>JAQISU010000219.1:2720000-3037500 GCA_029339505.1 Unio delphinus
ATAAAACACTTTGTTAGAATGGATGCATAACTTACACATGTAATAAAACACTTTGTTAGAACGGATGCATAACTTACACATGTAATAAAACACTTTGTTAGAACGGATGCATAACTTACACATGTAATAAAACACTTTGTTAGAACGGATGCATAACTTACACATGTAATAAAACACTTTGTTAGAACGGATGCATAACTTACACATGTAATAAAACACTTTGTTAGAATGGATGCATAACTTACACATGTAATAAAAGACTTTGTTAGAATGGATGCATAACTTACACATGTAATAAAACACTTTGTTAGAATGGATGCATAACTTACACATGTAATAAAAGACTTTGTTAGAATGGATGCATAACTTACACATGTAATAAAAGACTTTGTTAGAATGGATGCATAACTTACACATGTAATAAAACACTTTGTTAGAATGGATGCATAACTTACACATGTAATAAAAGACTGTTAGAATGGATGCATAACTTACACATGTAATAAAAGACTGTTAGAATGGATGCATAACTTACACATGTAATAAAAGACTGTTAGAATGGATGCATAACTTACACATGTAATAAAAGACTGTTAGAATGGATGCATAACTTACACATGTAATAAAAGACTTTGTTAGAATGGATGCATAACTTACACATGTAATAAAACACTTTGTTAGAATGGATGCATAACTTACACATGTAATAAAAGACTGTTAGAATGGATGCATAACTTACACATGTAATAAAAGACTGTTAGAATGGATGCATAACTTACACATGTAATAAAAGACTGTTAGGATGGATGCATAACTTACACATGTAATAAATGACTGTTAGAATGGATGCATAACTTACACATGTAATAAAAGACTGTTAGAATGGATGCATAACTTACACATGTAATAAAAGACTGTTAGAATGGATGCATAACTTACACATGTAATAAAAGACTGTTAGAATGGATGCATAACTTACACATGTAAAAAAAGACTGTTAGAATGGATGCATAACTTACACATGTAATAAAAGACTGTTAGAATGGATGCATAACTTACACATGTAATAAAACACTTTGTTAGAATGGATGCATAACTTACACATGTAATAAAAGACTTTGTTAGATGCATAACTTACACATGTAATAAAAGACTGTTATAATGTATGCATAACTTACACATGTAATAAAACACTTTGTTAGAATGGATGCATAACTTACACATGTAATAAAACACTTTGTTAGAATGGATGCATAACTTACACATGTAATAAAACACTTTGTTAGAATGGATGCATAACTTACACATGTAATAAAACAATTTGTTAGAATGGATGCATAATTTACACATGTAATAAAACAATTTGTTAGAATGGATGCATAACTTACACATGTAATAAAACACTTTGTTAGAATGGATGCATAACTTACACATGTAATAAAACAATTTGTTAGAATGGATGCATAACTTACACATGTAATAAAACACTTTGTTAGAATGGATGCATAACTTACACATGTAATAAAACACTTTGTTAGAATGGATGCATAACTTACACATGTAATAAAACAATTTGTTAGAATGGATGCATAACTTACACATGTAATAAAACACTTTGTTAGAATGGATGCATAACTTACACATGTAATAAAACACTTTGTTAGAATGGATGCATAACTTACACATGTAATAAAACACTTTGTTAGAATGGATGCATAACTTACACATGTAATAAAACAATTTGTTAGAATGGATGCATAACCTACACATGTAATAAAACACTTTGTTAGAATGGATGCATAACTTACACATGTAATAAAACAATTTGTTAGAATGGATGCATAACTTACACATGTAATAAAACACTTTGTTAGAATGGATGCATAACTTACACATGTAATAAAACAATTTGTTAGAATGGATGCATAACTTACACATGTAATAAAACACTTTGTTAGAATGGATGCATAACTTACACATGTAATAAAACACTTTGTTAGAATGGATGCATAACTTACACATGTAATAAAACACTTTGTTAGAATGGATGCATAACTTACACATGTAATAAAACACTTTGTTAGAATGGATGCATAACTTACACATGTAATAAAACACTTTGTTAGAATGGATGCATAACTTACACATGTAATAAAACACTTTGTTAGAATGGATGCATAACTTACACATGTAATAAAACACTTTGTTAGAATGGATGCATAACTTAACACATGTAATAAAACACTTTGTTAGAATGGATGCATAACTTAACACATGTAATAAAACACTTTGTTAGAATGGATGCATAACTTACACATGTAATAAAACACTTTGTTAGAATGGATGCATAACTTACACATGTAATAAAACACTTTGTTAGAATGGATGCATAACTTAACACATGTAATAAAACACTTTGTTAGAATGGATGCATAACTTAACACATGTAATAAAACACTTTGTTAGAATGGATGCATAACTTACACATGTAATAAAACACTTTGTTAGAATGGATGCATAACTTAACACATGTAATAAAACACTTTGTTAGAATGGATGCATAACTTAACACATGTAATAAAACACTTTGTTAGAATGCATGCATAACTTAACACATGTAATAAAACACTTTGTTAGAATGGATGCATAACTTACACATGTAATAAAACAATTTGTTAGAATGGATGCATAACTTACACATGTAATAAAACACTTTGTTAGAATGGATGCATAACTTACACATGTAATAAAACACTTTGTTAGAATGGATGCATAACTTACACATGTAATAAAACACTTTGTTAGAATGGATGCATAACTTACACATGTAATAAAACACTTTGTTAGAATGGATGCATAACTTACACATGTAATAAAACACTTTGGAGCAAAGGTGTTAACTATACCTCATAATTCTGATCATAGTGATTTGACAACGAACATATTACGTATGCAAGAAGTCGAAATGTTACTCTTTTAACGTGGTCTATTTCATCGACGAACGCAACGATCTATCTGGTGAACACATCATTTGATGATCAACAATGGGAGTGTTTTGTTGTTTTAAGGTATAAAGCAATTTTTCAGCACAATATAGGCTATGCATGGCGGCCAGTAATAATGGTCGAGGAAGAACCCGGGAAAACCCCGGAAAGAACCACCGACCTATGAGAATCTAACGGCAAGTTTTCTCACATACTCACATTGGCTTAGACCGAGACTCGAAAATACACAAACAGAGGTGAGACGGCAGTGATTTGTAACGGTGAGCACTTTAGAACACTCGGTCACTCGGGGCCCACAATAATAGGAGTGAGTGTTGTTGATTATTATATCAGGAGCGGAAAGACAAAAGGGTTTCTTTACCTTGCACCCTCAACAAGACATGAGGTAATGCGTGATTTTTGAATGTGTTTTCTAGATATGATTTGCTATGTTACATATTAGTGCTAAGAGTAAGAGTTCTTGTTTTCTTTCTCTCGAAGACTAACAATTGTCGTTAAAAGGACACATTCAAGCACATACTTTAAGAAAGACAAAAAGGAAGACAAATTAAGGATTGTTTCTTTCTTAGAATTTAACGTCATAAATATATCACCTGATAAATAATGTCATTCGTTCGCTGAGCATGAATATGTCACATATGAAGTTGAAAACAAAGACATACATTCAATTTAGAGTCTCGTAGGATTTCAAAACTTAAACTTTCATCAATAGAATCCAATACAAAGGCATCGCGGAATATATCATCGCAGAAAACTTAGGTTAATTAACAATAATATTTGGTGAAACAATATTATTACTGAGCTTAGTTTTATCGAAAAACCTTTACTCAGATGGAAAATAAACCACTAGATAATGAGAGAGAGAGAGAGAGAGAGAGAGAGAGAGAGAGAGAGAGAGAGAGAGAGCATAAGGTGCAATAATATTTATATAAATTTGGCTCATAGATGTAAATAAAAAATAACTTATTTTCTTAGGACAAGACTTTGATCACCAGCCTTTACCTTAGTTCTGCACCGATTTTTGATGAGACTAGAATTTGTTAGATGAAGGAGGTTTCTTTTACCTGTAAGTTTCAAACACGTAGTAAACAATAAAATAAATTCATTTTCTATGATGACCCCCTCATTTAACTAGATATCTGACATAAGTCTGCTTTCAACGGATTTTTTAAAATACTGAACCATTTGTTGTTTACTTGCGATTTCATTCAGCCACGCTCTGAAAGCGAGATCCAATTTGATTATTGTACGTGCCAGAAATCAGTGCTTGTTTTGTTTATTTCGATATACCACTTTGAGTCAAGTAAACATTAAACTACCGGATTTGTTTCTCGGGAATGTCGCAATAAAAGCAGCAAAAACGAGTTGTATCAGTGATCTACCGCGAGATTTTAAAATTGCTCCGTGTAATGAAAACTGTATACAGCGAATGGTATATCACTGATACAGCGTACATAATGTACATATATTATTTGTATCGCATACACATCCACCTATTGTCCTTTGAACAGAGTTTAAGACTGGCTACAGGCATATGTGTATTGACCGATTGAATGAACTCCTCGCATCCATTCCAAGTGTCCGTTACAAAACCTAGTGCTGTGTGTCTATATGCTATTACAATGACTTTTGCGTAATGATATAGATTATGTTCTATTTTTGAGCTTCGATATTTTAATCACATTGAATAAATCAATATAAGAAGCACTTATGTTTAAAACATGAAAGATAGTTTCAATGAAGAAAGTAGAGCACTACAACACATATTTAGCCCCGCGATTGTCATGAACGCTCAGCCATTCACGTACTGACTCAAGGAAATTAGTGTACAATATAAACTAAATGAAATACCAAACTAAGAAGAATATATTTACAGTTGAACTACGTCATTATTTTGCTTTCATAACATTATTACCGATCACAAAACTCTGTCGTTCAGTGTAATTGTCCGTCTGTCTGTCTCTCTCATCATAATGTAGGTTTGAATTAACTTTTATCATCAAGTCCAGACACGTCGTGGGATGACAGAAGCGAGAGAGAGAGAGAGAGAGAGAGAGAGAGAGAGAGAGAGAGAGAGAGAGAGAGAGAGAGAGAGAGAGAGAACGTATTTTGGATATTTTCATACTTTATTAATAATAATAAATTTTTAAAACATTATATTAAGAAACAGCAGTAGCAACAACACATTAAGTACATCACAATATGTGTACCACGTATCAGAGAAATCTATCTTATAAAGTCAAAAGTATCCAGCTTTGTATCATTGATTATATAAACACTGTTGATAAATCGGAAGGAAAGTGCACACATACCGTTACAACGAACGATATTCTTGTACGTTACTTGGTGTAAGTTCAATTTAAAGGTTTTGAACCAGTCCAAATTAATGTTCTCTCATATTTCTGCTTATTTTATCCATTATGTATAAAAATGGAGATACATCTGTGGGGATATGGCACATTTACTTCTACACAGGCTTGTTATGTCATGTGTAACATACCATACCATGTAAAATGTTAAAACTTCAAGACAAGACAAACAAGTAAAACTAACAGCATGACTTACTTTATAGTGGCTATATGGAGTGGTGGAGGAAAGGGCAATTTACCTGTAGCATGGAATCCAACCTATTTAAAAGTGTTGTTCAAATGTTAACTTACATAAGTAAAGACAATATATTCTGTTCACAGAAGAATGTGGACATAAACCGGTCTCGAGAATGACCGAAGTTTATCCAACAACTGCATATTTGCGCGGGAAATATGTGATACAATTCCGACCCAAATTGTAACCTCTTTACATATTGGATAGTCTTCTGGTCTGATCGAAATACTGCAAATATCAGGACACAAATATATTAAGTGAATATGAGAATTGTTGTGTCCAGTGAACCCATGAATATCGCAACGATTTAATGTTTATTTGTGACAGCGACGCTTTAGATTACAAAATCATGGATCATCAACTGTACTTTAACGGGTACTGTATCAAACTAAGTGCCATCACGGACCTTAGACATTCTGTGCTTTATAAAATGATCTTACTACTACTACTACTACTAATACTACTACTACTACTACAACAACAACTACTATTACTACTACTACTACTACTAAGGATAAAAATAATAATGAGGACTTTGTATAGCGCCTAAGCTTTAGAAGCTTTTAAGCTTTTTAACATATTTACTGATAAGACTAAAAAATAATAAAATAAAACACCATTAAATTAGGAAACAAAATATGCTGAAAATATTTCAGGTAGGAAACATTTTTAGTTCTTTAAGTTTGTTCTTGCAGTGATAAAAGGTGAGATTTAAGAGCACTCCTGAAATGGATCACTGTGTCTTTGTGTCTAATTTCAATGGGTAATACCTTCCACGTTGCTGAACCCTGGTATGCAAAAATAACGTTGTCCATATTACTTCATTTTCATAGTGGGAATAATGAGTATACGATTGTCAGAAGAGGAGCGTAAGTATCTTGCTGATGTATACACATGGGTGAGGCCATATAGGTATGTTGGACCAGTCCTACTAAACACCGCAAAGGCAGACAAAGTCAGACAAAGGCAGATAAAGTGAGACGAAGGCAGGCAAAGTCTGTTTAATTTTGTTTTATTTGTACATATTCGCATATATTATACTATATTAAATTTATTTTGAGATTCAAAAACTTTGTTCTATTAAATGTACGTATGTACCAATTTTACTTACAAACAACAATAAATCACGCATTATAAATGTTACGGTATCCATTTAATATATTACTTGATGGTTTCATTATAAATGTTACGGTATTCATTTTACATATTACTTGATGTTTTCATTATAAATGTTACGGTATTCATTTCATATATTACTTGATGGTTACATTATAAATGTTACGGTATTCATTTCACATATTACTTGATGGTTTCATTATAAATGTTACGGTATTCATTTCATATATTACTTGATGGTTTCATTATAAATGTTACGGTATTCATTTCACATATTACTTGATGGTTTCATTATAAATGTTACGGTATTCATTTCATATATTACTTGATTGTTCCATTATAAATGTTACGGTATTCATTTCATATATTACTTGATGGTTCCATTATAAATGTTACGGTATTCATTTCAGATACCCAGGCTGTATCTCTGAAGATGTTAAATGTATCTATTAGACAGAGCGAGTTACTTACAATGTTCTACGTCACTTCTCTAGGTCAAGATCCAATTGTGGTGTCATGTTCTATTTTTATGATATGGCTATTGATGCATTTTTAAAAGAGTCTTAAATTAGGCACAAGATGCTAACGCATTCTGCCATTTCTTGAGCAGTCCATAACGTTTAAACAGCTGGGAATATTTAATGCAATTTTGTTTATATATGTATCATGACTAAGCGGTCTGTCACTTTATACAATTCACTTGTCACTAGTTTAAATTCACAGCTAGGCTATGGAAATGCAAATATTTGATTTTATTTGCATTTACTGTATGGTAGTGTTTAAAATGCTGACGATACTTCAATGTAATTTAAGATCAGTTAATATGTTATAACTAAAGACAGTATAGAAATGTGTTCATTCTAAAGCATATGAGCACAGCCAGGAATATTATAAATCAGCATACTTCATCCATCTACAGGTGTAACATCTGAACCGAGGAAGGCATTTTTTCAACTTTAGTCTACTGTATATGGACTAGTCAAACCCTCTGCCCCGCCCCCAGCAAGGTAAGGTCAAAAGCGAGGGAAGTCAATGTCCTGTTTCCTCATGAAGGCTGTACTTCTATAACCACTTCAAATATTTTGATTTAATTTTATCCACGGCCTTTTTAAATCATCCAGCTGGCAGGTTTGTAGCTCTGATATCAAATTCATTGGTAGGGAAAATGGCACAATGTGCTGTAAGGTACTCATGATATCTAAAGACGTAATGTTTTGCCACGTCGCATTCTTTTTGTGCCATCTTCAAGATCAACGCTCTAGACCTTAAGAAAGGTTTCTACAATATTTTACTATCAACCCATGTGAAACTTATTGAAAATAGTCTTTCCTTTGAGTATCTGCCACTTAGCAACCTTAGCCGTGGACTATTAGTCAATACTGTCTTTGAATTTGGGCTTTATAGGGTTCCTAATCATTATAATGGAAGATCATGCAGACATGTAGGTTTCATGCAGACTTCATTCTAAAATAATGTTCCATTACTATAAAATAATACAAATGATGTTATTACCAAATAAATCTTCAAATAAACACATCCATTTTGACTATTAGGAATGTTAGAAATATTGGAGCTTCATAGAGAGTGATACTTGACAGTTTCATATAATATGCATTTGTTATCGGTACTGAATGAACTGAAGACCTGATGAAGTAACAGATGTTTACTTTTCATAACAAACGTATGAAAAATATAATGTAACATCTAAATCATCGTTATGCCTTGGAAATTTTGTTTGTTGTTTTTGTTTATATTGTACTAGAAAGTGTTTTCTTTACTGTAATTTCCACTACATTTCCAACTGATCACATTCTCTTTACTGCGCTGGACTGATCCAATAAATCTAGTCCATCTTAAGCAGAAAGGCAGAATTGAGTTGCAGGAACTGGAAAAACAAAATCAATCCATTCCAAAACAACTGGAAAAATTGTTTTGTTAATGTGCATTCATTTAAAATATGACTCTAAATTTCAATTTTAATCAGACGGAAAAGAATTTATTTTAAAACTAATGTCAAGCGCGCAACGAAGTTTAACTGTCACTGTGCGGAGATACGTGTGTATTATATTAAAATATAACATAACTTTAATTAATTTGTTTCCTGTAGTATATAACTATATTATTAAGTCGGACGTAACAAATGGGTATATAATACAAATTTACTACATTTGTTTGGGGAAAAAGTGAACATTTTCGGAATAAAGCTGAACTGACAAGGTCGTAGAATATTATCCAAAAATTAAACAAACTCTAGTTCATATTTTCTGATGTGAATGCAGTAACCTATACGTATCGAACAGAATTTTACTTGCAAAACTTTCACTATTCTGTTCTATATTACCTGCTTTAAAAAAATTTAAAAAAAATCACACATCATATTCACTAATGTTTATAGATTATTAGTATCATTTAGAAATACGTTTATTGGTTAGACACACTTTCCTGGCAACAGTCCTTGTATCACATCCACATGAGCCTCTGTTCCTAAAAGGAAAGTCCGAAATAATTAATGTTACCCACAATATATATATGTCTCTCTCTCTGTCTCTCTCTCTCTCTCTGTCTGTGTGTCTGTGTCTCTGTCTCTGTCATATATATATATATATATATATATATATATATATATATATATATATATATATATATATACTAACCTTAATAAACCTTTACTCTTAATTCTTTTTTAAAAACCACATCCTTTATTCTATCAATATTTCCAATTTTATTAAATATGATATTGTATGCATGTAATTTATTTAAAGATTCAGGGATACCATCTTACACAGTATGTAAGTAACATTTCTAAAGATGCCTTTAGACGCTCATACACAGTATGCATGTAACGTATCTAACTATGCTTGTAGTCAATCAAATACGGTATGTATATAAATCATCTAAGGATTGCTGGTAAACAACGTTCCCTCTAAGCTGCGCTGCGCGCGCGCATCTGCTCAGGCATCCCCGCACAGCTTAATTGTCAATCTAACGTTAAATTTTGCTCGTCTCCGTAATGCTTGCACAATGTAGCAAGCACTGCGCGCACATCTACCATTCGCTTAGAAGAAACGTTGCTTGTAAACGATCTTATACAGTATGCCTGTCACGTATCTAGGGATGCTTGTAAACCATCGTATACCGTATGCCTGTAACGTATCTAGGGATGCTTGTAAACCATCGTATACCGTATATATGTAACGTATCTCAGGTTTCTTGAAAACCATCTTATACATTATCCATGTAACGTCTCTAAGGAGTATTATAAATCATCTTTTCCAGTATGCATGTAACATATATAACGCTTCTTGTAGGCCATTTTATACAGCAGGTATGCAACGTATCTAAGGATGATTGTAGGCCATCATAGACAGTATTTGTGTCATTTATCTAAGGATCTTTGTAGACTTATCTTATACAGTGAGTATGTGTAGCGAATCTAAGAATGATTGTAGGTCACCTTTCACAGTATGTATGTAACGTAGCCAAGAATAATTGTAGGCCATCATAGACAGTATGCATGTAACGTAGCCAAAAATGATTGTAGGCCATCATAGACAGATTGTATGTAACGTAGCCAAGAATGATTGTAGGTCATCATAGACAGTATGCATGTAACGTAGCCAAGAATGATTGTAGGCCATCATAGATTGTATGTAACGTAGCCAAGAATGATTGTAGGCCATCATAGACAGATTGTATGTAACGTAGCCAAGAATGATTGTAGGTCATCATAGACAGTATGCATGTAACGTAGCCAAGAATGATTGTAGGCCATCATAGACAGATTGTATGTAACGTAGCCAAGAATGATTGTAGGCCATCATAGACAGATTGTATGTAACGTAGCCAAGAATAATTGTAGGTCATCATAGACAGTATGCATGTAACGTAGCCAAGAATGATTGTAGGCCATCATAGACAGTATGCATGTAACGTAGCCAAGAATGATTGTAGGCCATCATAGACAGTATGCATGTAACGTAGCCAAGAATGATTGTAGGCCATCATAGACAGTATGCATGTAACGTAGCCAAGAATGATTGTAGAGCATCTTTAACAATATGTATGTACTATATATAATAATGTTTATAGACTACCTTATACAGATTGTATATAATGTATATATATGTAATGTATATATATGTAATGTATATATATATGTAATGTATATATATGTAATGTATATATATATATATATATATGTAATGTATATATGTGTGCTTGTACACTGTCGCAGAATTGAAACCGAGTGGGTTTTGGACTAAATGAATAACTCAAACACAATGTGTGAAAGACGAAAAATGTATCAACTTAATTAGTAAAGAAAAAGGTATGATGTAAAAATACAATGATTCTCACACACTCTCAACATACTACTGATCCAATCACTCCATACTAACATTCACACATTGAAAATAAACCAATAATATTATATCTTTTTGATATACAGCTTCAAGAAACCTCAGTCTAAAATAATAGTACACACTAAGATATTCACATAATTTCACGTATAGACTAGGCTTGGGATTCGATCGATCTCAAGTTTTAAAATACGTTTCAAATGTTCTGCACTGTCAGTAAGATTCACAAATGTCCTGGAATTCAACTAAGATTCAAAACAATCTGATGTAGATACAAATATACCAATTGAAACAACAAATGGAATAGATATATGCTTCTTGACCCTTGTACAGTCGCACGATTCATACACCGATAAACCGCACAGTTTCACCACGTCCCTTGGGTTAGTCCACTCTCTTGTATCGGACGCTCGCACCCTTCATGGATCCACTACATATACAGTCAGTCATACGTATACACGTAAAGACAGCATACAGCACCCTAGTATTAGCTACGTCTACAGTCGTGGCTCCACCACATGTACAAACATACGTACATACATATAGACATCTAGATAGCTCTACTTGTTAGCTAAACTCGTCAGTCTCGTTACACCCGTTAGGCTCTTTCGCCTGTTAGCCTCGTTATCCTCGTAATCTTCGTAAGCCTAGTAAACTACAATAAAACCAAACTGGCAATAATACTGAGTTCTGGAAAATACTAATACATTAAACTCTTAATAACAACTTGAAATGCACAGTTCACAGCGTTTCAAATCTGCATTGTAATAAATGAATCATTACACGATATGATAATAGAAACTCAATAAACTTCGCATATCAAATAAAATATAAATTTTACACTCACCCCTACGGCTTATAGAAATGTCACGTGTACTCTCCTCGACAGATCGAAAGTGACATGCGTCGGTTATACCTTAATCTCGCTTAAATTCATAGGACAGTGAGTAATATTCAGGGTAAAATAACCGTGCATATCGTGAGTATGATGTCCGTAGCCACAAGTAGTTTACGGCGGCGAGACATATGTTGGTTCCGTCGCTTGTCTGGAAAAACATATGTTCATCCTAGATAGCGTTGTATGCATGCACAGCACAAAAAATCAAATATTTCTCAGGCAGAACAAAAGTTTTTATGTTTTATTTCTTCTAATTCTGTGACATATATCATCGTTTGCAATATACATGCAACGTATCTAAGGATGCTTCCAACCCGTATTTTACAGTATCCATAAAACGTATTATTACGTGCTTTGGCTCGAATAAACAGTAACATAGAAAGAGTGAAAATAACAAGCTTGTAAAAACTTAATAAACATTTTATTGAGCACAAATATTTTCCAGAAAAGAAAAATAAACTTACGGTTTTAAGAATCAATTCCAAAATTAATCCAAAAATAATTCAAAATATAATCCACTGGAGAAATTGCAAAACTCCTGGTAATAAAATGTCCAAATAATTCCCAGTTCGAATCTTAGTGAAGCATTCAAGATGGCAGACGATGTCACGTCATAAAGTCAGTTCTTGGTAAAGAAATTCAATGAGCACAATTATTTTCCAGATAAATCACAAAAAAAAATTCTCTTGATCCAAACGAATTGAAATAATTTCCAATACAAGTTAATTTAAAAAAACTCAAAACGACACACATCTTAGTATTCTAACAGCCCAACTCCTACTAAGTAGTTCGCTTCCAAAACATAATTTATATACCTGTTTTTACGTAAGCAAGAAAGGGTTCACATGATCTTCTAGAATCTTTTAGAACAAATTTACGTTCATAAAATCTCGTACACACCGTATGAGCCAACTAAAAATAGAAAGATGTTGATAACAAAGCTCCATAATGTCCATGGAATCAACCAATCATTTTAAAAGCTTGTAACAGCTTCCGATTTCACTTGAGCTTTTCCATTTACTCAAATCAGGCCTCTGCTGTGGGCTAAAATCTCTTAACCCAAAGTAGAAAAGGCATATAATAATATTCTTGGAAGTGCTTTTGATCAATATATGGTCTATCACTATTCAATAGCTTGACTATATTGGAGGGGCTAGGCAGGTTTTAAATTAGCCAAAATTTGGCTAATTCCTACAAAGTTGTTCTTCACACCCTTAGGATAGGAACCAAATTTTGGAAAAATTAGCCAAAATTTGGCTAGTGTCTTTTAGTATAACCCCTATGTATGGCTGCAAAAGATCAAACTCTAGGTAACTATGATTAGCCAAAATTTGGCTAACTGCAATATTGTCCCTTTACATAATGTATTGTATGACCTTTAGGCAGAAACCAAATTTTGGATAAATGTATCCTTAGCCAAAATTTGGCTAAGGATTCCTTTTGCCAGGCTCAGTGAGGCTGGTGCACAACTAATGACCTTATAGCAAAATTTGGCTAGTGTCAGCAACAGCTTTTCAAAACAGCTGCATGTATGGCTGTTATAATTTAAAAGCTCTATAATTAGCCATATTTGGCCATCCTCCTCAGTGTTTCATTCCCTACTGTTGTGTAAATGTAAGCTTATAACATTGTTGGTCATTGCCTGAAATGTTTTCTTTTGTATAACCTACAGTAATAACTATTAGATATCCAAATTTGGCTACATGCATGGCTAAATTACTCATAAGGAGTACATGCAGTATTGGCTAAATATGTGCTTGAACAAAGTGCTTGACTCCTAATGTTGTATTTAATTTTAATATGTATATACTTTAGCATAGAACTTACTATGTAACATTCAAATTTAATGAATGGGAGAATACCAGACCATCCCAGTGATTCATATATTGTTAGTATTTTTATATAAATTCATTAGGTTGATTATCTATTTTACCTCTATCCACCAACATTCCATTCTAATGTGTGCCAACCCTACTGTTGATAAATGTGTGATCAGAATACTCTAGTGAATAGACATTTTCTGAGCTATAATCCAGACGAAATGAATAGAGAATCAAAATGATAATACAACTTTGCTATTAAATATCCATATTTTGAATGATAATACCTAGAGCATGTTTATGTAAAGTAAATACCTTGTTTTCAACATCTTCTCATCTATCTTCATTAACATACACCATTTACATACCCCATTGATCAGGAAGCACTATACATGTATTTTACTGTTACCATCTTACTGTTTTACTTTCAACTATTTGGTTTTTTATATCACTGGTTGATATTAAAACTTTTACTCTTTTTAACGTTTATTCATATAACAAATTGTATAGCGCTAAATAGTCTAAACGTTCTTGTGCACCATTAAAATTCAATCCATTTATCAACCACATGGCCTTTAGACATCCTTATTATCAATGTAACTTTAGAACTTTCTGAAATTGTGTTATTTCAGGTAGTGCTTTGTCAAGTTTTGCCAAAAAATGATGTCATGACATAACTTCTGCAACTTTAAAATTCAATACACTTTACCAGTGTGTTTTCTGTATATATAAATCTTTGTAAGAAACAAGTTAACACATTATTCCCTAGCGATGAGGTTACATGTCATGAGGTAGTAACCTTCTTCCAAGGTCTGTAGCATCAAGGTCATGCATGATACGCTAAAGTGGGTGGTATTATAGAAAGGTAGACAGATTGCGCTCTACAATTATACCAAATAATCTGAATACTTTAGTTGCACTACAAAAAAACAGAGGGAAAAACATAAGTTTTTTTATCTTTTTTTTCCACCTAAACTTCTCCCATGGTCGGAATCCGAATTTATGTCCAGATTTAGACTATGGCCTCAGATCTACGGCAGACCAGTCTGAAGCGCACACAGACAGGTGGACCTTTGCAAAAAGTAGGATAAGGTGGATATTTTGAATAGTCTTCTCCATATGAAAATTATAGGTGTTAAGCACCAAAAAAGAAGTCCAACTTTTCACGTTCTGCTCATGCACCAGCAAACTAACCAATGAAAAACATTTTCTTTAGAACAACTAGCCATTTGTCTAATGGAATATTGCTTGCAAGTCGATGTATTAGAATGTATTCAGAAATAGTCCCCAAAATTTGTTAATACAATTACAATTTTTTTAAATACAAAATCAATAATAAAGTATCAAAAATTACAATTCATTCAATCTATAGCAAACACAAACATAATAGGGCAGGAGGTCCTCCCTAAGAATGGTCTGTGAAAATCAGCGGGGAGAGCAACCTCTAAAAAAAAAAAACATTTATTGCAAAAACAGCAAAAATTCTCCGGGGTTAATGTGATAATAGGCTTTGACCTTCAGAAAACCATAAACCTTTGCAGCATATAAATAAAGTACAGCTAAAATGTATAACCCTGTTCAACCAACAAATCTATGCAAAAGAAAATGTAAATGAATAAAGGAAAAGCTTGCAATTGATATTATGTCTTTATTTGAATATTTCATAAAAGGGATAGGAGGCATATGTTGGATGGTACTTAGGTCTGATAGAGTAATAAAAAGCATATTATCAAGTATGTACCCTGGTAATCCATTTTATTTTTAATTCTGTTTTGACATCTCATAAGAGAAGTGACTAAAGCTTTAAATATAACAGTTAACACAAACATAATGGGTTTTTTGTTTCAAGTTCAAATGTACATGTAAATAATTTTGTAAAACTTTACTTCTATATGATGATATTTTGTAACATATTTAAATCTTAACATAGTTTTAAGAAGATAAATTTAAGATATTAACAGCATAAAAAAGTCCACTTCAAAGACTGCCTGAGGTTCATCTTTATTGATTTAATGGCAAGTGGTTAAATGTATAAATTTTTACTTAATCTAAAAGACATGTCTTATATTATAATTAAAAAATAATTGATGAGATCTAGTGGCTACAGAGATGCTGTTTTGCCCATTAAAAACCAGTACGTTGTAGTATACCACAATGTTTCTTTGATAATAATCACCCAATCATAATACTTCAGGAGAACTATTACTACCAGTCAAATCTAGTGCTCCCAGAGTAAAATTCATTAGCTATAAGGAGGTAGCATGCAGTAAGTAGGCAGGTTTTACTGAAGAGATCAACCAATGAATCTTTTGAGAGTGGTTCAGTAATTCATACCTGTGCTTAACTTTGAATGTATATTGCAATTGCTTCCTTTATTTGTTTATGGTCTTCTTCCATATAATATATTTAGTTGTTCACTATCTCTAGTTCAAACTTGGTGATCTAATAAATTTTATACATTTTCTGGATATATTTCATATTTAATGTTGTTTCTAAAAAATCAGCAAACTTAAATTTCAAATTTCCAGTCTCAAGTTTCCCTAATGGCATTTTGCAGTAAATCTTATTGTGACCCTCCAGTAGTCCCATGTATACTGCACCAGCATTGTACTCCACCAGCCCAATAATTGTTGGAGAGATTACCTACAAAGAAAATCATAAATGACAAAACATTTTCTTCTTTCCCACTGGGACTGAAAAAAATGAATTTCCTAAAAAATTAACCTTTAGTACATTATTATGCCTTGTGGAGTAATGTCACTTTAAAGACACAACTATTTTCATAAAAAGTCTACTGACTTGTATGTCCACATTTCTTTAATATGTTGTTGGTACCTGAAATGAATAGTCTTGTCCTGATGACAGTGAAGGAGTCGATAAAGAGTATATGATCAGTATTATTCAAGTTTTGTATTCCTTAGCACTAAATAATCTTAAAAGAAAAAACAAGCTCATGAAAACAATGGTGTTACAGAAAGACATTACAATTTGGAATTGAAGTCAGTCACTTCCCAATCATATTGGTAGCTCCAATTGAAAATTCAAAGCAACCAGATCTCCTATCTTGAATTTTAGAAAGTATCTGTCTTAATTTGCAGGTCACTAACTCGGTTTGTCTAATCACCAACTGAATAGAGTTTTTCTCGATGAAACTCTAATATGTGAACTAAGTATGTACAATAAACATAACAGTACTTAATCAGAAATGTTTTCATTTTTTAATACAATTATACACTGCATAATTATGAACTTTGTAACATTGATTATTTTATAAGACTTCAAATAACCATTTGAAATTTAGTGTCATTGATATAAAATAATGGTGATCATGGTAACTGTTTTTGATGTTGTTTCTAAGGAATGATGTTAATAAACTTGAAAAATCTATTGATTCATATTATTGTGAAAAAGATGTATATACATATGCTGCTATTTATATTTGAACTATTGACTATCTAAATTACTCATGTGATGTTTTGGTTCCGTTTCTAAACTTTAGTTATTTGGCTTGTATTTTGTTCTGCCTCATTCTTTCTTTTCACTTTAGTTTTCTATACAATAATTTATACATTTGTGGAAATAAGAATAAAATATATAAATTAAAAATAGTAAATTACATTTTTTAGCAGATCAGATATTACTCTCATATTTTAACTACTCTTACATAAAAGAAAACCCTCAACTCACCTTAAAAGCACTACAAGATAATGGATTTACATTTCTTATATTTACATTAATCAATCATTTGCTTATTTAAATCAAGTTTAATACATAGCAATAACATAAGAGGTCAATGAAATTTATTCATTCCTTTTGAATATATTTTGGTGTCATGTTCCCTTATCTTGGTTTACCTTTTCTGCCATGTCCACCAATAGTAGATGTATACTGCCCATATAATGTTGACTATTTCAAGCAAAAAGTTATTTACTGAATCAAGTGATCAATATTATTATGTAGAATATCAGGAAATGATAATTACTAAAATCGTAACATTAAGTTTCAAGAAATACAAAATCAAGTATGTCATTCAATTTATCTATACATAACAAATGTATTTTAAAACACAAAAAATAAAATCTTACCTCCTTCCACTGTCATACCCTCCACAGAAAAAGGCAAAGTTTTAATCTCCTCCACTGACAAATACATGTACTCATGAATTCTTGAAATCTGAAGTGAAAACCAAATCAAATTAACTATGTTTTCATATATGCCCACCTATACAATTTTAATCAAGTGTTTTCCTAATTTGCTTGCAATAATGACTTTATTACAGAATGACATGTACACCTATGTGTCAACACTGGTTGAAAGTTAGTGTTGTGCTAATTTCATTTTCATATTGTGTATCTGTTTCATATATTGCATCTCAATTTGGAATAGTTCATTTGCATAGGGCTATAAATGCTCATCCAGCAGTTATCGTTATTACATTATGGTTTGAAAATGTTTTCAGCAGAGATTACAACTGATTCATATGTAACTAGTCAATAAATCACAATATAAT
The DNA here is from genome assembly GCA_029339505.1 of Unio delphinus. Classification (NCBI taxonomy): domain Eukaryota; kingdom Metazoa; phylum Mollusca; class Bivalvia; order Unionida; family Unionidae; genus Unio; species Unio delphinus. The sequence goes on from JAQISU010000219.1 coordinate 2,738,312, forward strand.
TCTCTCATTATTGCATGTAAGGATACATATTGTCATTTTGAATATTTTCTGCCATGGAAAAATTCAATCCCAATTCCAGTTAAACTACATTCTTAATGGCAATACATATCCATAAAAAAAACTATTTTGTTCTACAACATTCATTAACTTTACACAATATTTTGCCATCTTCATAACTAGAATCTGGAAAAAACACATGTTGTTAAGATTGTCTGGAAAAATATACTAATATAAGAAATATACTTACTTTTCACTTTACATAGGTATCAGTATCTATGTCATCATGATTTATGCAAATCTTTCCTTTTCCACCAAGTCAAAGACCATGTGCTGCAGGAGAGCATAGTTAAAACAGCTATCAGACCCTACAAAATGAGATTTTTTGTCTTTTCATAAAGCATTTTCTCTTTACAGCACAATTATTATTATTATTATTATTATTATTATTATTGAAAATAAACAACATGAAGAAAAAGCATACTTAATACATTATCTTGGCAGTTCTATGGGAAAAAACCTGTAAATTTTACTAACATATTGTGTATCTTGCATCAATCTAAAATGTATTTATGGAGCTAAAATGACCCACTACAGTGTCAAAACATATCATGTTTTGTTTTGATTATTGCTTTGTTTCATTGTGTATCTATCATAGAATAATAATTCTCATTTACAGAATATTAAATTTGTAATTGAAATTTCAAAATGAAAGAGGTATGCATTCTTTAGTTTGCTGGTTTATGACATACATGCAAAAAAGGCCTTATTTCAAAATTGTTTCAGGTAGAGATATAGAAGTTAGTTTAGTAATTTCCATTTTCTATGTAAAGAATTCTAATCATGAAGTGTTTCAATTAAGAAATTTCGCTCTATTTATCATTCATTTTAAAGCATTAAATGTACTTACTCTCTCCTGACACACCAGCCTCTATTGTCTCATCTTCATTCTCTGTTTCATCTTCTTCATGCAAATCACAAACTGATTACATTCTTAAACTGTATTTCTTCCTTTCTCAAGTGTGAGCTACTAAGCTGGCATTTTCTAGGTGGGCATACAAATTTAACCTCTCAAAGCCATGCCTTAGTCCAATGAAATTCTGTACAGGACTACATAGAAGTTCTGACTTTTGATCTTGGAGTTGTATCACATGGCCTATTACTCTGGCCTTTGAAACTAATTGTGATGAACTGGAGCTGTTGAAACCATGCTGATTGGATTATCAGTGATGATTTGTTGGATGATGTCTTGATACAAGATATTGAGTATTGTAAAACAAATTATATAATACTGAAGTGAACTAAGTCAAAGTGCTGATCTGGCAATGTGCAGGAATTATAACTATGTACAAATCATTTCTCAAACTCTTTACCCTTATTATAATACAACATCAATCTATAAAACTTGTTAGCTTATTCCACTTTCCTTTTCTTAACTGGCAGCTTTCATAGATGGTGTAACATCCAGTTCTTCCATCCCAACCCCCTAATTATTTCTTGCCCCTCCCTTGCAACACATTTGGTTCCCCCTCTATTTATTCGCCCCCTCCCCTCAAATAATTAGTTTCTTTTCAATAATGGACTCTTTGGAAATAAACTGACTGCCACATGTATATATGTAATGAGTCTGCTAACAATTGGAAAAGGGATGAAGTCAGCCATCTCATTCTTTTCCCCATTCAACCAGTTTATTTATTTTTATTAATGCACCCTTTGGTAATACACTTAAGACATACAAGTGAAATACCAAAACATAATGGATCCCTTAACAATTGGGGGGGGGGGGACAGAATCAGTTAATCATGATCAACTAGCAGATTATTTCTCCCAACAGCAATTTGTTTCTTTACCTTAATGGACTCTTTTCTAATCTGCTTAAGAACCACATTTGAAATATAATGCAGGTTATGGTTCACTTTACAAAATCACACAAGTGTTTTTTTTTAAAAAAAAAGAAGAACTTTTACATTAATAGAGGATACAATCTTAGACTAATATCATTTCAAGTCACTTGAATAGTATAAGACACAACTTATAAAGATTCTTCATGATTCTTCTTAGCCAACTAACACTACATTGAAATGCAGACCAATCTGATGACCTAGGTGGTTAGAGCATCCACCAGTGATGTGTGAGGTTGTTGTTCAAACACCAGCTGTAACTGTGTCATACCAAAGACTTATAAAAATGATACTAGCATCTGCCTTACATGTACATGTTGCTCAATATAAGAGGTTAGTATAAGACTGGTTGGCCTGGTGTCTTAATAATGTGACTGGGTGGGACTTGATGCTACATGTATACAGGATGATGCATCAGTGATGGACATCTCTATAAACTGCTACACTACAGACACTGCAGTAATGAATAATCCAAAATACACACACACATACACATACACACAAATAGTCATTTTCAAGATTTTGTAAATAAATTCTAGAAGGAGTGAAAGTGTCGAAGAAAAAATATGCTGGGTATCTTAACCAATCATACTGGTTAACTCCTTTGGAATTGGATCCAATAGTACTATTCACATAAATATCAGTAGACAACAATGGTGTTGCATTCATAATCTTGGCATGGTTTGCCCACACCAGATTTGAATCCGTATTACTGTCCTGTAAATACTTATTTATATTGTTGTTGTGGTTGATGTAATTGCTCAGTTTTTAGTAACCAATGTGGAGACATATGCTTGATAATACTATTTCAGGAAAGTTTGTAGCTGTTTTCGCTTTATGAAATTGTAAAGTTTATAACTCAAAACATACAATTACATACACAATCACCTCATACAATTTGGAGATCATGACAGGTGAGAAAAGGTAGAGAGGAAGCAATAGAGAAAGACCAATATAGGAGAAGAGCAGAAGACAGAGGAGAGAGATAAAAAAGAAAGTGAAAGAAAAAGAGGAACACTTGAAGAAATGAAAGATAAGGCATAGATGATAAAGAGAGAAGAAGATGATAAGTAAAAGAGAAAATGTCATAAGAGGTGCATAAAGACTATAAAGGCGAGAGAAAAGAGGCAGTTTTATGCAGGGAATAAAATGAGAGGAAGTGAGAGGTAAAAACATATAAGAAAAGAGAGAGAGAGAGAGAGAGAGAGAGAGAGAGAGAGAGAGAGAGAAAGGAGAGGACAGAGGCAAATACAGGAGAAGACAGAGGCAAATACAGGAAAAGATGGTAACAGGGAGGAAAATAGAGGGGAGAGAGAATAACAGAGAGGGGAAGGCAATGAGCAGATACAAATAGAGAAAGACAGGAAAGAGAGGGAAAGAAAATGAAAGAAGCAGCAGAGAGGGTGAACCTCACAACTTTCCGAGCGTCGATTCGGAAATCTGAGGCTTCCACCAAATAGTAAAAAAAATGGCGTCTATTCGATAAAATAAGATTTCCTTATATACGCCAACGTCGTTGTCATCCACCCTCTCTGCTGCTAGTGATTTCATCACTGGGTTAACAAAAAATAATAAATGATTTTAACCGAATATTTGATCGACTTTATAGGACGAAAATCCTTTGTTGAAAATCGAAGATTTTTAGGATTTTACAAACAAACTAATCGCTAACACCTCTTCTTGTAAATCAATCAGATTATTTGACTGGTCGGTGAGTTTGAAATTAATTCTCGTTAACGAATTATTATGGCATCGCATATAGACAGGATTAATTGGGTTTTCAATTATTAAAAACCCTGGAGGAGCTGTTGGTGCAAACGAATAAAGAATATATCCCTGCTGAGCTTGATTTGATTGCTCTAGATTAATTTGATAGCTTCCTTCAATTGCATCACATACTAAATTGAGCGCAATCACCGTTGAAATATTCACATTATGAGGGGCAATATGCCTACCGCCACCATCTGGATCATTATTATATCTGAAGAGGACAGCTGAATCTGATTTTTGTAGCGCCTTGATATCGGTTTTAACAATTCTTGCTAGTTCATCAGCGTTGTATTTGGGAAACTTGAAATTACGCAGATTGTCCTCTGTGATATTGTAATCGGTTAAGAATCGTTGTTTATTGTCGCTGTTGTCATTAATTATTGTTTGAATAATTAGTTCATAGATATATTTCATGTCCGATATAAGCTGATTTATTATTTCAACGTGTTTTTGCGATTTTGTTTTCCGTAGTTGTTCTAGTTGTGTGTCATATAATTGTTTAATCTCATTAAAATAACCACGGACGTCAGTTAGCGTAAATGAAATAGTGACAGATGAGTCGGTTGTTCTTTTAATGATAAAATCCCATTGCAATGTGTCTTTGTTGGTAAATATAAATCTATCGGCGATTCTTCCTTTTCTTATATCAGATAAATTATCTCGATAACTGGGATTGATTTCATGATATGATTGTATGTCCGTGGTTAAGTCGGTGGCGGATTTTTCCGGTGGTTTTTCAGGCCATCCTAACACTGTTCTTAACGAGCTGTTATATATATCTACAATGTATCCCTCTGTGCTTATTTCGATCGACGACGAGAGTGTCGGTTGATGAACATTAATAGCTATTTTTGATTCTTTTCCAGTGATTGATTTTATTCTACGCTGAATTTCAGCATTGATTTGCTTAATTTGGTACGACCCAGTTGGTAACGAAACTGTTTCCCACTCTGGAGTACCATCGGGTTTATTCTTATACGAGAACACCAGTGTGTTATTGGGTTGCTGACCACTAAATGCAACCGATCTGATATTAGGCCAACTGTGATACACTCGTAGTTTTGCTAGCGCGATCTCACGAACTGGAATCGGAGAGGGGAAATTCACACTGAATTCTGGATTCGTTGATGTTATTGATATCATACTCGTTTGTACTGGGTTCGTGTTCTCCACTATTCGTTGAAGTAATTCTATCGGTGTCGTCATCGCTGCTATACTCATGATTTATTTCTAATTTTGGTATCGAGGAATCATAAATACTGACCATCACTGAGAACTCACAATCTGGTAATGTTGATATTATTGAGATCATTTTTTGTTTTTTTGGGTTCGTGTTTTCTGATTCCATCGGTGTTGTCATTGTTATTATATTCATGTTGTCGCTCTAATTTCGATATCGCGGAATCAAAAATACTGACCATCGCTGAGAATTCACTATCTGATATAATCGTATTATCGAGTGACGACGATATCATCAATGATAATTGCGAGTATGCGGTTGATGCAATATGAAATTGAAGTAAGTAATTCTGCAGTTTACTCTGGCTGCATGATGATATCTTTTTTGCTATCCCGGTTAATATACCCCCGATTGTAGCCACCGCAGAAATGCAAATTGGAACTACGACCGGGGCAATCATTGTAACCGATGCAAGTATTATTCCGGCACCAGTGAGAACGCTTGACACCGAGTATATAGTAACATCAATTGCGGTGATTCTTCGTCGGTATTTTTTTATTTTTATTTGATACTCCTCAGTGAGGGTTTTGAGTCTATTCTGAAATTCTCTGACCTGATCATAGCGACATTGCGTCGATGACAAAGTCATTGTTGTTATTTTAAACCCGCTAGTGTTTTCAATTATTTGTCATCGTTAGCGGGAATTGCTAGTACTTCAGCCGGAAAAATGATCTACGAGTTCTATGCACAAGGCTATTTTTGATCTAATGGTGGAGCTATCAACCGCGACGAAGTAAAATTCTGGTGTTATGCCAGTCTCGATAATTAACGTCGCGACTCCACCAGAGTAGGTTCTATTGTTCATGATCATATTAAATTGATCGATAGAGGCCCACGTTAACCTATAGATACCATCAACCTTCACTTCCCCCTCATCCCACAAGAGATCGATGGTAATTCTAGGAGATTGGTCTCTTATCCAATCCTTGATTATATGTTTGACCGTATACACGATATTTTTAGGTTTTTTGTGCGGAATTTTTATCTTTTCAAAGTTTTCTTTTAGTTTAAGAAGATCGTCGTAAATATCGAGATAATTTACCGTGATTCTGGTAGGATCTATTGTCCCTCCCCACCTGTTAGAAAAGAATGAAACCAGAAGTTCGTTGATTCTAATCAGTGCTTGGGTTTTAATATGGTTGTCGATGTTAGAAAATTTCGTCGTGATATCTTGGAGGCTACTGCCCTCAAAGAACTTATTAACAATATCGCTGGTGTGCTTTTGTTTGTCAATAGCGCTTTTAATTTCCGCGAGAGTCATGCCTGTCAACGATGTGGTTTCAGACATAGGTGTTCTCCCTAAAAATTTATCCACGATGGTATTAAGTGTTGTTTGTCTCACCATAAACATATTAATATCTTTGAGAGTCATTGTAGATGTAACCGGGACACCAAAGAAATTATTAGCGATGTAGGCATTGTGAGTGTGCTTGCCGATAAACTCACTGATTTCAGCGAGAGTCGAGTCTGCCACAGGTGGGGATCCAAAGAATCTACCAACAATGTCATTAGTGGGTTTTTGATCTTCTATTAGTTTAGAAATCTCGAGATAATTTGCCTTGATTTCATTTTCATTCATCATCCTTCCCGCGTCCTTGTTAGCGAAGAATAGCGATAGATAGTTTTTAATTTCAGCGAGAGTCATGCCAACCACAAGCGGGGTTCCAAAAAATGTATGTACGACATTTTTGCGAAAACTATTATAACCTCGTATAAAATCATTCAGCTCACGTTCGTTTGTAGCAATCGCGTCGGTGATCGTAGACACAAGTGCGCCTGGTTTAAGTTGTCCATCGTTGGAATACAGTGCAATAGAGTTTTCAGCGGCAGCGCGATGCCGTATCAAAATGTCATTCACGGATATATTACTGCTTTTCAATTTACCCTGGCGATCTTGAAATACAACTATTTCGTTCGGGTCAACACTTGTTAAATTTAACGTCTCAGCGATTTCATCTTCTATTATTTTTTTTACATCCTCGATAGAACCCGCAGATGTTTCCTCGGTGGGTTCCAACATTGACAGAGGTTGTCCCCAAATATCGATCATTATTGTTAGCGTAACTTGTGTTTTCAATTTATTGATCCTTGTAATTTCCCACTCGTGTATTCGTTTACAATAATATGAGGTGGTTTCCACGGAGATCCAAAGGATTTTAATGAAATCTCCGCGAGTACATTTAATACTTCACGGCCGCATATCGGTGGATCATTTAATTGTTGTGTTGGCAGCGTGGAATAAAAAATCGGAAACCCTTTGAGTTTCATCGAGGAATTTATATACCGCATAAACTCGCTTGGCGGAGCTAACCCATATGAATCGAAATAGACAATTCCACGTGGATCAATCGCGTATGCAACCCAGTGAGTTCCCGATCCGCTGCTGTTATCAAGATTGATGATACCGGTTTCAACGTTATTTGGTTTTCTCGGTAATTGATCTCTCATAAAAACCCCTCTGAAGTTTTTTATCGCTAGTTTTTTAGCAGCATCAATTAAATCTAAATTGGACATAGGAACCATAGGTCCCTCAACTATAGGTTCGGAAATCGAAGATTTGTAAATCGAAGATTTTTCAACTAATAAACCGTTCCTGGTATTTTTCTTAGACCCGATCCGTTCACGGATTTGCCGCTGTACCATGAATACGGGGTTCCTGGTAGGTACAACCCCTTTCCCTTTTTTTATATCCTTTCCCAGTTGCCTTTTTCAACGCCATCCCTGCTGCGGTCCCAACGGCTCCCAACGCTGCCGCCTTCGCCACCGCTGGGGCAGCCGCTGCAATCAATGCTGGTATTGCGGCTAACAATGGAAATATACCACCTGATTTTATCATGTTCGCGACTGCAGCTTTCGAAAATTCTATTTGAACTCCTCGCTTATTTTTCATTGCATCATTGAAATGTTTTATTTGACGATCCGTTAATGATATTTTATGTGTACCTCCGGACATCTGCGCTGGTTTTAACGTTATTGTTGTTCCACATTCCTTAGCGGATTTTGATTTTAATTTCTTGACCTGACCATCAGTCAGCTTGACACTAACAACACTATATGGCATTTTATTGTAAAACACATTTATTCTTTCAATTGATCTAATTGGGGAAATCCTATGGAAACTTTTCAAGTTTCATTTACAGATTTTCCACTGGTGCATCAACAAGTCTCATTCGTCCGCCAGCCCCTTCTAACAACATTGATTTGTCGCTGAGAATAACAGCAACCGCTCTATAATCAACACCACCAGGATCTATACGAGCCCTAAAATGTATATCAACAACGGATTGCCTTGTTAAATCAAGATGTTCCAGTGAAAAGTAATAAATTGGATACAAGTTCTTAAAATCGAGCTGAGATATTTGCAAACCAGTATCAACATTTTGATCACGACCCATATATGACAGCATCCGATGATACACACGTGCTATTTGGTTGTTTCCGTAATTAAGCTGTATATCCTCAGATGGTTCTTGTTGTCCGTTTATTCTCAGTGAAACCTCACTTACCCCTAACCGATCAAATATCATATGACTGCGTTCTTGGGAGCCTAATCGATTCCTATTCTGCAGCGCTATAAATATATGACGTGGAGCTGAAACGCCTTGTTTTGATGCCAGGTGCCATGTTAATGTACCAGCGACATTATCCTCTTTAGCATCAGTCGTTGTTGTTAGCCAACTTAGCAATGATTTACCACCGGTTTCCATAAACGAAAGTAGCCGCTCTTCCGTGGTAATTGATGGAGTCATTACTGGCATCCATAATACTATTTTACTCAAAACAACTTTACCTTCATTGGCACCAGTACGCCAAATTGCATCATTGTCATTGCCTTTTCGCACTAATGCGATTGTGTGTTTGGCTCCATAGATAACTTTTCTTACATTTCTGCAGAATCCAAATATGTGATGGAGTGGAATCGCACATGAAAACTTTTTCTCTTGTCCTTCCAATGCTAATTTTCGTGTTGCAAATCCTAAATTGAAATTACCATTAACGCCTCCGAGAATATCAAACGCAGCTCCGGGTCTAGCTCGACGTTCTGGATTAATTGCTTCTCGTTGATTATCAACTGCAGTATCTTGTGCTGTTAACACTTTAATGTATTGAAGGTGGTCAGCGTTATCAGAGGTATCCTTTGCAAACATCATAGATGGACCAGCCGATCTTGTATAATCATCGGAGTATCTTGATAGTCCGATTATTGTTGTTGCAACATCAACCTCGCGGTCTATTGATTCAATTTCTTTTCCATCAATGAGATATCTTGCACTTTCAAATAACGCCATTATACCGTTGTTGACGAAACCAACTCGGATATTTGAATCATTTGCATATGGGGTATCAGCTGCGTCATTTGTTACAAGTTTTCCTTCTACTTCAATAAATGCTTCACATGGTAAAAAGTATTTACTGGTATCTTGAACTTGAAGTTCAATTCGCGATCGTAGGTCGGGTTGTATTGCATGATAGGAATAGTATTGATAATCGCGGACGGAATCATCCTTGCGCATTGGGGCTTCCATATCTAACGCGGGATCAGCTGTTCGTTTAAACATTTATAACATTACTAGCGTTTTCAATTGTGAAACTCGAAGAGTTTAACGCTAGCGTTTTAATTCTTTATAATCATCGTCGTTGAAAATTCCTCGAATTTCTTTTTTGTTTCAAACCACTTCCTGCTATCGCGTTCATGATAGCGCTATCTGTTACCGGTGGTGACGAAGTCAATTGCGCTAGTTTTTCTTCCACTGCGTTATTTATTGCTTTGCTGATTTTTGCAGGCATCACTGTAGTTGATGGCAGCACTAATGACGAAGTCATCGATGACGAAGTCATTCGTGGTTTCTTTCGTACCAATGATGCTATTTTATCTTTCGCGGCAGAAAATGCCTTTCCTGCAAGATTTCCAACGAAATTGATTCCCTTATCACGGATAGCATCAATGGCTTTCATTGATAATTGTTTAGCTAACGGCGCCACCTTGGGAGCCATTCTTGTAAATAATCCCGCAATGGTATTGCCGAAACCATCTCCGTACCACGCGCGATAAACAGGCAATCGTGAGTTCACCACGTAGACACTTACGGGTTTATCATGGTTATAGTGTATAATCATCTTGTTATAAAACTAGTAGTTTTTCAATTAGTGGTCAATCGCTTACATCCATAAGATTTTCATCGTTGTGATTTTCAACTAATTCAGCAATAAGTTCTCGATATACATTAATGTCCATGATACCACCAGCAAATAATCGTCTACAGATATCAGCGGCCTCGTTAATTATCTCGACGGAGTTATTTCCGGCTCGTTTCCCTCCGATGAGAACCTCTAACCGTGATATATTACTGAGAATATTACCAGGACATGTCACGGTAGAGTCAAATACATCCTTTGGATTTTTAATCGAATATCCCTTTCCGCTTGTTTCCTCAGTTGTACCAGTTGCGCCCTGACTATCATCAAGTAATTGCCTTTGTCGGCCTCGACTTTGTTTTTCTCGTTCTTGTTGTTTTTGTATACCATAACTATCAACTCCTACTTTAAAAGATCTATACTCAATTGTATCCTTTTTCAAATTACCAATAATCCCCTTATTCGTTTTATACAACCAATTAACCCATTCATCTCGGCTTATTCTACTGTTTTTATACTCGTCTTTTAAAAAATCCTTTCTAGAATCAAAGCTTTTGGCGGCGAAATCACCAAAAGTCGTATAATCCTGGTGTTTCTCCAATTGAGGTCGTTTGATTTCCTTTATAGCTCCTTCGGTGAGTTTGTCTATAAAGGAAACACCTCTTGGGGTGACGACATCAACAGGTTGTGGTTCAGGTGTGGAAACTCTTTGAGTTTCATCATCAATATCAGCTAATCGTTCATACTCACGCTGAGTTTTTATATCACTGGATAACTGTTGTATCCCTGCGCGTGTTTGTCCGGTCTCTGCTGCTACCTTTTCAAGCACACCAAGAACAGGCACTTCTCGTCGCTTGCCTTCCTTAGGAATATCTCCGTATATTGCTCGTTCAGTTGCTGTTTTCACATCGCTGGTCGCCTTAGTTACCGGGGCGAACAGTTGTTCACTTGACACAGAAAAGTCAGTCTGCGCTTGTTGTCGTTGTTGAAGTTGATCGCGAAGTCTGTCTCGAACCGGTATAAACTTTTTAATTGCTGCTAGCCGCTCTCGGGCTAATCTAGTTGTAAGCGATTCACCAACCATATATTGTTTGTGAACTAAATTTTCAAATGTGAAATCCGGAGGGTTTCCATCATAATTAAAAGCTTAGTTATTAAATAACTTAGTTATTAAATAATGTACCATCAAGCTAACGTATTCATCTTCGACAGGGTTAAACTGTACGACGCTATTCGCGAGTGTTTCAGAAATAACATCGCTGGGGATTTCAGAATTGTAATATCTGAGAATGGCGATGAACGATTTGTGTTAACGACGCGGCAACAAGAACAATTACGTGAAAATGGAGGCGTCGCGGTGATTACTTGCTACTACGACCAGATCATCCATTATGCACATAACTGCATGAGCAAGTCCAAACTGATGAGTATCCTTTCAGGAGAAAATCCTATGTAACAAGTGTTACAAAAAACGCTAAAAAAAAAATAAATAAATTATTTAAATTATTTACGAAAGCCTATATTATTTTTTAGTAACACTCACGTGGTTAAGATACGGGTCGCTCCTCGTTTAACATTTTTCTAAGATCACGAACTTTAGAACCAATTTCAGCTCGTTTTTGATATTCTTGGCCAAGCTTTTGACGTATTGCTTCAACGGTGCTAAATAGCGTTATAAATAAATTAATGTCGTTACCGTACAAACAACCATTAATGGATTTTTGAATTCCTTTCACGAGCCTGTACATCCTAGGTAAAACATAACGACCCCTACTAGACAGATATTCAATATCTTCATATTCCGAGGTAATCTTGTCAACGTCGAGACTTTCAGATAATAATACCCCTTTATTATTTAAATTTGAGATTTCAGCAATTATAGCATTTACATCATTGATATCCATTATTTATATTTTTATATAAATAAATTTATTTATAAATATAGTATACTGTATCTCTAATTAATAAAAAAAAAACATATATGACAACACATCTTTGGAACTCCTTGGGTGCCTTCGCATCCAAGTAACCCCAAGGGGGCCCGAAACATACATCTCCGGAAGGGAGGCCTAAGGTGGCAAACGCCATCTTAGACCGCCCAGAAGATATGCTTGGGGGGGACGTCACAACATGGACGGCACAATGCCATATATTTCCGCTCGAGTGTTGCGGCAAATTTTAGGCATAACATATACTTAATTAACTTAATTAAGGATGGATTATAATTCAATGGAACGATGATGGTATGATGTGGGCGTGGTAAACCAAACCAACATGGCAACCCATGAAATCTCATTCATGGTTGCATGAGTTGGAAAAAAACACCAACCCACGCTACCGAGAATGCGATAGCATGGGTTGCCATGTTGGTTTGGCTGAGGGGGACCGCCCCACCCCCCCCCCAATTAATAGAAAAAAACATCTTCCGTTTCGCCATCAAATAATGTATCTGCTATGGGGACCGAACACACGTAGTTGATAGATCTATGTTTACAAGACAAACACGATACCATTACACCACGGACTAGTCATACAGAATAGAGATTTTTTAATATATATATATATATATATATATATATATATATATATATATATATATATATATATATATATCTGATATACTTAACAATAAGAGATTTTTAAAATAGACAATTTTACTGTATCCATCGTATTTAGGAATATAAAATACTAAGTACACAAAAAAAAAATTAATTTAACTGTTTGTAAATATCAATCACGCATGCCTGCGTCAGTGAAATACCGATCATACAGGGTGGGAAACAGAAGTGTGTACTGAAGGTCACATGAATACCGATCAATATAGAGGAGAGGGAAGACATGTATACTTAACAATAAGAGATTTTTAAAATAGACAATTTTATGCTGCAACAATGAGAAATATTTTAAACAAAATAATACAGTTGTTTAATAAAACAGCGTTTTATATACTCTGTTATAATTCTCTAGATAAAATACATTCACATACAAGGAATTTTAACCACGCCCACATACTTCAATGAATAGGAAACACTCGCGTTCCGGCTGAGCGAACATAGGTAATGCGTGGATTATAAAGAACGTCTGTACTGAAAAGAACGAGTTAGCTGTCTGCTTTACTGCTAGTCCACCCACCCCACACATGAGATATGTAGATAAATAAAACTAATAATGCAGTTTTAGCCCACAAGTGACAATAAAAAGTTTTATTCTCTATCGAAAACTCATGCATTATATCTCCATTACAGTCACGTGGGCGCGCCTAGTCAAGTACAGGTAATATAGCAGGCGACAAATTCCTTTGACGTCATAATACAAGGGAACTTAGTAGGTAGGGTGTGAATTGTAGTGCGGATTTATCCATAAAGGATTTATCTCCCTTAAATAGTTTCAGTGTATACGAACTTTATTTTATGACCATTTTTTTTAGACAGAGATGTTTTAATGATTTTTTCAGCAACAAATCGAATTGAAGTACTACAAATATCGAAATATTTTCCAGCCGCATTTATCGACTGAAAGCTTCTCTCTTCATTATTTTCTAAATCAAACGATTTCACACCCTTGGGATGTTTCGCGTGCTTACCAGCGTTGCTTTTTAAAAGGTTATCGCGCTGCGAGACGGCTTGAAGATTCCCAAGACAATTATCAGTCTTCACGCCATTTATGTGATCAATCACAAGACCGTCTTCGATTAATCCGTAAAATGCTTCATAGATGGCTCTGTGACAGAGATACTTCTTCCTCCCAGCTGAAAACATCAAATAGCCCATATTATTCAGATACCCAACAGGTTCTTTGAGTCTGCGGTGCCTGACAACACCATCACTAGAGGCTTCGTAATTAGCAAGCACTGGGTGAGGTCTGAAATCTTGGCTCATTTGTATAATAATACTACTTGTCTAATTTATTATCTGCTTTAATTATAAATCTCTGGATATAATCTTGAGGGGTTTTTATTACTTTGTCCTTGATTTTATCAAGGATGACGGAGTCAATGATTCGTTTGTCATAGTAGCGTTTTAGTTCCCTGTATCGTTTACCCCCACAAGCAAGGCATAATTGCGATTTTCCTCTAACACCCACCCCACATTGGAGGCATGGGAGAGGGCCTTTTGAACCGTTTCTCACGCTTTGCATATGATACCCACAGAATTCACTTCTGCATGATTTGTTACACGGGGTTGTAGATCCAATCATTAGCCACTTGCAGTGATTCATTATACTATATTTTTCTATTTAAATACTTGTTTTAATTATAACATGGAGGAGTTCAAGAGATTATCGAAAATTAAGCCCTGGAAAAATACTAAATTCAATCTTGATAGGGAGTTCCAAAGATTATCGAAAATCAAACCTTGGAAAAATACTAAATTCAATCTTGATAGGGAGTTCCAAAGATTATCGAAAATAAAACCTTGGAAAAATACTAAATTCAATCTTGATAGGGAGTTCCAAAGATTATCGAAAATTAAGCCTTGGAGAAATACTAAATTCAATCTCGATAGAGTCTCTGATACACCAAAACGTCTAATCGGTGATAGAACTATACTCGGTAAAATCAGGGAGTGTTTTAATGAATTCTACCGAGACGGTGCAGCATACTGTTGGTCGACATTTCGAATTATTGATGAAGATGTCAATGTACCCATCATCGATGCTACTATGAACGATAAAAGAGCAGCTGAGATAATTTCACACCTTGGTGAAATTGCAAAGCAATTTCCATCCAAAGGGGAAATTCAAAGATGGAAATCCAAAGGTGGAAATCCAAAGGATTTCAAGCAAAGCAATTCCCAACAAAGCAATTCCAATCAGAAGTATTTTTTCAGAATAAAATTCATTATCGAAGTCGAAGGCAAATGGATTATTAAGGATAAATTTGAACCAATCCTCAAGGATAAAAAAACTGTCATTGTAAGTAGAGATTCCAAACCAGGAATTCTAACTGGAATTGACAAACCATACTACGAGAGATCTTATCCCGTAACAGCAATCGTTTATGGGATATATCCGTTAAATGATAAACCCGATATTGCAAAACTAGCTCCTATGAAATATTCACCATTGACTTCGTCAAGGCTCAATTGTGTAGCAACACGGGTAATGGAACACTTCACAAATGCATCCCGAGGAAATAAACTAACTGATCTGCGACGTAGGAAAATAACAGAATGGGAACTGACAGTGAAACAGCACGGTGCAAAGATTTCTGATATAGCTAAATTAGAAACATCATTAAGATTCCCAATAACCGTTATGACGATAACCGGAGAAGTATTACACGAACCGAAATATAAATTACAAGGAGCGCCAATACAAATTATTGATCATAACGAACACGCGTGGACACCTGCAGTAACAATATTTCCACGAGATAGAACCGTGAGATATATCCCCCCGGAATTTTCCGGGGAATTTTCCGGGGATGTTTTCTATGAAGAGAAATTATTTGATGCTATTCATGCGTTGTGTAAAGATGATCCTGTGTCAGTGTGGTTACTTAGTAGTGCTGGTTCCGAATCAGGATTTGATCAATTTGTAAGACCAAATGGTGAATTATATCGCGTTGAAGAATTAGATAACAGAATGAGAAAAATCGCTAATGATTTTTCACCAGAGAGTTTCCATGAAAAACTACTCACGGATAGTTTTACTATTTCTTCAGTGGTAGCTCACTTCGCAAGAGAAAAAAACTCCTGGCGTCCAACACGAAGTGATTTTCTCGAGGACGTTAAATTGAGTTGCATCGAATTTGGTCATGGAGGACTGTGGAATACAAAATACCATCGTGACGGTATGATTTCAATTGATATATCCGCGTGTTATCCTGGAAGTTTTCTCGGGTATGGAGAATGTAGTAACTATTTTAAACGATTTGGACACCCCACGCATGAAATGACTCGTGTTGCGATTAATGGACCATTACCTGATTTTGATTTAACCGGATTCGCTCGTGTGATATCATTTGAACTCGCTACAGGGTTACATCCGTGTAGTTATGTTTGGCTCGGTAGACACCTATCTGAAAAGGCCTGGATGCCAATAGTGTTACTACGATATATGATTGATTGTGGCATGCTGATATCGTTGATTGTTTCCGAAGCTATTATATGCTATCGAGCTCAAAAAGAAGTTTGGCTACCACAACCCGATCTAGATCGTATAATCAGCGAACTACGAAAACAGTGTCCAGATTTCAATGAAGAAGAAATCATAAATTAGTCTAAGAAGTTATTTGAAAGTAAAAAAGAACAAGCAAAGGATTTTGGACGAAAAATAATCGGTAAATTTACCCAGGGTGGAAGATACGACAATGCAAAATTTTCCTCGCGGTTGATCATAGATGTCGCTGAATACGATTTTCTTGTAACGGATTTAACGAAACAGGGAAAACTTGTATCCCGTAAGGATGCTTTTCTATCCAATGGTGAGAAATTGGGTACGGTTGTTACCTACTGTGATGGATATAATTCCCAGTACACACATTTGAGAAGTTCAATGCTAGCCTATGCTTGCATTAATCTATTTTCGATGATAAATAGATTTCCTAATACCGCGGTTAGAGTGGCCACTGATTCGATGTATATACACAATAAGTACAAATCAGCTGTAGCGGCATTCACAGATCCGGAGGAAGCGTGGGGGCGTTGGCGATTTAAAAAGGAGATGCTACATGAGTATTGTGAATCCGCAGACGTTGCCATGGATGAAAAGTACTTAAAATGTGATGAGATTCAATCAGAATTTTCTAATGCACCACCGGTATCTGATCCAATATGTAGATACAAGACAGTTTATTTAAACGGTTGTGGTGGGTCAGGAAAGACAACTCGTGCAATTGAATTATATCGTTGTGGTGGAAATACTTGTATTCCTACTAACATGATTGTGTTAACACCGACTCACAGACTCGCCAGAGAGATGATACAGCGAGGGGTAAATGCTTGCACTTACCATAGTTTTTTTCGATGGAAAGGTGACAAATGGACTCCTGAGCGTATGGGTGATAAATTCATTCCTGAAATCATAATTTGGGATGAAATATGCACAGTGTCATTAGATGTATTAAAAACATTTATTGAGTGGTTGTTAAACAAAAACACAAAAGTCGTCATGTGCGGTGATCACGGCCAACCACCACCATTTGTCGGTGGATCTCCACATGAATGGCTAAAGGGTTCTGTAGACTATTATGAAGAAATTAATACCGACCATAGATCACTTGATGAACAATTACGCGAGTTCAAAGCACTGCTTAGATTACAACCGGATAAAATCCAATGCGAAATAGCGCGTGAAATAATTTCAGAAACTCCTATGAATGATTTCTGGGAAACGTGGAGACCAAATGATTTGATAGTAGCAAGTAGAAAAATAGTCAGAGACACACTTCAGATGAAGTTATTTGAATTGCATAAAGAAAAATTTGCAACGCTTCCAGTACCGTTGTGTTATAGGCCTTCGGATACACGAAAGCAGAATATAGAAGTTGATATTCCAAGCCTGACAAAGTCAGGAAGTGAAAAGCAGATTCTCGTGTTAAATGATATTGTGCTGGTTGATATCAATGTCGTTGAAGATGCATTGCGTGCTAATAAATCCCCATGGACGCTAGGATACGCAGCAACAATACACTCTTCACAGGGATTGACTATATCGGATACAATTGTTTGGATGGTAGATAATCGCATCGAATGGTCGAATTTAGTCTATCTCGCAGTATCCAGAGTACGAAGAATAAATCAGCTTCGAAGAATTATCCTCGATGATGAAATCATTGGTGATGATAATGACACAACAATAAGTGATATTGATGTTAGCATCATTAATAAAAAACTCTCCGGTTACAAACAACAGGACAAAAAAAAAACAACGAGAATTTGATATTGATGCTAAATTAATAATCACTTTGAAGAAACAACAGAATAATCACTGCGCGAGTTGCAATTGTATAATGCGTTGGCAGTATTCGGATAAGGATCCTCGCCAATTCACCGTAGACAGAAAAAATAACAATCTCGGTCATGTCAGAAATAATGTGATGTTGACTTGTCTTGAGTGCAATAGACGCCGGGGTGAAAGCACAATGCCTCTGGCATCGGGTGCTAATTAAGACCATGCGGTGGCAATTGAGTATCCTCGGGAATCACTTGCAGTTGTTGTCGAGTAAATCCTCGCTGAGGAGCAGTTGAATCCATTTTATAGATTGCTGGTCTACCAGTTGATCGTGTTATACTAGATATCTTATGCGTAGTGACGCTCCAAATAGGATCAGTAGCCCTTTTTCTACCCCCTTCAAGCTCTCCTGGTTCGTATAAGTACCTAACAGTGACATTACTACCAAGAATTGGTTGGGAAACGCTAGCGTTTCTAGGGAAATCTTTTTGTGGTTGTACGGGTATAGACTTCTTTTTAATCGCGTTGATAGGTTTCATGTTGATTGTTCTAGTAATCTCGTTATTCAGTGCAGTAATCACAGCTGGTAACCTTTTGACCCATTCACGGGATCTTTTATCCTGAATAAACTCCTTCGCGTATTGATATCCAAATAACCGCTCAGCAATCGTCCGATTAAATCGTTCGACAATGGCCTGATCGCGATGTAGCGCAGTATGCCCTCGTCGTATGGTGACATTATGATTTTTCATTGTAGATAGAACCGCACCCTGAAATTCCTTGCCAGGATCAACCTGCAATAGATTCGGCCAGTGCAGAGGACCTCGTCGATAAATCCTTTCAAATGCAGAAGCAACTTCAGTGGCTGATTTTGTTTTTAACGGTTCTGCTTCTTTGTATCGACTTGCAATATCAACTACGGTTAACGCGTATTTGTAACCACGATCATGTGGCAGAAATAATATATCAGCCTGATGAACTTCATTAGGAGCGGTCACATCAAAATGCGAGAATTGAATTTGTTTAGGTGGTGGTAGATAAATTTGCCATAGTGCCTGTTTAGATAACCAATCCGCCGCTGTAGTATTTTTCACTTTTGCAGCGCTAGCGAGTTTATGTACTGCTGATTTACCCCTCCAGTATCCTCTTGGGGAATAATAAATTGATTCCATATTAAAATGCTAGCATTTTCAATTACCAGCACCCATCATCAATTTGCCTTTCATAGCTGATTTTACCAACCACGAAGCCAACTTTTCTTTAAAAGATTTATCAGGAATAGCATTTAACGCATGAATTAATTTCACATCCGCGAGATGCCTGTTTTGCAGATTGCTGCTTTTATATGCAACATCATGAAGGTGACAGGCCTTATCAATGGCGTTTATTGGTTCTTCACCGGGTCGGGGTTGATTTTGATCATCAAGTCTGATATCTAATCGTGTTCCGGGACCACAGTAGCTATATCCTGGAAGGTGCTTTTCTCCGGGGTACTTTGCCCATGGGGTTCCAGGGAGCTTTGTCAATTTGGCTGCGATATCACCTCCTCGTTTTTTTTTAAAACATCTCCGGATTGTAAAATCTTTGATTTTGTAGAAATAAATCTAAACTTTTTTATACCACATGTTGCACATCTACCAGTTAGTGCTGATCTGTTATTTTTAGTTGTAACCGTCGTCACATCATTTGTGCTAGTACGCGTTTTACACTTCACACAATATAGATCCATAATTTATGTATAGAGATATGAATATAATTGATTTTTCAGCGACTAAAATAAGAGAACCAGTTAAGCATCATGCAGCGCTACCAAACTCTATCCGTGCAATTATAATCGGGCCATCTGGATCCGGTAAAACGCAATTGTTGCTCAATTTAATAATGAGATGGATGAAGTGGGATAAGTTGTATTTAATTGCCCCTAGCGTAGATGATCAACGATGCTATGAAGTGTTAAAGGATTTTAACGAGAATGCATCAGAAATTAAAGGTGAGAATACCATTGATTTTATAACTGATATTGACGAGGCGCCATCCGTGGATGACCTTGATGGGAGCATTAACAATTTAGTCGTATACGACGATGTGATGTTAGACAATCAAAAAAACCCAGCTAGAATATTTTCCCGGGGGCGTCACAAAAACACTGATGTGATATATGTCACTCAACGCTACACTCAGATTCCAAAAGTGATCAGAGATAACTGTAATATTCTTGCTGTGTTTAACGGCGTTGATACACATACGCTACGAAATATTTGGCAGACATGGTGTTCCGATATGGACTTCAATCAATTTAAAAATTTCTTTAGTCATGCTCAGTCAACCCCGCATGGATTTGTAACAATAAATTTACATGATCCTCGGACTCGATATCGTATCGGACTCGATCAAATATTTGGTTGAAATCATTTATTATTTTTTGTTAACCCAGTGATGAAATCACTAGCAGCAGAGAGGGTGGATGACAACGACGTTGGCGTATATAAGGAAATCTTATTTTATCGAATAGACGCCATTTTTTTTACTATTTGGTGGAAGCCTCAGATTTCCGAATCGACGCTCGGAAAGTTGTGAGGTTCACCCTCTCTGCTGCTAAAGAAAAGGAAAGAGGTAAATTTAGAAAAACAATGGAAGAGAAAGACAGACAAAATAAGACAGAAGAAGATAGTGAAAAACTGAGAAAATAATTAAATTTACAACAAAAAATTTGCTGACAAGCGTATTTCTTCCAAGAAAGACCTAAAATACGTGGTAGTTGAATTTCCTCATTTTATATTCTGATTATATATAAAATCCAAACAAAGTAATAAAAACATATTAACCCACCTGATCGCCTGTTATTATGGTAGCTAGGTTCTAACATTAAAATTTAATTTAATATGGTTATTTTTAGAAACCAATATTCATTTGCTGGTGGAAATCAGTTCTTATTAAATTCTTTAATAAGTATCCATTTTTATAGATTTTAATTTTTCATTTTATCATGCTTAACTTGTGTAGTTGGAGGGGGGAAGAATTTAATAGTCAGTTATTTTTGGAGGGGGAGAAAGAATCACCTAGCCAATTCTCGACTACTACATTGTGTCATCATGACACATCTTAGACTTGTGTATAGTGAACACCAACTTGTCATCCAACAAAATAAAATCATGGATATTTTAGATCTCTTGCAATAACTCTTTAAAATGTTACTGGTGGATGCATATATATCAGTTATACAACCCTTAATAAAAATTAAATGTGAACAGCAATGATTTGCAAGAGCTTTTTATCTCCAGCAGCCATAGTAAAAATTAATTATCACGTAGAAATACATTCAGTAACCCATCATTATAACTGTACATGGTGTAAAAACCTAAGTGGTCATATGAAATGTAGGTTACTATGACAGTATTTACTAAAAGGGTCTGGTACTACCAGAGATACATACATTCATTTTGATTTATGATTTTTGCATGGCCAGAGCTTGAGAATGACAACATTTTTGATAATCAGTGAAGCACGATACAGAGACAAACAAAAATGAATCTATAGCCTACATGGCTTATATATAAGTCACTAATGGATAACTTTTCTTAAGGTGGTTAAACTGTCAAATCAAATATGATTATCCTGTTTGATAGCATTATTAGTGCATTATGTACTGTTGTTTTATATTATTATTCTAAAATGTTGTGTGCAGAAACATTTGGTGGGTGTTGTCTGACAGTGTCACTTACCAGGGGAACGTATGTGACACTGATTATGTGCCCTTTATGCAGAACTATATGGTATCAAAAATCATTTCATCCTTCCACACATCAACTGTACAACCTGTTACCAATTAGAATAATAAGTAACCTATTAATCTTAACCAGAATTGGGAAAACATAATATTCATTTGAATGATTATGTTGATGACTGGGTTAACAAATCTTATCATATGTGAATGAGAACCAATTGCAGATGATTAAATTAAATTTAAGTGTTATTCATGTTTCTAAAAATAAAAAATAGAAATTTCAAAGTTTTATTCAATACAATTTTTATTCCCTTGAATCTCAATGCAAAATAAATGATACATTTATAATTCCAAAATGATCTAATATGTTGCCTGTCATATAATAAAATGTGTATCTTGCAATAAATATATTGAGTATCGCATCCTTTCTTTAGGTAATTCCATATTGTTACTTTTATCGTGGTCCCCCAACCCCTTGCAAGTCATAGAGGCAATTCTCAATGAGTCATCTGCTGTCTTCATTTTAAAAATTTTGATATTTGACTTTGATCAGTACATTACTTCTAGGATTTGCCAAAATATTCATATCCAACATTCTTATCCACCATTTGTAGTCTTCGCTTACATATAAAAAGAAAGTTCATGTTGTCAGTAAGAGAGAGAGAGAGAGAGAGAGAGAGAGAGAGAGAGAGAGAGAGAGAAACTGGAAAGAGCAAGGTGATTTCTAAAATAAACAAAACGCACAAGAAGTTGAAGGTCATTCAATAATGTTGATAGAAATAGAAATGCAAAACTATTAAAGAAATAGTAAAACAAATGTCTTGTAATTCAATAAGAGTGTTTTTGAAATTGTCGTGATATTTGTTTTGCCACAAAATGGGTAACTTAACCTTTTCAGTTTTAAGAACTTGCTCTGTAGAATTCCTTCTTACATAAAATATCTGATCTAATTAAAATGATATGATCTGTTAGTATGATTCATGTCGTTTAGTTGATATCAGAGAAAATTTTGTTGCTCTTGGCTTACCAACAGATAACTCTCCACAACCTCCCTTGGTCTCAAATTTTGCATAGAGTTAAAAAATTTAAAGAAAAAAGAATTTCCCCAAGTTTTCACACTTGTTATAGTGGGTATTTTAAAAAAGACCTTGTATATCTTAGGCATTGTTCAAAGAACCTTAAATTCCCTTTATTTTGTCATATGATTGATGGGTGTAATATGGATTATGCATGTATACAGCTTAGCCTTACTTAAAATGTGCACCTTTAAAAAGAAGTGCTAGCTCCACTAGGTCATTTTCACTTCCTGAACATTAGAAGTAAATTGTATTTTTTTTAATAAAAAACACTTTTTTATATTTCATATATTGGTAATTCATTCATTGCACTTTCAGAAGCTGATTTTGTGTAGTCTGGCCAATTCATTTTTCCTATTTTAATATCTGCTAAAATATAGTGTACATTAGACAAATTCTGGCTGATTTCTGGACAAGGGAGCAGTCTTTTTAGTTAGCATTGTGCTAAGATTATTTACAATTTCCAAAAGTACAATATGCAAACAAAACCCAGCCATATTACATCAAAGTAGCATAGAGGTATGCCAACATTCTCTCCAATGTGCATGTTTTATATGCAAACAACTTCACCTTGCAGACATCACTTTCTAAAAAGTACATAATAATGGGTGAGTGCCCCCTTGTACATAATTTAATTTGATTGTATCTGCTCTCTAATCAAACAGCAAGACTTTAAATGATTTTGATTTATAAATGCACACTGGTTTTCTAATGTTTTTGTAAGTACATGATCTTTCTTCTTTTTGTAATCATATCATATATGCATTTTATGTTATAGGTGTTTTCTAATGTTGTAAAGCGCTTAGAGCATCTAGAGATTAGGCGGTTTACAAAGTCCTCATTATTATTATGATTATTATTATTATTATTGATAGTATTATGTAGAGCTCAAGATGTACTAAAAGAAATTATTGCCAAAACTATTATTGTTGGGGAAATCTAGTATATTTTGCCAGAGTTCACAAGCGTAATCTTCCTTTTTCAAGCTAGAATGACTGCTTCGGTGGCCTAGTGGTTAGATCATCCACCGCGGAAAATGGAGGTCATGGGTTTGATCCCTAGCTTAGTCGTACCAAAGACTTACAAAAATGGTACCAACAGCTGCCTCGCTTGACGCTCAACATTAACAGGCCAGTGTTAGGACTGGTCGGCCTGGTGTCAGGATAATGTGACTGGGTGGAACATCAGGCTACATGTCTGTGGCATGATGCCCCAGTGCTAGACATCACTATAAACTGCCTCACTGGAGACATTGTAGCGACATAACTGCAAAATTGTTAAAGCTACGTTAAAAATCCTAATCAAACAAACAAATTAAGCTAGAATGAAAGATTAATACCATATACGTTAATTTACAAACAATTTAGAACGTTAAATAACAGCATTTGCTATAATAATAGTGTTACACACACAGGGGTATTCACTTGACCGAGCGGTGTCAAACCCTGGCGCGAGTCACGCTGGAAGTCATATGTTTTCCCCAACTTTCCCAAGACTTCCATACAACTTGAGTTGTACAATGGAAAGAAAGACGTGTCCGCTTTATTTAATAACCTTTGCTCTAATCAATTGGCGATCCAGATGAGACAACTTGCCCAAAAGTCCATTAACTGCACCTTTGCATGGTTTTTCTTTATTATCATCCGATTTCCGTACCGACAGCTTGTCATGCCATAGAAATTACACTAGTATTCCCTTACCAACTGCGAAATATTTAACTGCGCGACCCTAGGCCAGTCAATCCTCATAATTTCTGGCGTATCACGCTCATATACATACACCCATTTTCCACTATGGACACATAAACGGTACCTACCAAGTTCCAACTTATTGATTCCATTATATAATTTACTGATTTCCAACCACAAATACTGCCATTTCAACCACAACACTTTTATACACTGCTGAATTTTAATATGGAATATGTTACACCAGGGACAGTCTTTCGGCTTGTACTTTAATTCACTACTAACAACCCCAGCATGGTTAAAATTCACTAACACTCGGCTCTGTGACGTTTGCTTCTACCAATTGGCTAACTATTTCGGGCTAGTAATTTCCATGGCACCGAAGACTAAACACTCACACAAATAAATCCAAGAATTGCTTAAAAACAGGATGCTGTCAAATACACATACTCCAAATTTATTACAATTGTTTTTATAGCAAAATGTCAGGTTATCTGAAAGATTTTGCAAACTAAACATATTGTGAAAAGAAGTAACAATTTTATCATATATTGTTTATGCTAAATGAGGTAGTAAATAATCACCGTTATAATTAGTAATTAAATAATAGTTTGGTTGAAAATGAGAGAAAGGATTTATATGAAATATTTGAAAGTCAAATTGATTTATTGCTTTTATGTCTTCCATGATATTTACAATTTTTTCTACATATGACATAGTGAATTAAACTTAATTTATTGATCAATTAATGAAAGTAATTTATGAAGTTAATAATTATTCATTAATATGTTTGCTTGTCAGTAGATATAATTCAATTATGTAGCTACAGATGTGATATTCTCAAAAAATTGTATGAGAATATGTGAATGAAAATCATATGAACAAAAGTGAACATATAAAAACTATAGTCCTTGGTTTATTGGTGTGTTTTGGTATGGACCAAAATGTTAAGTAACAAAACAATTTAACACAGTTGGATAAAAAATACAATCTTGGGGTAAAAATGAAATAATTATACAAAATTACACAGGAAAAGTTAGAAAGTAAAAAACAATGATGAAACCTTATGGCAATCAGTTTGCTAAATATTGTCTTTACATGGATGCATTGTGAACCTAAATGCTGGTGGGAATATTTACAGTAAATGTACCAATATAGATTACATAGGACAGAATACTGGGTGACAGCAGTATCATAATGGCACAATGTCATGTTATACACACTTTGCAGCACCCATTAAAGCCATAAAGGAATGGTTAATACTGCTCTATACTATAGATTTAGATGCATTAAGATAGCATGGTCCCATTATGGTACACACTGCTTAGGCTAAACTCATTTGTAATATGGATGTAGACACAAATCATTTAGCAACAAATTCTTGAAAAGACAAACATGTCAGCAAATGTCTGAACATAGAAACATCATTCAGATGGGATAAGATAAAATGTTGTAGTGACCTGTTTTGAAATGACTGAATTACTCACTCTGTGATATTTACATGCTTCAAATTTCATAATGCTACTTACAGTCAATAGTTATATCAAGCATGTAGCAAATATGGTTCAAAATACTCTGATGTGTGAAAGTTACAACGACCTATGGATTGTATTATATTATATGCTAATGTTCACAAGTATAGATAAAATAGGGCTTAAAGTATTTACCTGATAGCTAAAAAGACAAACATTTCCAAAGCATGCAAACTAGTCAACAGTGACATATTTTTGGCATGATGGAGTTATCCGCTGTATTACTGAAGCTCATACTAAATTGTGTGTGCAGGTGCAATAGGGTCAATGACATTGAGAGTGTAATGAACATATAGCTGAATATTCATATCTCTGAAGTATTAAACTTGGGTCACACTGATTTACTTTGGACAAGACTTAACTGTTTTCTTTGTAGTATATCCATATGAAATAACTAGTTTATAAACAACTCACATGCCAAATGTCATGAGTGAGTGTGAAATAGAGTTCAGAATAGTAGGGGTGTAATAATCCCACAGCTGAAGCAAATAATGCAAATAGAGCATGAAAATAAAATCATGCTGACCTAATTTTAATGTTTGAATTGCTGGCTTGCTTGGATTCTAACTGAGATGCATCATTACACCAACTGTCACAAGACTAGATGTTACTGGGTCAAAGATATTGAGGGCATAATGAACCAATAACAAGGAATCACATGTTGAGTCACTTTAGTATAATTTTACTTCTCACAATTTACTAAAGACAGAATTCAGACTCTCACTACATCACCAATTGTACTTAAATGCCCAAAAGTTTACTTGGTAAATCAGTTGCATTCAGCATGTGTTTCTATCTGAGACATTAAATGTATCATCTTGATTTATTCTACCCACCTACCTATCTACCTATTGTTTAAAAAAAGAATGAATGTCATGATGTATATTATGACAGTACAATACACCACCATTTATTACCTTAGTATCTAACCCAAAGTGGTTCTTAAATAACTGTTTTTAAAGAGACTCTAAAGGTACATTGTACTTGGAACACAACAAATAGACAGAAGTAGTAGATGTAACACACTCTGAAACTGGATAATGGTGATGTGTAACATTTTACTGTTAGTTCAAGTTTCATTTGGATAATCCTGTTTTCATTTCATTGCTAACAATTTGACATCTAACAAGGGTCATCATTATTAGCACCATCTCTAATTCAAATTTTACAGCCAACATCCCTTGGGAGGGCATGGTCAATTACACATTTGAATAATCTACTCATGATGGGAAGGCAAACCTTTGATATTGTCCTAAGGGACATTTGCTTGCTGCTAACAGTCTCTTACAAGCCTTGTGATTCATGGATGATTTTTCATTACTTGGATTTGGTTTAGCTGAACATTTCTAGATTATTTTTTTTTAATGTAACTTTATCTGCATGTCACAACAAACTCAGATAATATTAATAGGACTTTCCTAAATCTTTATGATAAGGCAAAGCAGACACAGTTATGTATGCACATGAAATTCACTATTCACTATAAATTTCACTTGCTAACTTTTTTGTCAGCTGAAAGAGTAATTAAACAAACTAACTGAATCTTGATTGAACAATATTTGAAATGACTGTTGATGTATGCTTTAATAATTTTGACACTAAAATTGTGAACAAATGTAAATTTGAAATGGGTCTGATAGTGTTATGAACTATATGTTATAATCTACTTATCAAATTCATCACATAATAGATTTAATATTTACATGATAAAAACTGAAAGCATCCTGTATGGTAATTAGGCATTATGAAATTACCAGTAAACAAAAGCGTGTGTAGTAATTAGATCAATTGGTTTAAAAAGTACTTGAAAAGTGTGCACAATTTGTATGTTATCGTTACCTGTTAGAGAAATATATATTATTATGTGTTTACACAAATGGTTGAATATCCACCTCATTACTGCCTTCAGTGCAATCAGTTGATAAATTTTGATTGCAGATAAATTATAAAATGAATTCCTTTCATGAATACATGTGTGCCTTTTTTCCTTCTCATCTGCACCTGGTATAACAATGAGAACACCAAAATTTACATTGATACAGGTTTATGAAAACAATTAGGTTGAATTGTTCATATCATATAAGCACCATACCTTTATTACAGGGCACCTTACACATACATAAACAATACAAGGCCCAAAGCTTCTTCACATCTGGGAGTATAGGTTATTTTCTCTCCAGGTCAAAGTTCACAGTTTAATAAAATATTAAAAAGTCCCTTTAAATAGTCAAGAGAGACATACAGTTGCCTCTGCACTGCATAGAAAATAGCATTAACATAATCGTGTTATTATCATTTGTGCTGCCTCCAAAGCTAAAGTGCAGCACATATATTTTTGTTTTCTAGCAGCATTTGTGTAAATTACAAGATTATTTTAACATTTTTTTTCAGTTTTACCTATCAATAAAAAGATATCATTTCCAAGTTTTGAAAATTTCATTGAGCAGAAAGGGCTGTAATGGAAAAAAATCTAGATTAGTAAAACTATACTATTAAGATAATATTTGATCTAATTTATTGTGATTACTATACAATGTGTGAGGACATTTCATCCATGATAATAACTTAATTGATGATTAGTTTTGTTATTATTCTCAGTGATAATTCCCCAGATATATTCCTGAACTTAGTAGTATTTATCTAAATTCATCATGAAGAACTCACAGCCAGGATCAGTTGATAATAAAGTTGATCCTATTTGCAACTGAAAAAAGTAGAGACAGTGTTTTATCGATTTAACATAAGTCTTTTACAGACCAGAGTTTAAAAAACTGGTTAATGAAGTTTGCAATTGATTCATTGGTGCCAAATTAAAAACATATTGTAAACATTTAAACATCTAACATTATTGAAGTTTTATTATCATGGATTTGGCAAAGTCCTACAATGGTAACTGGACAAGTACCACAAGTCATGAAAGCAAATGCCTTATTTTGAGCTATCTTGAATTGATAAGAGTTAACAGCTCTCTCCAGGTCATTGTCTTGGTGTAAATTTTCTCTGATCATGAAGTAGGGTTAGCTCTTCCATGAAAGCCACCTGCTGGGCACCTAATAGCTTTGATAGAGGCAGTAGAAAGACATTTAACAGTTAGTTCAGTCTGCATAAGGTCAAATTTCTTGCTACCAGAGAAATTCAACTGATATTTCCAAAGCCTGAAGAGAAGCAAAGGACAACGATTTATGCAGAAAACTTCTGGAAATGAGTTCAAAAAAGGTGTGTATTGATTTAAAATTATTTTCTGCTGATTTTAGAGTTTAAAAATATAAAATATTAATAAGAGTACTTAGTTATATTATGTTAAATTATCTACTAGTATTATTCACTTTTATTGAACTATTCCTTAAGTAATCAGATATTTTCTTCGGTAAACAATAGCCCACATCTACTCAAACAGCATACGCAGTATGAATTAGTATTAAATGTGGCATAGTTTTGTACATTTATCTTCTAAAATTGACTCAATGAGCATCTATTACATGTTATCAAATTTAAATGTAAAATTTTCTACAGAAATGTTTTTTGCATTACATGTGATAATGGATTTCAGACTAGTAGATTTACATATTTTGATTAGTGGATTCACTCCTAATTAAACCATTAGATTTTTTTAATCTTCAAAAATGTGTTACAAGGTACTGAACAGTTTTGTTTTCTATATGTTCTCTCTGCTTAATATAATAAAACAGCAAGGTTTGAACATAAATTAGATTCAGATTCAGATTAAAATGGAAAATGCTATAAAAAAAGAGGGTTATTTATCTTACAGTTGACTGCAAAAATTTAAAAATTAATAAATTCAATACCATTTTTAGTTTTCTTCACAAGATCACTGTCTGGTGACCACAAAAGACATTCATTTCGTCCAAACAAAAATCTGTTTGCTAAGATATATCTCATGAAACACTACAGCCAAATTTAAAAGGCATTTGTTCCACACAAAACCTGGTTTCAGAAAGACATATTTCCTGTTTGATATTTTACAAGAATCAAATACATAATTTTGTTCAACTTCTCTTTTTTTAAATAAGGTCATGTTCAACTTGAAACTACCAGTTATAACAGCACCAGTGCATATTTCAAAAATATATGCTCTGACGAATCTTACGCTAAAACAATTACATGTATGTTGTATTGTAACAATGCAGAAACAAAGAGTTAATGTTTAAACTAAAATGTGCCAGTAACTTGTATTGGTATATATGATGAGTGAATGAAAGTTTATATAATGTGTGCAAGAATTGCACACAGGAAGTAAAATGTATTAAAATTGAATCAAGACAAAGTTTCAAAATGTAACTTATATGTAAAGAGTCCCATATATTTATTCAAGAAAGAAATATTGAAAATATCATAGTTTGTATTGCTGTTGAAATAACTTTCAATTTTAATTATTATACGTTCACTTTTTTAAAAACAGCGTTTAGTCAGCTAGTTTAAAAAGTTGACTTAACAAGAATTAATGAAGATCTAATGTATAGCCCTCTCTTTAATCTCACATGGAATCATGATAACTATTATGCCATTTCTGTATAGTGTAAGTTCATTTTTTCTGCAGGTATGCATTCATTAACCTAATTCTGAGAGTGTTACATGAAACATTCACTTGGAGAATTCAGCACTAATTAAGGGTCTTACATACATGGATGAAAAAGTCCATAACATCTGTGTTCAAGGGCTAAAGGTACTGTAAAAATACCTATTTGACTTAATTTTCACTCCTCAGGCCATAAGGTTAAGTAACTTTACATTTTTGACCTGTATAAACCTTCATCCTTCCATCCTTTAACAATTACATTTTTATCACTCTATCATCCATATATTTGATTTAATTTTAAGTAAAGCACGGAATATGAGCTTATTTCTAGATTTCAGACTAATTCAACACACACTATAATAAAAGCATATTAATAAGGTGATCTTGCATGCAATTAGCTGAGCTTCTTACCAATAATAAAGAAATATTTTTTAGTTTTTATAAAACTTGCAGTACAGGTTTATATGATGAAGATTTCAACAGTTTAGTAAGATTGATATCCATTCATAGTAATTATTTGATCTTGCATCTGACTGAACCAGTTATCACTCTAACGGTCGTATTTGTACATGTTTGTAAGTTTTATTAAACATGGAATATAAGCTTATATTACGAGATCTCAACTGAAGTGGCAACTAGTTGCACAAGTTTGTAACCACTTTATTTATGATTTGATTTGATGAATATTGAGAAATGGGCTATCATCATGAAGATGTCAAGTGTATTTTATTAAGAGCAAGGTCAAATTATATAGTAATGAAGTGATCTGGCTTCATGTCACAAATACATAGCTTAATGTCCCACCCAGTAACATTATTCTGACAAGAGGCCAACAAGTCCTAGCACTAACTTCTTAATACTGAGTGCCAGGCAGTAACATTTTTATAAGTCTTTGGCATAACTCAGCTGGGGATCAAACCCACGACCTTCCACATCCAAGGTGGATGCTCTAACCTCTAGGCCACCAAAGCAGTCTACCAAAGACTTTTAAAAGTAATACAACATAGTAGATCAAGTTAAGAAAAGAATCTTGATTGTAAATTTTCCAACTAAATTGCAATGTAATTTGAACATTATTTTTTTTTAATATTAATTTCTTCTATTGTAACAGTAAAACAATCATTCAAAAGACTTGCTTAATTTAGTTTAGAAAACAAATAAATTTCATTTAAAACTACTGACCAAAATTTTTCAGGTATACACAACCCAACAAGCATCATATGGACATCAAGCTGACCATACAGACAGAAGAAAATATAAAGTTGGGGAATGTACTCTAAGCAATCATTCAAATCAGTCAGGTCTAGGAAGTTGCAACCACTGAGGGTACACTTGGAATATACTATGCAAAGTAATGTAAGGTGTCAGTTACATAGTTTAAACACCTGAGCACATCAGTCAATAATATTATACCTGGGACTTTGAACCTCCTTCTTCAAGAAGATTGCCATTAGCCATAACAAGATTTATATTAAAAAAGATCTTTTATGCTAAAGTATATATTGTTTTATAAACAAAGAAACATTCCATAGGCATTGCTCTTTCAAATAAAGCAGAAAAGATATTTTCATTTTACATTGAAATAAAACACCAATCTGGCGCTACAAATTATTCTGGTGTTTTTCATATGGATATACAGTGAAACCTGTCTTGAATGACCACTGTGATGTGAGACCACCTGTCTTGAGAGACCATATTCTCAATGCACAAATTTAATGATTATATAGCATCATGACCTGTTATGAGAGACCACTTGTCTTGAGAGACCATAATTTTATGGCAGAAAGGGTGGTCTTTCAAGACAGGTTCTAGTGTAATATTATTAAAATTTTTATGTACAATGTACATCATTTCAGTCATATGATAAATATAATAAATATTTTGTGTATTTAATCATTTTGTTCTAATATTTTGCTGTTCTCTTGATTTTATATGCATCCATCTTCCTATTGGTCTATCTCTCTTGTTAAATACTTGGTATAAAATTTAGGTTTTACAGTTTTTGCAAAACTTTTAGTATGATTATAGCCTCCCTACCAATGTCAATAATGAAAACTGTTGGTGTGATAAAAATGCACAGAAATAGTTATTTCATTTACTGATTTATAATTTCTAACCCAACTGTGACCAGGAATGCCCTAGCACTGTCATTGTCTGTGGATTGTGCTTAATATACTTTCCTTGCTAACACTGTGTCATGTTATGCATACAATGTACTATGGGCGAGTCGATTTTCCTCTGACAGCAGAGCGACATAGTTCATCCTGTTTGGTAACTGCCAGATAATTCCACAAATTACCATAAGGTTGAGAGTTATAGCACATTGCACAATTGTACATAGAAATTAAACCACTAGTTAAATCCATGTGAAATGTAAATTTGTAGTTGTCGTTCTTTTCCATCATTTGACATTGTAGATATCAGAATTAGATTAACATAGTATGTACATTCTATGTATATACACATGTAGTTTTGCGTCCACCTCTTTGCTGAAAACAGACTTGTCCAGAAACTGGAAGTAACCAAACAAGCAAGGTAGTATTTTACTCTGAAAATTTCTGTTTGAGAAAACACATGCAGTCTCCCTGGTCATAATACGTTTGAAAGTATAAATCAATAAATTAAGTGACCAAGTTCTAAATTTTGAAAATTTAATTTATGGTTGTTTTTAAACAAAACTGGAGGGTACAAACAAATGCTGATGTATATTCAGACTATAGGAAGAGCTATATGAAGGGAAATAAATCAGTTTAGGAGCTTATGTAGATTGCCTTCAAAGTATTTATCAAATATTTACCAAAAGAATCCAAAAAAAACAGTCTTCATTACAAGATAACAATTTAGTACCGGTAGTAAGTAATATAAAACATTGTTTTGAAATGTGTCACTTTCAT
The DNA here is from genome assembly GCA_029339505.1 of Unio delphinus. Classification (NCBI taxonomy): domain Eukaryota; kingdom Metazoa; phylum Mollusca; class Bivalvia; order Unionida; family Unionidae; genus Unio; species Unio delphinus. The sequence goes on from JAQISU010000219.1 coordinate 2,771,703, forward strand.
TTACTTTACTCTGTTTTAGCTATGACTGCTATGACAAAAATGAATTTTTGTATTTACTCATATTTCAAAACTCTTGGGATCTTAAAAATATAGTATACAAAATTTCTCTTTGGAAGCCATCCATGGTGATCATGACCAGTGAACCTACATGCATTTCCCAAACTTTGTTCAAGCTCATATTTATCCAATACTGCATTTACTCCATATGAGTGATTTAGCCATACATGTAGCCAAATTTGGATATCTAATAGTTATTACTGTAGGTTATACAAAAGAAAACATTTCAGGCAATGACCAACAATGTTATAAGCTTACATTTACACAACAGTAGGGAATGAAACACTGAGGAGGATGGCCAAATATGGCTAATAATAGAGCTTTTAAATTATAACAGCCATACATGCAGCTGTTTTGAAAAGCTGTTGCTGACACTAGCCAAATTTTGCTAAAAGGTCATTAGTTGTGCACCAGCCTCACTGAGCCTGGCAACAGGAATCCTTAGCCAAATTTTGGCTAAGGATACATTAATCTAAGATTTGGCTTCTGCCTAAAGGTCATATAATACATCATGGAAAGGGACAATATTGCAGTTAGCCAAATTTTGGCTAATCATAGTTACCTAGAGTTTGATCTTTTGCAGCCATACATGGGGGTTATACTAAAAGACACTAGCCAAATTTTGGCTAATTTTTCCAAAATTTGGTTCCTATCCTAAGGGTGTGAAGAACAACTTTGTAGGAATTAGCCAAATTTTGGCTAATTTAAAACCTGCCTAGCCCCTCCAATATAGTCAAGCTATTGAATAGTGATAGACCATATATTGATCAAAAGCACTTCCAAGAATATTATTATATGCCTTTTCTACTTTGGGTTAAGAGATTTTAGCCCACAGCAGAGGCCTGATTTGAGTAAATGGAAAAGCTCAAGTTAAATCGGAAGCTGTTTTGTTTGCAACTCTGATGCCAGGTCAGAAACAAGGTCAACACCTGGTGTTTTTTTTTGTGTAAAATACAGGTCATCTCCCAATGAATGAATCTTAAACTTAATATATCAAATTCGAATCTGACAAACAAACAATTAAAATACAAAATAAATGACCCAAATCAAATACACGTAACAGTATCCTTATACCGTATGCATGTAACGTATGTAACGATGAGTGTAGACAACCTTATAAAGTATGAATGTAACGTATCTAAGGTTGAATGTAGGCCATCCTATACAGTATGTATATAATTTATCTAAGGATGATTGTAGACCATCATTTACAATATGTATGTAAGGTATCGAAAGATGCATGTCATCCATATTATAGAATATGCATGTAACTTATCTAATGATAATTGTAAACCATCTCTTACAGTATGTATGTAACGTATCTAATGATAAGTGTAAACCATCTCATACAGTATGTATGTAACTTATCTAATGATACTTGTAAACCATCTCATACAGTATGTATGTAGCGTATCTAATGATAAGTGTAAATCATCTCATACAATATGCATGTAACTTATCTAATGATAATTGTTATCAACCTTACACAGTATGTGTGCAACATAGCTTGTATACAATCGTCTGTATCTGAAAATACCATAATGACATTTGAGCTAAAAATCCTTTTTGTTTGTTTGCAATGCATTCTCAGTTCATTTGAATAAAGCAAAGTCAGAATTGGATAAATGGTTTCTTCTTATAAAAGCCTACGTGAACAAAGGAAATAGTCGGAAGGACTGTTTACATGCTTTACTCAACACTATACCGAACTGTCATTAAATTGTATTATGATCAACGTTTTCCCATTTAATCGGCATTTCACTACTTTCCATATAATGAACATTTTTTTAGAAACTCAGTGAAGACACATAAATCGTTTTCTCTTGACCGACTAGGTTTTACATAAAATTAGCTAATCTGAAGATCGCATCTACTGTAATAATATTTTACGTCAAAACCGAATTGTGCATCAGTAATAATTACATATTTAATTACCAGCATGATAGTCTTTGCAATCGATTGCAATCTTTTCCTATATGTATATTATTTGCATCGGATGAAGCACAGTTTATAAAAACGGTTCATTAAAACCATTGCCGTTTGAGCATGAAGTTTGATAAAAGTGAAAATGACTCGGTAGTTTTTTTTTTTGAAACTAATACAAGACATGGTGCATTATTGTTTTCGTTATAAATATTTTACAGCTGAGCCGAATGTTTCAATTGTAAATGAAGCATTCAGCTCTGCAAATGTTGAATCTATTAAACACTCTGCAAATGTCGAATCTATTAAACACTCTGCAAATGTTGAATCTATTAAACACTCTGCAAATGTCGAATCTATTAAACACTCTGCAAATGTTGAATCTATTAAACACTCTGCAAATGTCGAATCTATTAAACACTCTGCAAATGTCGAATCTATTAAACACTCAACAAATGTCGAATCTATTAAACACTCTGCAAATGTTGAATCTATTAAACACTCTGCAAATGTCGAATCTATTAAACACTCTGCAAATGTCGAATCTATTACACACTCTGCAAATGTCGAATCTATTAAACACTTTGCAAATGTCGAATCTATTAAACACTCTGCAAATGTCGAATCTATTAAACACTCTGCAAATGTCGAATCTATTAAACACTCTGCAAATGTCGAATCTATTAAACACTCTGCAAATGTCGAATCTATTAAACACTCTGCAAATGTCGAATCTATTAAACACTCTGCAAATGTCGAATCTATTAAACACTCTGCAAATGTTGAATCTATTAAACACTGCAAATGTCGAATCTATTAAACACTCTGCAAACGTCGAATCTATTAAACACTCTGCAAATGTCGAATCTATTTAACACTCTGCAAATGTCGAATCTATTAAACACTCTGCAAATGTCGAATCTATTAAACACTCTGCAAATGTTGAATCTATTAAACACTCTGCAAATGTCGAATCTATTAAACACTGCAAATGTCGAATCTATTAAACACTCTGCAAACGTCGAATCTATTAAACACTCTGCAAATGTCGAATCTATTAAACACTCTGCAAATGTCGAATCTATTAAACACTCTGCAAATGTCGAATCTATTAAACACTCTGCAAATGTCGAATCTATTAAACACTCTGAAAATGTCGAATCTATTAAACACTCTGCAAATGTCGAATCTATTAAACACTCTGCAAATGTTGAATCTATTAAACACTCTGAAAATGTCGAATCTATTAAACACTCTGCAAATGTCGAATCTATTAAACACTCTGCAAATGTCGAATCTATTAAACACTCTGCAAATGTCGAATCTATTAAACACTCTGCAAATGTCGAATCTATTAAACACTCTGCAAATGTCGAATCTATTAAACACTCTGCAAATGTCGAATCTATTAAACACTCTGAAAATGTCGAATCTATTAAACACTCTGCAAATGTTGAATCTATTAAACACTCTGCAAATGTCGAATCTATTAAACACTCTGCAAATGTCGAATCTATTACACACTCTGCAAATGTCGAATCTATTAAACACTCTGCAAATGTCGAATCTATTAAACACTCTGCAAATGTTGAATCTATTAAACACTCTGCTTTGCTTTGATCTTGATTGTTTAAAATTGGCTTCAATTAATCAGTATTAATGTTTTAAATGGCTGTGTCGCGTTTAATAAAATCTTCATCAACCTCAACGCCATTATTTTAATAATAATCATAATAATAATAATAATAATAATAATAATAATAATAATAATAATAATAATAATAAGATGGACTTTGTATAGCGCCTAATCTTTCGCTACATAAAAGTTACAAAACACAATTAGCTTTTTAAACGATTCTAAAAAATCAAGCAGATTTCCTTTTCATGTGTTATTTAAGTTTTAGATCCTTGGTCGGTGTTGGAGAACTTTACGCCTTTTTGCAGAACAGTTTGTATTCTTTTGTATTCCATATGCAACACCTTCAATGTCATACAGTCAACGCAAAGCGTACTAGAACCATTCAAACATTTTCGCATTCCCTGTAACTCCGACCAACTGAACATGGAGTTAAATAATTATGATAAAATATTTAATTTACAAAAAAAAAAAAACAGTTCTGAAGGTGATGATGGGTACCCAATGATATATGATATATTTTCTTTACATGTATTATCAGACATCTTGAAAACATCAGGACAATGATTTTTTTTTGTGGTCTTTTATTCATTTGAATAAAGCAATCCGTTTTGTCTGTTGCAGCTTTGAATAACATTTTTGAAAGACAATATAAATGGTTGGTTCTAATAATTAGTATAAATTTATGTCAAAAGATCAAATGAAGTGTAAGTTCGCTGTACAACAGTCGATATCTTCTTTCAAGTTCTCTCGTCCATAATATGTTCAGTGTACGATCTGGATGTAACTGGAGTTGTAATAGGAACAGAAGGTGTACTTGTACTTGACATGTACATGAAACAATTGTTTTTATTGTATGTAGACTACACTGTAATATTTTGAATGGATTCTTACTCTTTCCACACAAAAAAACAAACTTTTTAGCGTAATAAATTCTAAAAATTCGATGTCGATAAAAAGAACAATATTAATTTCTGGACCGCGAAGTGTAATCAGTTCAAAATTTACATCGGGTCAAAATAATGCCTCTTTGTATGTGCAATTTCAATATCATAGTATTTTTCCCAAACAAATTGGAGATTTCTAGAAGCCATATAATTTAAGATTAAACAAGCAAAACAGAAATAGCTATGCATATTCTATTGGAAGAAATAAACAGCCAGTATTTCCTATAGATCACACGTTTCTAAATATTTGTCTATACGTATGTAAAGTTCGGGGCTTCAAAAATACACAGCTTATTGAAAACGTTGACACCAAATTCCAACGATATATGTATGACAAAACTCAAAAGGGGTACACCAATCACAATCCTATCAAATAAAGGATCTGTTCTGTTTGTTTCCGCTAATTAGAAGCTGATATAAGCCCTGGGCCGAATAAATGTACTAAATTATATCTGGTATGTACATCTCTTGGGCATAAGTAAAAACAAAACACAAGAAAGACTCTTAATAAACGTACAATATCTTAACTGCGGTTTAAACTAGTATAGCCTAAAGAATGGGATTGTCTATCTAGCTGTGGTTAATAAACGGTAATGATTTTGTTCAGATCTTTGATGATTTGGTATTAACATTAATAATGTCCTATATCCAGAGCTGTTATATGTTGGGTAAGACTTGTTACATTTCAAAAGTATTATGTGAAGGTTTGCTACGGGATATTGTTCTCTTGTCGAAAAAATATTTTGTATTTTTAGGTCTAAACATAAAAGAATTGTGACATAGTCTTTTAATAAGGAGATATTACTGATTTATTGACAAGGAGCGCGCGGTTGTGCGTGCGTGTGTGTGCGTGCGAGTGAGAGAGAAGATTTGGATTTTTTGCATAGCTTTAACAATTTTCCAGTCATATCGTTAAGATGTCTGCAGTGTGGCAGTTTATAGTGATGTCTAGTACTGGGGCATCATGCCGCAGACATGTAGCATGATGTCCCACCCAGTCACATTATCCTGGCACGTGGCCGACCAGTCCTAACTCTAACCTGATAATGCTGAGCGCCAAGCGAAGTAGCTGTTAGCATCATTTTTGGAAGTCTTTGGTCTGACTCGGCCATTAGTATTCTAACTCGTTTAGCATTTGGTTTCACCAGTCAGTGTTATATCTAAAAGAATTAGACAATGCAGCGGACGAACAAAGATTGATGCATACGAAAGACAAGTAGGACAATTAGGAAATATATAACTTTGCACACTAATGAAAATCAACAAGAGGATACAACCTTTGTGTGGCAAACAAACATTCTGCAGAGGTAAATACAATACGCTAAGTATGATGCTGGTCAATTATGTTCAATGGGAGTTTTATTCAGTGTTTTCTTTTTATGAGCAAGCAAACAACATGGATCTTATTTTTCGATAAATGACTGATTTCCATTATTTATATAATGTTTGTGGGTGTACTTTCTAAATTGGAATATACATTTAGCTATCGTAACTAGAGACGGTAGGCGATATTATTGAATTATATATTACGCCTTTACCTCGATTGCCATTTGTTGGGAGCTGACATAGTACCCACCCTTAAGGTTCCATAACACAGTGCCTCTGTCTCAGATTGAATGATAATTTAGCTACCAGATCACTGTCGTATTCCACAGTCTGTCAATATGTTCTATACATTGCCAGTCCCGGATTACCCATTAGGCAGAGTAAGCAACTGCTTATGGGCCCCGCGACTTTTATGGGCCCCATAAGGGGCCCCCATGAGACCGTGACCGTGGGTCTGGGGCCCCAAAAGTTTGCCTATGGGCCTCCACGGTGCTTAATCCGGCGCTGTGTAACATTGCCCATGCGGTCTAGTTTTATGTATGAGATAATTTTGCTTTGAGTCACATTCGCCCAATTCACAACCAGTTTTAGTTATGGCTATCTCATTCATTCCCCTTTATTCGCTGGCAAATGAAAGCAGTCACAAGACGAAATGATTAATACGTACAAAGTCGATTGATACAAAGTATACATATTAAGGGATATATGCAGGTTACAACCAATACAAGATGATGAACAATAATCAATGCATGGAATGGACCACTATTAGCTGTCTAAAATAGGCGAGGAAACCAGCCGAAAGGTGTAATACTTGATAAGCAAAGTAGGAACCACTTTCGGAATATTTTTAGGTCTCGAGACATAAGGAGGTTAATGAGACAACGGGAATGTCAACAAGCATCTAAGGGTAATAGATATATTATTCAGACAGGGACGGGCTAACATAAACATTTAACTTTAAAAAGGGGTTTGGCCAAATCATATGCTCACTGTTTAAGTCTAACTCTAGGTCTGGAGGTGCCCACAATGATAAACATAAATGTATAACATTCAGGATATTTAATAAATGTTGATTATTTATCTGACAAGATAAAGTTCATGAACTTCGATATCAGTTTCAATGTCAAGATTTTGCTTAATGAAGAATACATTATATGGGTAAGTATTTTCTCGCAAATGTCAACACATGCAGATGAATGATTTTTTACCATCAACTACTGCTAGGTAGACACTAGGTCAGTTACACAGAAAAATACAGTTTGCTCTATGCAGGCGTTAGGTTTCTCTTTAATTTGTATGATGTGATTACTTTGAAATCCATATTAATATTTCACCCAATTAGATAAATAGCTCAATTAGATCAAACACTGTACTGATTGCTTGCATGTATAGCACTTCCTATAGTTATAGATACGATGCTCTTCTGCTACTCTGCTACACAAGAAAACACCTTTTGTACGGCATGATTTATGGATATATATCTTCTGGAAGAGGCATGTATTTTTTAATTAAAAAAACACTATGATTATTATTATTATTATTATTATTATTATTATTATTATTATTATTGTCAGGTTACTCGCGGGTTATGAGCGTTATTCGTATATTATTGTACAAGCCCCACTTGTCAAAGGGGTAAGTGAATTGAAAGTTTAAAATGTCGCTAGCGGTAAGTCTGCTGCTGAACAAACACGGGTTAATTAGTACAACGGTCACATCCTACTATACGGATCAATCTCTTTGGCACGACGTGTCTCATAAATCTAACAAATGGCTATCTGGTCGCACCTAATAGTTTATTAATAGTTTGACTGAAATTTGGCACTTCACATAGGTTCCCCTTTAAGAGTAAAATCGGTATTTTACTCTTCAAATTTTTAGAGATCTAGTCTGGTTCCTTTACATGTCCTCAGGTGACCTGTTCACCTCAGACATCCCTAATCGACTTAAAGAATCAGCTCCTACATTCTCGCTGCCTTTAATATAGCGTACCTGAACTTGATATTGTTGCAGAAATAGTGACCATCATTAATCGTCCATTTGTCAATTTAGCTTGAGCATAAATTTTTGGCCATATAAGTAACGTTGGAATTGAGATATTATAAAGATTATAGCCAAGCATTCTTTCTCAGATACCGAATAGTTAAGTTCTGCAGCTGACAATTTTCTGCTACTATATGCAACTGGGAATAAGCTTCCCTCGTGCTCTTGCAATAGCACTGCTCCTAAACCTCTGTCACAAGCGTCTGTCCTCAAGACAAAATCTCGTGTCACGTCAGGCAATATAACTATGGCGTATGACGTCAGCCTGCCCTTTAATGTCTGAAATGCACGTTCACATGCGTCTGTCCATACTACTTTTGTCGGAGCCTTTTTCCGAGTCAAGTCAGTCAATGTGATCGCAATAGCGCTGAAGTTAGCAACATATCTTCTATAATACCCTACCAAACCAAAAAAGATCGAACTTCCGTCTTAGTGGTCGGTCGTAATGCGTCCCTAAGTTGGTTGACCTTTGAACTATTTGGGGTTATATTGTGGTATACGTCTTTCGCAGCTCCCTGTTAAAATGCCGAAATATTGAGGCCCACTGGTCTCTAGGTAGCTGATGTACCAGTGCCAACTTTTCGAACTGTGTTAAAAAGTTGTCAACAATTTCGTCCTTGTCGTTGAACATAGGCATGGTGATCTGTATGGGTCGTCTGTCTTCCAATCGTCTAGTTGCGGGCCCTGGACGTTCGTTCAGCTTTTCACCCCTCCTGAACTCAGCTTCGATCCTCCTGTCTGGCTTTCTCTTGTTCAGCTGCCTGTCTGTCTTTCTCTTTCTCTCGTTCAGCTGCCTGTCTGTCCTTCTCTCGTGCAGCTGCTAATTGCCCCATGTGTTCCCTAAGACTACGCTCAATAAATTCCGCAGGTTTCTCTCCGTCGTATCCTAATTCGTCTATAACAATGTCTGTCTGTCGCCATTACGACTATTAGTACTAACTCCCTAACTTACTTAACACAACAAATGTGAATTACCTATTAGAAAATAGCTTTTGTAATGTAACGTATTTAACGTCTCCTAGAATGACCAGACTCAGGTCAGTCGGCCTCGCTTAACCAGGCAAAATAATAAAAACCAGCTCCACCCAGCGGGAAACTTTCCTTCCCGAATGAGTGCAGTGGGTTCTCCTAACAAGATTTAATTTATCGCTTTTCGGATCCTTGCCTAAATTGCTCTTCTCACAAGAGAATACCTAGGCAATACCCCGCTTACTTCACAGCAAAGGTACGTGTCTCAGTTCTTACAATATTTTTTATCGTAATATGAAAAGAACTGGCAAGAAATTTGCATGCACAATATTCATGTATACAAAAATAGCAGACAATGACTTGCTTGACTCTGATCCTTTTCTTATAATAGTAATAATGAAATTACTACTCTGTTCAATATATGCTCAGATTACTGTACTTTAATAAAAATGTTCAAATCTCAGGACGAGCTCTCCACTTGTCAGGTTACTCGCGGGTTATGAGCGTTATTCGTATAATATTGTACAAGCCCCACTTGTCAAAGGGGTAAGTGTTAAGTCCCACTTTGTCAAGAGGTATTGTACAACATATAACAATAATAAGTATAACCCACTCACTTTTGATACTCGTTATCTTAGAGATGACCGCCCTCGATATAATTGCCCGGTTCGAGTATGAGAATAGATATGGTAAACTGAGCAGATATATTGAACAAAGAACTCCGAGCCCCCGTAAAGATAAACAAACAATTTAATCAAATACAAACACAATTATGAAACTTCCTTTCTTTAGGAATACACGCGGTTTAGAAATACAACTTTCACCGAATTACAATACGATTTGAAATAGAATTAAAAAAATTAGCCGTTCTATTACTGATAGTTTTAAACATCATTGGATCGAGCGGTACAATCGAAGTCAATGCTTTGTTCGATTTTCATAACATGCTATCTCTCGGTCCTCGTTCACTGTTCAATCAATGTCGTTTCAAGAAGTCCCTTTCTCTCTTGATAATCTGCACTCGTGTATGTTTCCGCTTGATTCCGGACTTGTCCACTGTATCATGCGTACACTGCAATTTCCGTTTCTCCCAATTTCTCTTCCCAAAGTTTACGTCGCTATTCCCGTAACTTCACGATCTTCCCAAAAAAGCTATTTTCTTCCTTTGTGTGTTTTGGTGTGTCACTCAGCCGTTGGTTTAGCGGTTTTTGTCCATGCTTCCTTACGAATGTATTTCTCTCAAATAACATCCGGAGTCCTTACTAAATAATTCTACATCTGGCTTCCTCTCTTGCAGAGAAATTTCAAGACTAACCTTTACTTTCACTACGCCAGTATTATGTTCTACGAATTCGTGTGGAAACACACCCCTTATTTAACCGTTGCCAATCATAATCAAATGCATTTTCTTTCGCTTCCCTCTAAAAGTCGCTTACGTCATGGTCAATGTGACATGCTTGGTTTTTAAGTAACATAATCTCTGCATTTTCTCCATTCTGACACTTTCCGTGGGAAATGAAACTGTAAAATGTCGCCAGCGGTCAGTCGGCTGCTGAACAAACACGGGTTAATTAGTACAACGGTCACATCCTACTATACAGATCCCTCTCTTTGGCACGACGTGTCTTATAAATCTAACTAATGGCTATATGTTCCCACCTAATGGTTTATTAATAGATCGACTGAAATTTGGCACTTCACAATTATTATTATTATTATTATTATTATTATTATTATTATTATTATTATTATTATTATTATTATTATCATTGTTGTTGTTGTTGTTGTTTTCGTTGTTGTTATTGTTTTGTTTGGATAATGTTTATTTGCCATTAAAGCATCTTTTTCTTCTCGTATCTCATAATCACCTAGGTCTTTTTCTGTGGTGTAGTTTTCTATGGCCATGTACATTTTAATGATTAACTCGAAATTGTTGTCATAAAGCTCAATGAATCTCTAAAAGCTGGACATTAAAATCTACCACTTCAGTTTCATTTTAACACATGAAATCTACTGAATGTCATTACTTGATAATCAAGTATACTCTTCATCCCAGATTTTCCAACTCATCTGTTTACACAAATCCTTAAGTTAGAAATATACACATTAATGTCTCTAGCAAAATTCGATACAATTCGATACAATTCGATAAAATTCGATACAATTCGATAAAATTCGATACAATTCGATAAAATTCGATAGCTTGGTTAGTATTAATAATGTTGTTTTAAATATCATTAGGCTCCCACACAAAGAGGAAGGGAGGCTGTTTTCACCACTAAACATGTATTGGCCTAAATCCGTAAAGCTGACTACAACATGTATGGTCAGCCACATCACCCCCACTCCAACAAAACATATCTGCGTGCATCCTTGAAATTACATGATAGGTTAGCAACTCTGATACTATGGTCACCAACGAGAAATATATTGCTATAGATATTAGAAAGGCATTACTATTTCATTACCGCTCCAGTAGCCTAGAGGTTAGAGCCTCCGCCGCTGAAGCGGGATGTCGTGGGTTCGATCCCTGACCGAGTCATACCAAAGACTTCCAAAAATAGTACTAACAGCTGCCTTGCTTGGCGCTAGTGTTAGGACTCGTCGGCCTGGTGTCAAGATAATGTGACTGGGTGGGACATCGTGCTACATGTATGCGGCATGATGACCCAGTTCTAGATATCACTATATACTGCCTCAATGCAGACATCGTAGCGATCTGTTTGAAAAATTGTTAAAGCTATGTTAAAAATACTAACCAAACAAACAAATAAAATATTTCATTAAATGCCTCTTTAGATCTCTACTCCGAACCTTCAGGAAGTAAATATACTGATCCAACAATAGCAGGTTTATCTACCAGTTATTTCTTCTTTTTAAATTTGATTCATATGATATAATCGGATTCAGATTCTACAATGTCCACCCACTAAGAGAATGAATATTTAATAAGAACTGCTCTATCACATGAATGCTTGGTTACCTCTACGTGATTTGTTTATTTGTCTTTTTCAGTCTGATTTAGTAACGTTCTGATCAATATTTCCGTTTCCGCATTCTTTTGCACATTCCGATAACCATACTTGTCTCAGAAAGCCCTCGTATTGAGGATGCAAATTCCTGAGGTAGTATGATAATGTGGAAATAATATTTTAAACACAGAATTTTTTTTTTATCTCCAGATAATGTTTTGATTGAAATACGAAACTTGCTCTTTTTATAAGAGAGAGAGAGAGAGAGAGAGAGAGAGAGAGAGAGAGAGAGAGAGAGAGAGAGAGAGAGAGAGAGCGAGCGAGAGAGAGAGAGAGAGAGAGAGAGAGAGAGAGAGAGAGAGAGAGAGAGAGAGAGAGAGAGAGAGAGAGAGAGAGAGAGAGTAAATCATTTTGACATCATGGATTAGTAATAATTTGCTCGTTATCTTCTAACTTTGCTACCGCTTAGTCAGTGGAAAATAAAAACAGACTTTGTGATTGTAGAAGCCTATATTTTGAACAATATTGTGACGTGTGTATTATTGCGCCATGGGCAGATCACAAGTTGATATACCAACATTACTAGTATATCAAATTTCTTTATTGCTTGATATCAACACTTTAAAATATATATGTATTTGAAGTTTACATAGGTTAGGAGTTTTATATTTATGAAAGATCGAGAAAGTATAGTTTTTAATGTCATCAGATTTGGGGGTTTTACGATCGTATTTGTAATATAAATATTTAGCTGTTGTTAGGTTATATGATTGCTTCTTACATGCTGCTTTAGTTGATTACATATTTATATTTATAAAAATTTGTTAGTCCCCTTTCGTGACAGTATTTTCCTAAGCCGATGGTGAGGAGGTGCGCAATTGCCATGACAGTTTCTAATGAGCAAGCTTCCGTTCTCCCTTCAGTCGATTGGTTTCTCCCCCATTCGCCTACACTATTGGCATTTGTTTATATTTGAATTTATTTATTATAAAATTGTTTTTGAGATAATTTGTTATATAAGGGTTGATTTTTGGGGAAGTGTTCTTATGTTTTGATTATTTGAAAGACGCTTCACGTGGTCTACTATAATAATTTACCTCACAGGAGTTAGGCCGTTAGCATTAGCGTTGCTTGAACCTTCATATACAAATATTCGTTTCCGTCGCCTGTGGATCAGCACCTTTTGTCTCTAATGATATTCACGTTTTGTTTTAAATTTAATTATTAAGGAGTCATTTTTTAATTAATTTATTTTGCTTGCATGATGTTATTTTCAATGTAAAATTGTATTTGTGATATATCATGCTTGGGTATCATCTTAATGCTATGAATGGTTACAGTTTGCCCTTTTTAAAACTATTTTTTAAAAATGTAGTTCGTCATTGAATATCAGTTCGATATTGTCATTTCCAGGCTGCATGAATTCTTGGTAGATTAATGGGTCTTATTGGAATTTTCATCTTTGGGGTTTTATACTTAGACTTTTCGTTTATGACGTGCAAGAGGGGTTTCAGGCATGGCGCAATGTGATTGGGAAGTGCCCATTGTTCTATTGCATAGTAAAAACTGCCGAAACTATTAGCTAATAACGTATACTCAGTTTTTTATCGTGTTAATAATTTACTTTACTTGGGCTTTACAACTTTGGGGGTTTTAATATTTATGCTGTTTGTATGTTGTACAAATGCCTTTTTATTAGGGGCATCAGACAAATCCAGCCCCTCCCCCTTATTTTTTTTGAAAAAAGAGAAAAAATATGAATTTAATGTTGTTATCCTCCCAATGTATATATGTGTTTATTTTATATCAAGTTTTCATCTAAAGCGTTTTTAAAAAAACATTTCTTTTTATTTTGAAGGGGTATTATTTCCTAGTGTTTCTTTAGGATTGTTCATCCAAGTAGGTTTTATTTAGCTAGTCTCAGAATTCCTTTCCTATATCGTTTTTGTCGACTATGGCTTGAGGTCACCCGTATCCCGCTATGCTAATGTTCTTTGTGCTATATGTATGTTGTTATGTATGCATTTATGTACATTTTATTTTGGTTGGAATAGCCTACTACGTTCAATTCATCCAGTTGTCCTAATTAGTTTATTCTGACTCTCCAAATATGGGTGATCAGTTCTTTAAATAGTATTTATTGAGTTTATTTTTGTAGTTTTTGGTCTGAATTTTGAACGAAGTACGATGTCATGCTTTTAAAACAAAAAAAATTTATTAATATAGTGATTGCATATCCGTGTCGTTCTTAATATTTTCCTTATTTTATATTAATTTCCTTTCACGTACAACTGCGCGAGTGGGGGTCAATACATTTTTTTTTAAATGTCTAATTCTACTTCTCCCGACTCGAGGTGAGTCGTCTCCGTTTTTATTTTATTTATTTAGTTATTTATATCTATAATTAAATTTATTAATTGTTTATTGTACCCATAAGCTGGGTCTCTTGTGTAGTGCGGGGCTGCACATGGAGAGTAGTAGGTATAGCAGAGACAAATATTATTTGTAATCTGTGTATATGTTAGGGTCTTTGTTTGCATGTTTTGATTTCCCTTATTGGGGCCTTCTCCAAACTTCTTCCATAGGCCTGCCCACTTCGCGAATGCCATGTGACGTTGCTCTATGACGTCCTCATAATGTACTTCCCCCATTAAGGGTCTCTGTTCAAATGTACCCCCTTAAAGCGTGTTTTTTGTTACGTGAAAGCCCTAGACAAGAAAAGAGAAAGGTATCTAATTAAACTTTTCCTAGTTATTCTAATTTCTTAAATAGTAATTACCTTCCCGCAAGCTAACAACGTCTTTGTAATATAGTCCGTTATCTGTCGTATTAAATTTTTGTCGAAATTTCCGTCAAGGAAGAATATTTGTCGTCTGTCGTATTTGTCCACTTTATAAATTTCTTGTTTCAGTTTTAGTCTCTCGTTCTTTTAGTCTCTCGTTCCTTGTCCCGTCGCATTTGTCATCGTGTGGTATTTCGTGAAGAGGGCTTTCTAGCGGACTATTAACTTGGGTTCGTATCCTGTGTCTTCCTATAGCAAGTTCTACTGTTAACCAAACGTTATGTAGATATTTGAATAGTAAACTTTGTAGTTTTGTCGATGGTATTTTCGACCAGTGCCTCCAAACTCTGTCCCAGTTAACTGCGAAAAATTCCTCCTCTACTTTATTCAAAATGTTTTTTTGTAACGTTCTCTCTCTGATCCAGTCGTATGTCTTATCTGTTGCAATTCCCATAATTTCGTTTGGTCTCTACATTTATAAAATAGTTCTTTAATGTTCCTAAGATGTTTGGGTGCTTCTAATTTGTTTTACTTAATTTGTGGTTGGTGGATATGTCTTGTCCGTTCCTCATTCCGAAACCAAACCAAAACATGTATAGTGCTTCTAAGGGTCTTTGTTGTTAATTATTTAATTTTTTTAAACCTATCTATTATATTTTTACATTTAATTAGGATTGGGCTGGATAAGGCTGGCCCTACCCTTGGTTAGACCTAAATAGTCGTGCTTTTCTACGTAATGTATTTTGAAATTCAATATGTAGTCTATTATTTCATTATCTAATTTTTCAAGTATTTTTTGTTATGTCCACAGAGTTAATAAAGTATGTCAAATTTGAATACATATATGTTTTTTCAACATGTAAACTTTCTATAGTACTTAATGGCGTTAGTGCCCAGATTTTGATACTTTCCCTTATTTTTGTTTTTACTTGTTTGCAGTATTTCTTTTGCCTCGAAGAATATTCCCTTGGCTTTTTACTCTGTCTTTAATTAATTTCGGGAGCAATCCAGGATGATTCCCCCTTATAGTTTCCTATTTTTAAGATTTCCGTCTTATCATGGCTTTTTTTTTTTACCCCGATCTTGCTGAGACTATATTTCATTCATTTGTAATGATTGTTTGTGCCATATTTTATTACACTTAAATTAATGTTTGAGTTTTTGCATGTCCACGGGACAGCATAGAGGAAGTTAAAATTTTCTAGCTGAATCCATAGTTCTTTGACTAGTTAATGGGTATCCCTTATCCCGCCAGGGATGTTCGGAAACAATTTTTGTCTAAACGGTATGGTGTAATTCTCTATGACGGACCTTGTGGGATGAGAAATATCATGAACTGACATTCTCGTCGCATATCCAAGGAGGCGTTTCTCTTACAGAAAGACAGGCAGATAGGTGAGAACAACAAATGTCCTATACTTGCATAGCGGGTCTAACATAGATATTTCTCCACATTATAAACTCTAAAATTTCCATCCGTTCCAGGAAATAAAATTAGAATAATCATCAAGGAGACTCGTACGTGCGCCTGTCTGTTCAAGCACGGATGACTTTTGTGCATTTTGAAAGAAACTCAAGTTATTTCATTTAAAATATAATTAACATTGATAGAAATGCAACAGTCTAAATCAATAATAAAAGAACTTTAAAAAAGTTAGAATTTTGTTGTTGTCGTTCTATATAAATTTACTGCTACGATTAAAACTGTAAAAAATAAACATCTTTTCAATATTCTTCTAGCAAGATAAACTGCAAGAACATTTTACGCAGCGATACACTTTTGCACAATCAAATAGCACAAACTAGTACATAATGTAGTAATGGAAAGATAATGAAGATCTGAAACGGGCAGAAAACATTTATTAATGCTGGCTGCAGCGCAAGTTAGTGAAATAAAAAAAAAAAAGTAACAACAATTTATCAAATATTGATAGAACTTCATTTTAAGATAGTGAGATATCGATCCTGTTCGCAAAATGTGAGCGGTTTGTCAAATTTTCTTGATCTATATCTGCCATCTCTAATTATTGAACTATCCGGAAGTGAGCTGCACCGATACGCCCTCTGGTGAGTTAGTAACCGTATATATATATATATATATATATATATATATATATATATATATATATATATATATAATAAGTATAAATGACATATAGAAATCCGTTGTTTTGGTTAAAATTACATTAGGTATTGTACGCTTTTTAGGCTGAGAGTCATCCCTTATAGTTTGATTTAATTAGCAGGGGGAGGAGATCAGTTCTACAGTAGTTAAGACTGCAGGTGTTAACATCCCCACCCCCAGTGGAATGACCATCTTAACCTCCGCCAGTAGATGTGACCCCTCACGCTCTGTAAGACGCAGGAATCGGATCTGTCTATAATTTATTCTACTTACGTTTATTATGTTCTGATTGAAAGATAATACTTGTTCTTACTTTGTGAACGGGCTTGGTATTTTAGCTACTTACAAAGAAATTGTTTTGCTTCAAGTAATCATGTAGTGGACTGCATTTTTCCTTTTTCCCGTTCTGCGAATCGAAGACCAGGACGTTTTGGTATATTCTGTCACTGTTATCATTATTTGGTCTTAGGAATTCAGGATACGTAATTTGGCCTGATGTTTAATCTAGTGTCTTAGAATGCTATTTTTTCACTATGTAATATGGACATTCACTGATCACATGCTCGAATGTTTCGTCTTTGGGGCAATGGAAGCAGATGGGACTTGGTAGGAATTTTCTAAAATGTACATGCTAATCGAGTGTTTCCTGTTCTCAGCCTTATCAGTATTGTTATATTTTGGTTATTCATTATTGGGATTCTAAAAATCTACCTTATTGTTTGGGTGTTGTACAACTTTCTGCATTTTCGGCTTGTGAAGTGTCGAATTCCGATTAAGCATTGAACCTTTAAGTTGAATGCATTGAATATTAAGATTTTTTTATCACATTTAAACCGGAGAAGTCTTTGTGATGGATCACTTCAACATTTCCATTTCATTTCACACATGTCAGTATTAAAATGTTAATGGAGTCAGCTTTCCGACTCAATACAACTGACCGGGATATCTTAGCACGGTTTTGACAAAGAGACTGCTGGACTTCTGAGCCATATCAAATAGTCACTATTCAGACGGAAGAGTTATATAACGTTATTCAGAAATTCTTATTGACGAAAGAAATGATTGTCTTTGGGAAAATATTAGAAACTACTGAAAGTAATGTGAATTTGAAGTGACAACCTTGGTTGAAATTCTTTAGTTCAAAATTTCCTGAGAGATGAGAAGTTTGGTTCCGTGGAGGCTTAAAGAGAATAGTGCTTTCCCTCGTTAAGCATGAAAGAAACCATGTGGCTGTCTTGTGAGAAATGACAGGGTTTAGTGCTAGGATGTACAATGTCTACAGATAACAACATTAAGGTACTAGATTTTAATTTCACGTAATAATCTAGTTTTGATTGATGTCTTATGCACTGTGATTGATAGGACTAGTTTCTATATTATGTATCGATTTTCACTTGTTATGCAATTGATCTTTTTAATTGTACAGCTATATTTTGGCTCTTTGCTGGATCTTTAGTTTCCTTAAACATCTATAGGAGATGGGATGCAAAAATATTCTACCGTACAATTATTGTTTTCCAATACTGTAAGTATATGTTCACCTCCACTGAGGTAGACACTAATTATTACTGCCCTGGAGGTTTGGATGTTTTGTATCTTTTTAATCTATTGACCCGAATTTTACCTCATGGATATAACAAATCCTATCTCTCGATTGTTTGTCATACAAACACACTATACTCCATACAGACACATGTTTAATAATGAATAATGTTTTGTCCTGAAAGACAACGACAAAAACATAAATTCAACAAACATATAAAAGTCACGCTATGACACACAATCATAGGAAATGTGTACAGGTACACTACTGTGTGCACGTACATACAAACACCCATTGTATAGAGGAAGGGTTGTTGTAGAGAAACACAAAGATATACTCAAGTATCAAACGTATAAACACAAATTTATACCCAAAAGATAATGGCTCTCTTTTCTAGAGATATGGGAAACCCTGACAGATGTCGTTTTGTTTCTTGAATCGTCATAAAATACTTTATGTTCTCTTCTGGAAGGAAAACCTTGTCTCAACGCGGGTTGTACCACAAGATCAAGTCTGCTTCTTTGAAAAGACACGGAGAACTCCTCTGTCTCCAATGTCCATTCAATGTGTCCTCGGAGCTGCTGCTGTTGCCTCTAATGCATCTGTTCTTATTGTTGTCTCTTCTAATGTTCTTTATGTCTCTCCTACAATACGCATTTGTCATTAATGATTTCGTCGACTACTCAAATTAGATCAGAAAAATCAACTATCCAAGAAGACAAACATGAACGTATCTACAAAGTTAAATACGTTGTAGTGTCAAACTTGCCTTCTAAAGCTTAAAAACACAGCTATTTTTGTAACGATGCACAACACTACCTTGTCGTCGTTTTTAAAGTAATCGCGATCGAACCAAGCCCTTAAGTATTCAAAGGGATATCAAAGACCACATAAAGGAATGAAATGAACATCATATTGCTTACACACCATGAATTTTGAGCCCTGTTATGATTTTAACATTTTAACTGTGTTTTTGAAACTGTACTTTAACTGTAACGTTTCTTTTCGAGAATGGAATATTTTGTCACAGATCTCCATTTGCACCAATCCTTATACTGTCAAATAGCAGCATACTGACAGAAAGAAAAGAGGCTACATAAATTCACGATGAACATCATACGTGTGTCCATCTTCATCGAAAGGAGCTCGGTAGAATCTACTTATAAATCAATGCATTTAGGTAATATTTTCATTCACGTTGTACTCCACTACAGCAGACTACACAAACAACAAATTGAATATATAATTTAATTTGAATGGGTTACAGTAGTAGGTTTAGAATCGCTCGTCGTTGTTCGCGTCTTTTGTAGGAACTAAGTGGAACAGAAAACAAATTCGGACTCACATTTATGCTATGGTTGTTCCTGAAGTGAGGAACTCTGGAAAGAAGAGGTAGCTGATGTTTTTAATGGCATAATGGTTACATGATTTTAATGTCTATGACTTGCGGAGGCGAATCCAAGTATCAAAACTAGGTAGATATTGTTCCATTGCACTTTCTCTTCTTCGAATTAGCTTGTTCTTACTTTACGTATTCTTCAATAAATAATGATTTCGTTAGCGTATACATCGTCTTCTGTTTTTGTCACCAATAACTCGGGGAAGTAAAACTATCATTTAACACTTGGCCGTTAATTTATACAATTTATCGATGGCATGATAAAGATCAGGTTCACATCCACTGACGGAAACAATCTGGTTGTCAATTGTATTATTATTTTAGGTCGACGCTTAAATCATAATGAATTGTTAGTTTTGAACGTCTTTCATTTTTTATACTTGAAGAACGGTAATTCTGCCCTAATGTAAGTCCCTAAAGTACTTTTTTGTGACCAGTGGCTAAGACAATGAAATGGTAGGACAGCGCTTAACACTTTATGAGATGTTCCAGGATAGCTGAAGTTTGTTAAATACATAGATCCATACGGATCGTTACACCGCTGCTGAAACCCTGTTCTTGATTCCCAGTACCAAGTAGGGCAAATCTGATCTATCTAACATGCAGAGAATTGGTAATCCTTTCCTATCCTTTGGTCATTTGTTTAATGTATTGAATCAACTGGCACAATCGCAATAGTCCGACAAGAACACACAAATGTTTATTCGTAGAACTTAGATTCGAAAGCGGGTCCATCAAAGTATTGTTGCATCGAAGTCATCATCGTTCTTTATGAATGTCGTCAATGAATCTTCTCTACTGAGACTTGATGTGTCTGTATGGTAAACTGTTGTGATCTTGATGTCCAATTTGTTTCTGGTACAACTTAGTGAGGATCGAACATCGTAACGCAAAATTCTTGATTGTGTTTAGATTGTATAACTTCTTCGGCACACATACATCCACCATTAAACAGCGCCGATAGTTCAGCGTCAGTCGGTTGACTTTATACTTGGTATGTATTTCTTCCTGTCGGTCTCGCTATTGGTATCTGCAATGTTTGGGCCAACACCTAACGATCGTTTCTTTCGAGTACTCGTCCCTCCATGCCCCTGAACTATACTCTTTGACTTTTATGTGTTGATCTTTAGGGCGATGACCTGTGCATGCAGTTATTGGTCTCAAAGTAAAGAACTCGATACACCTTATACTTGCAAGACGTCGTACAATTTTATACGAGCATTGGCTGTCACGTTACAGGCAATGCGATATTTTCAAACGTGTTGGAAGGTACAAGCTTAGTTACTTCTTAATAATAAACAAGCATGATATGTTGTCACGGACAACGCTCATGTGTTACATGAGTGTCACTTTGTCGTCGACTAGTTATGTTTAGCGTTTCAGATCTACCAAGTATTCAATTGTGTTGAGATAGGACATTAAGCTAATGTAATCCAATGTCACATATTGGTGTATTCTTACGATGTATTTATAATATCTTATTTAATACGTGACCTAATTTCGTTTCAACGTATATTACCACCATAGAGTTGCTTTCTGATGTCATAAATTATTTCAAAATACTGATGTTGGTTCACCCCATGCTAGAATATTATTGCAATGAAAATGCATATATACCTTAAGATCGTTGTCCTTCGAGTGCACAATAGCCAGGGTACGTGGAGACTCCAGATGGACAGTAACTTTACAACCAAAAAAAACATCTTTTCAAGGTGCTACACATTTTACGGGAGAAAAATTGTATTTTTAGTCTATGAATAACATGGGATTCGATCATTTCATATATTGTATGTTCCAGTATTTATTCCGAATTGTGTTTGGTCGTCGCTATGTCACATTACGCCATGATATTAGATGCCCACTGATCTGTTTTAACGTTCATTAATTTAAAACCGAACCAACTAATATAGTTCATTTACATCTTGCATGTATTACGGATGAAACATTGTTCTAGTTCTTAGCGTTCTTCAAATATTTTTCTGGTCGGATACAGACTTGCATACGAACCTGATTATTATAAAAACAATCTTCTACAGTAGTTCCGATGACATAAGTTATTATACAGAACTCAAATGCGCGTACGCGTATGCGTGAAATCCATCAGAGCATTTGTACATGACCATATCACATGTATTACACGGCTTTAAACCTCCTATAATTTTATGAGTAGTTTGGGGATATTTTGACGTGTGGCCATGTGTCTTTTTTTGGAGTTGTATTTTTAGCAATGGATATCTAAACTTGGAATCTTAATGGTATTATGAATTTGTTTATATTATGGCATCTACTGTCGGTAGTCGTTGTGTTAGCTCGAAGGAACATGCTGGTTATCTCTTATTGAGAGACCAAAGCTTCGGGACCAACAAATGCAGTATCAAGCGCAGAATAATTCTTGTTGTTTTAAAGCATGTCATTTGGGTCGTATTAGTGAACTTCGAGAAAATGCGACAGTTGATTCACTTCGCTGTTCAAAAAGCATATTGTGGCCAAATAACTAATGGAATTTTGAAATTGTACTTGCCCCACTTTTTTGTAGATGAGTCCGTTCATGAAGATTTTGTGGTATGAGTTGTCTTATGCTGAATAATATTTCAGAAGGAATTTTTCATCTGTTATCATATAAAATTATAAGTCATCACTGTGGAATATCGACGAACTTCCCTTAACGCTTGATGTACTGTTTGCTCCAAGCATCCTTGATCGGGTCTAAGATCTATTCGGCACAATAAGGAACTACTCTAAATTTAGACGTAGATATCAATCTTTGAGTGCATTCCAAATCACAGAATATGAACTCAGCTTGTTTCTTTTTCGTGTCTTACGGATGCTTCGTCCAGTTTATTCTTGTACTTTTGAATGTAGCATTACTGTTCGAAGACTCCGAGTTGGTTACACAAACGGCATCATTCTTTTCATGTACAATCTGTAACTCAGAGTGATTGGTTCGTATGATATGTCTACAGGTGTAGAACAAATATAATAATTCAAACGTAATTTTCATGTTCCTAGCGATGGTGTTCGTAGCACGTAGGGAAAACCAAGTTTCGTTTACAAGAAAAGCATTGAAGACATTTTTTTCCCTCGGAAATGCATAGTTTGGACGCTAAACAACTCCTACATATATATCGATAATGAACATGCTGCATCAGAATGGCAAACCATGGACCATATTTCTCACAATAATAATAATTTTGTCAACGAAATTACGTGATACTAGTATTTTGTTGTTCGGAAATCGGGTCCTCGAAACATCAAACCTCTGCAAATCACTTAAGAAATCCGATACACTTTTAACGTATAGTGTAAATCAGAGACGTCATGGTTTCAGCAACTGGTTTCTCACTAAAATAGTGCGAATGTCTAATCATAATAACAAAATTTAATTTGAAGAATATTACCTACATAGGGTCAGTATTAAAGGGTTCGAGTCTCACCATAAGGGTATTCATTAAACGTTCTAACTATGAAGATGGACGAGTTAAAATCAAAATCGCTTGCATGGTCAAAAATTTGCTGAGTGTCATTCGAAAGTATACTTCTGAAAAGACGACGGATTACTAATTCTCTCGATACAAATGTCAAGGTACTTGATACATCTGTCACTATAAAGGATATGTAGCTCCGGAATGACCATCACGTCAATGTAAATAAATAAGATAGACAAAGATAAAGATACATTTTATCATTATCAGATTAATGGATACTGATCCTCAGAGTGTCCTAATACAACATAGATCAAACAAATGAGAAGAATAAGTAAGAGGAAGAGAAGGAGGAGATACCTGCCAAAACAAGAGAACCATTTGCCGTCAAGAAATGCAAGAAATCAAGCCCATACAGGGGAAGAAATTCAAACAAGAGACAGAAAGTGAAAGAATGAAGTAAAGAAGAATATGATCTTCTATGATGTTTTGCGAAATTTTCATTGTGATTCAACAAGTAATTATACCAAAGAAAACTAAAAGTGTTCCTTTGTCTTTATTATTTATACTAAGTGACTTAAACACGCATTTACAAAAGCACATAATTCACTCATGGGAAAAGAGGATTTACGTTTTACTCGAATTGACACTCATTTAGTAGTATATCTTTTCCAAAGGTATGGGTGACCATGCTAGTTGGGAGGTTGCTATTGACTAAATCATGGACATGACATTATGACCTTTGACTATATCAAGGTGTTTCTACGACCAAGTACTATTCCTTCTCCTAACATGATTGTGTTTACACCCACACACAGACGTTCCAGAGAGATGAAACAACGAGGAGTTATTTAATGCACTTATCACAGTTTCTTTCGGTATAAGGATGACGCATGGACTTCTGATCGAATGGGTAAGAAATATGTTCCAAAAATCATTTTTTGGGATGAGATATGCAAAGTGCCGGTGGATATATTAAAAATGTTTCTTGATTGACTCTTACTAAAAAATATAGCTGAGTTAATGTGTGGCGATCATGGACAACCATTTGTCGGATTGTCCCCACATGATTGGCTGAAGCAGTTTGTAGATTATTATGAAGATATTAATACTGATCATAGAGCACTTAATCCAGAATTAAGCGAGTTCAAGAAATTAATCAGATTACAACCGGATAAAATCCAATGTGAAATAGTACGTAAATTCATTTCAGAAACCTTGTTAAATGATTTTTGGGAAGCGTAGAGACCAAATGATTTGATAGTGGCAAGTAGAAAGATAGTCAGAGACACACTTCAAAAGCGGTTGTTTCAATTACATAAAGAAAAATTCGTAACAATTTCGGTGCTGTTATGTTATAGACCAGCTGATACACGAAGACAAAATATTGAAGTTGATATTCGTGGGAAAACAGCAACAAACTCTCGTGTTAAATGATATTGTTCTTTTCATAATGTTAGGGAAAATGAATTGCGCGCTGACAAATCTCCCTGGAAGCTAGTATACGCAATGACGATACAATCATCTCAGGGGTATACAGTTGTTTGGATCGTAGATGATCGCATCGAGTGGTCCAATTTAGTTTATTTCAGTTCCACGAGTCAGAAGAATAAATTAACTTCGTAGAATCGTTTTAGATTCTAACAAAACCAGCAACAATGAAATTGTCAGCGATGATATAATAAGAAAAACACTCGCTGGTTATAATCAAAGCGACTAAAAATAATAATAATAGAGAATTTGATATTGATGATGAATTTATAATGATGCTAAAACAACTGCAAAATAATCACTGCGCGAGTTGTAATTGTTTAATGCTATGGTGTTGATCTAAAGATAAAAATCCACGACAATTTACCGCAGACAGAAAAGATAGCAGTCTTGGTCATACACGAATAAATGTTATGCTGTTTTGAGTGTAATAGACGAAGAGGTACTAATTAAGCAATCGTGGCGGTAATTGTGTATCTTTGGGTATGTTTTGCAACTGGTCACGTGTAAATCCACGCTGAAGAGCAGTTGAATTTAATCTACAGATTGCGGGTCTACCCGCGAATCTTGTTATGTCGGATATGTTATGTGCGGTAACACTCCGAATAGGATCAGTAGCTCTTTCTTACCGCCTTTAAGTTCAACTGGTTCATATAAATATCTTACAGTCACATGTCCGAGTATTTTGTGTTTTGAAAAATCATTTCGTCCATTTAGTAAATGAGGTTTATATTTTTCTGGATCGCGTTAATAGGTTTCACATTGATTGTTCGAGTAATTTCATTATTTAGCGCGGTTATCACGCTTGGTAATCTTGCAACCCATTCACGAGATCTCTTGTCTTGAGTGGATTCCTTCTCGTATTGATATCCAAATAAACGCTGAGCAAGGGTTAAATCATTCAACAATTGCCTGATCGCGGTATATTTCAGTATGTCCTCGGCTTATGGTGACATTATGCTGCTTCATTAATGATAACCATGCACCCTGACATTCCTTGCCAGGATCAACCTGTAATAGATTCGGCCACTGCAGACCACCTCGTCGATAAATTCGTTCAAACGCAGAGGCTACGTCTGATGCCACCTTGGTCAATAATGGCTCAGCTTCTTTGTATCTACTCGCAACATCAACTACAGTTAACGCATAGTTGTAAGTCCGTCTTTTTAAAGTATCATGCGGCAGAATTAATATATCAGCCTGATGAACATCATTATGAACACTGACATCAAAATGTGCGAAGTGAATTTGTTTAGGCGGTGGTAGATAAATCTGCCATATCGCATGTCTTGATAACCAATCTGCTGCAGTAACTTGTTTGACTTTTGCTGCGCTGGCGAGTTTATTAATTCCTGATTTACCCCTCCGGTATCCTCTTGGGGGAATAATAAATAGATTCCATAATAATATTTTTTAATTACCAGCACCTAATACCAGTTTGCCTTTCATCGCAGATCTTACTAACCAGTTAGCTTATGATACCTTGAAAGATTTATTTGTAATAGAATTTAACATGTGAATCAATTTCACATCTGCGATATGTCTATGCTGCAGATTGCTACTTTTATAAGCAATATCATGAGCATGACACGCTTTATCGATAGCGTTTATCGGATATTCAGCTGATCTTGGTTGGTTTTGGTCGTCAAATCAGATATCGAGTCTGGTTCAAAGGCCCCAGTAATTATATCCTGGAAGATGTTTTTCTCCTGGGTATTTGGCCCATTGAGTCCCTGGGAGTTTTGTCAATCTCCCTGCATTATCACCTCGTCGGTTTGTTTTTAATTGGCAGAAATAAATCTAAATTTCTTTGTACCAAATTGTGCACACTTGTTGGTGAGCGCTGATCTGTTCTTTTTTGCTGTAATTGTTGTTAAAAATCATTTGTGTTAGTACGCGTCTTACATTTAACACAATATATATCCATAATTTATTTATAATAACATGAATGAAATTGGTTTTTTGGCGACAAAAATACGAGAACCTGTTAAGCATACTGCTGCGCGAAAAAAATTATATTCGTATGATTATAATTAGACCGTCTGGAAGTGGCAAGACGCAACTGTTACCTAATCTAATAATGAGATGAAGTGGGATAAGCTGTATTTGGTTGCTCCGTCAGTAGATATCAGCGATGTTACGATGTACTTAGGGATTTTAACGCGAACGCGAAATCGTTAAATGAAGATGATGATGTTGTTGAATTTATCACTGATATCAATGTAGCTCCGACTGCTGATGACCTTGATGGATCTATTAACAATGTATTCGTATATGATAATGTGATATTGGACCAAAAAGCAAACCCTGCCAGGATATTTTCACGCGGTAGGCATAAAAATACTGATCTGATTTATGTTACCCAGTGATCAGAGATAATTGTAATATTCTTGCTGTGTTTAATGGAGTTGACACTCACACACTTATAAATATTCATCAGAACTGGTGTAGCGGAGATACGGACATGATTCATTTTAAAATTGATTTGGTCGCGCTATATCAACCCTTCACGGATTTATAACAACATATTTACATGACCCATATCAAGATATCGTATTGGACTTGATAACATATTCGGTTGAGAAAATAATTTAATTTGTAGCACCAGAGAGGGCACGACAACAAATATTTGTCTAGATAGTTAAAAGTTTTACTTCTGATTTTTGACATTATTTTGTTTTTCTTCGGTTTAGTAGGAAGCCTTGGTTTGACAAAAAAACGCTTCTAAAAAGTTGTAGGGTTTACCCTCTCTAGTATGTATGCATTTTTTAAAAACTGTTTTTTTATTTTTCATAACGTTGATTAACGTTTCAAGGTCCTATCTACCGATTTTAACGATAAAACGAGCGATATATCAAAGTTTATGTGAGCAATACTGATCGCGATTTTCTTCAAGTGCAACAAATTTGGATCAATGTTTGGGGTGTTTTCTGCTTTAAAAATGGAACCAATGCTTGACCTGACCTTATCAGCGGGTTAACGAGTTATCGGGGTGCATGTAATCGAGAGAGTAATGTAATTTGTTGTTGCTATATGATTTAGTTCCAATTGTCAGCACAAGATATGCTATAAATGGTGGTCAGTATTAATGGTGAAGGAAGAACCTGAAAAACACCAGAAAGAACCACCGAGCCACGAGAATATACCGCCGAGTGATATATATATATATATATATATATATATATATATATATATATATATATATATATATATATATATATGTGTGTGTGTATATATATATGTATGTATGTATATATATATATATATATATATATATATATATATATATATATTATATATATAATAACAATAATAATGAGGACTTTGTATATATATATATATATATATATATATATATATATATATATATATATATATATATATATATATATATATATATATATATATATATATATATAATAACAATAATAATGAGGACTTTGTATAGCGCCTAATCTTACGAAGCTCTAAGCGCTTTACACCATCAATAATGATATGACTACACTACAGAACAACAAATGACAAAAGCAATGAAATTGGAAAACATAAAAACATGCTGAAAACATATAAGATACAAAACATGATTAGGTCGTTAAGTTTGTCCCTGCAGTCGAAACAGGTGAGTCTTAAAAGCACTCTTAAAAGGGACCACTGTGTCTTTGTGTCTAATTTCAATGGGCAATTCGTTCCACGTCGCCGGGCCCTGGTGTGCAAACGACCGTTGTCCATATGACTTTGTTTTCACCTTCGGAACAATGAGTATACGATTATCAAAAGAAGAGCTTAAGGATCTAGCTGGTGTATATACATGGGTGAGGCTGGATAGGTATGTTGGACTGGACTCTGTCATTGAAACATATTACAGACAAAAAATTGTGTGTTTGATTCTGTATCGAATCAATAGCCAGTGTAGGATACAGAGCAGTGGTGAGGTGTGCTCTGATCGAGATACTCTAAAGATGATCCGTGCAGCTGTGTTTTGAACTTTTTGAAGTTTCCGGAGTAAATAATGTGACGAACCAGACAAAATTGAATTACAATAGTCCAGTCTTGAAAATACTAATGAACACACAAATGTTTTAGTGGCATCAACTGAAAGATATTTACGAATGGAACTGATGCGTCTCAATTCAAGATATGTAGCCTTACATATGTTCATGACATGTTGGTGCAATGTGAGGGTACTGTCTAGAGTAACGCCTAGGTTTCTCGTTGACTGTGTGAATTTAATGTTGTTGTTGCTGATATTTATTGTAAAGGATGCGAATGAGAAAGTCTTTGTGTTGTGATCAGAATAGCCTCAGTTTTATCATCATTCATCTGCAGCTTGTTACATGTCATCCATGATTTCACATCAGAAATGCACTTCTCTACTCGATGGATGGTAGCATCAACTTCATTTGGGTGGCTAGACTTGTATATTTGGGTGTCATCAGTATAAAATTGGTGCGACACCGGGTGATGATCTATGACACTTGAGAGCGGCTGAGTGTACAGAATGGAGAGAACAGGTCCAAGAACAGATCCCTCTGGAACACCACAACATACGTCAACTGGGCTGGAGTTTATTCCATTTGCACCTATCATTTGTGTCCTGTTGACAAAGTAGGACTTGAACCACTGTAAGGTTATATTCTGAATGCCAAATACATGCTGGAGACGGTGAAGTAATATATCATGGTCTATTGTGTCAAATGCTGCAGATAAATCCAGGAGAGTGAGGACTGTAATCTTTCCACTATCCAAAGCAGAGAGAATGTCACTAAATACTTTCAGAAAAGTAGTTTCCGTACTGTGGCAAGGGCGATATGTAGACTGTACATTGCTATAAAGACTGTTTTAATTCAATTGAGATACAAGTTGAGTAGGAACAACCTTTTCTAAGATTTTGGATATGAATGGGAGATTAGAACCCATGCTTGACCTAACCGTATCAGCAGGTTCACGAGTTAACGGGGTGCATGTAATCAAGAGAGTAGTGTGTGTGTGTGTGTGTATATATATATATATATATATATATATATATATATATGCTTGCTGACTGGTTTGTCCAACATATTTTTTTTTAAAGTTAGCAAATATATAGCATTATATATTTTGCAGTTTGTATTACAACGCATATGAAATGCTTCTTTGGTAGTTCTGTTACTGAAGTATTTTGATTTATGTATGAACAGTGCAGAAAGCAGGTGAATTACATTTAACCGACGAACCGTGACTTTTAATCATGTATAATCCTTATGGTAGTTAATATTGAAATATGCTAAAATTGTGAAATTTGATGTCAGAACCATCATGCTGTTTTCTACAGTTATGTTTTCGTCTTTAAAAGACATTCATTTTTTTCATCTTAGCATCATGTTATTATTTATGTTTATGTACACATTTTCTCCAGTGACATTCTCTTTCAGTCAAGCAAGGATTTTTTTAAATATGTGGGCATGTATCCAGTCACATGGTAGGGTTGAATCAAAACAATTTTGTGTAATTTTCAATTAAAGGACTATTAACTGTACCAGCAAAACTTAGGTGATGACACTTAAAGAAGACATTTTTTTATTTTATTAATTGATGTTTGATTTTGTTTCTTCTATCTGTATGTAAGTCGTGGTGCTTTCGTTTTTACAGTTTATATAGGCCGAAAAACGTGTTTAAGGAAGGGTAAGCTTAGATGTGCGTAGGGATTCTGTGTCCAATATTAATCATGACTACGAGTAATACTGTCACACCATGTTTTGTCTGAGTACACTGTAATGTAGTGCAAAGGACAAAGCAGATTTCATCCGTATTTTTAAAGAGTAATAAATAGGTGTGATGGGATTTTAAAAGTCATGTAATGTGTTAATCTCTCTCTCTCTCTCTCTCTCTCTCTCTCTCTCTCTCTCTCTCTCTCTCTCTCTCATTACTATGAAAGAGTAACCCAAACACTCTTTATCGCGTGTAGCTCAGTTTTCATTATGACCATGCGTGATTTCTCATGCATCACTTACCTTAATACTTCTAAAAGATAAGCTGTGGTTGTAATGACCTAATTGTTGGTTCAAATGGCCATGCGAAGGATTTCGAATTTTATTATACAGACGACGCAGGCTAGAAATCATTCAACAAAATTTCCTGTTCGTTCTTTCCACGCACATTACATTAAATGTTTGCTTAAACGTAAAAGAAAAGAAACGTTTTCATTTAATATATTTCATGTTTCATGGAATATTTCTCTTGGATCCCTTTTATAGTTATTAACATTTTCATATGTAGGGCCTGCTGAAAGATGTCAGTCATTTTATAAGTTAGGCATTTTTTGGAGTACGGAGGGGGGTGGGTCAGAATTGTATAATATTTGTACTCATAATGCTAAACAACATTTTTAAAAAATCTTGTTATATTAAATTGTACATCAAGAAAGTTGGATACATTAAATGGAAAATGATATGAAATTGAATGACGCGGAAAATATCAGACGAATTCTATTTCTTCTCTCAGTGTTTTTCTTAAGCTAGTTGTCTGCATATAAAGTATGACGGCTTTCTCACTGTCGTTTGTCTTTTCACTGTTTTAGATATCAGTTTACGATTATGAATCCTTGATTCATTTGACTGAGGTAAATAATACCATGGATTTCGTGTTTTGACTTTCATGTTTGTCCTTTACTTTACTTAAGCGTGGCATTCACCTCTATGCTAGAGTGCTATATTTGTTGATAATACTTTTTATTTGTTATTCACCTGTATACTAGAACAGTATATTGTGTCGGACTGCATGTAGATGTGTCATTCACCTGTATACTAGAATCCTGTATTGTGTCGGACTTATTCACCTGTATACTAGAATCATGTATTGTGTCGGACTTGGTGTAGATGTGTCGATCACCTGTATAATATAGTCTTAAGTTTTGTTACGTGAAATGTGCATTACCAATATCTTTTAAACGCTCGGCCGTTTAATTAAAGAAATATGCTTACGTTAGTATCGATCTTATATATCACAAAACTTTGCATTTCATACTTGATGTTTTTGCATCGTTAATCGTAAATATTAAGTCTCGATATTTTAGTGGTCGCTCATAACATTTTGTTTGCAAGTGAGCAAATAAAGTGGAGAAATTTTATTAAACGAATGCGTTGTTTTCACTTCTTTAATGACCTAGCAGGTACACAGGTAAATAGCCATGCTCCAATATCGGCACACTAACTACGTAATTGTACACCTAGCACCGTAGAGTAGAGTAAACTAGATCAACACCATATCCATTTTTGGGTATAAATTGCATGTTATCGAAAACAAGAAGGAGGCGTAAACCAATTAGACAAAAACCAGCCAATTGGAAATTAAACGGCCGAGCGTTTAAAGGATATTGGTAATGCACAGTTCAGCACAGGGGTGGGTGGGTGGGGAACCATTCTAATTTTGGAAGAACTTGCCCAAAAATATGGCAATAGTGATGTACCATGTCTTTTAGTTAAGTATCTTGCGACAATTAGCAATGAGTTTGCGAAGCAATAATTTATAATTATAAAGAAATCATCTTTATACATAGAGTTTTGTGGAGTGTACAAGAATATGGTGTATGTATGTAGTGAAAAAGAAATGCCACTGAAACTTATGAAATATTCCATTAAGTGTCAAGGGAATTTGGAATTTGTAACAAACTTAGAGAACATTACAAAGAGATTTGTTCTGCTCAAATTGTTTCCAAAAAAGCGGAATATAGTTAGTTTTGAATAGCCTTGAGAATAGTTCCTCCCAAAAGGTAGGAAGTCCTGTCTTGGCCATTTTTAAAACTATTATCTGAGAAATCTATCTATCTATCTATCTATCTATCTATCTATCTATCTATCTATCTATCTATCTATCTATCTATCTATCTCTCTCTCTCTCTCTCTCTCTCTCTCTCTCTCTCTCTCCCTCCCTCCCTCCCTCCCTCCCTCCCTCCCTCCCTCCCTCCATCCATCCATCCATCCATCCATCCATCCATCCATCCATCCATCCATCTATCTATCTATCTATCTATCTATCTATCTATCTATCTATCTATCTATCTATCTATCTATCTATCTAGACACACTTGGTTATTCAGTTGCCCATGCTTAAAATGAATCTTAAGTTTAAATCACGCCACTCATTTGGTTTTGTTAGTCAACAATTGTGAGGTGTAGCGGATTTCCCATCTCCCTCCCCCCTCCCCCCAAACATCATAACCATCCAGGGCTGCCACTTACATTGTATGATTGTGAATGTAATTGTTATCATGTAAGTATTTGAACACCCTACCTATTCCCATTCACTATATCTATTTACCTATAGTTTTAAATTAATTTGTAACGAGATGCAGTGAAAGTGCTGTAGCCTCAGTGTTCTTGGCAGATTTAGAGTTCCCATGCTTTTCCTTTACAAATCTAGTAAATTAAAAAGTTATTATTAATCAGAAGAAGCCAAATACGCGTTATTTGATTCTGTCTCTTCATTTTTATAATTTTCGACATAAATAATTAAACCATGGTTTTTATTTTGATTTAAATGTGCAAAGTTTAAATATGCCTTCAGTTTGGAATTTATGGTGGTTCTTTGCAGGTGAAACTATTTAAAGAAGTTAGTATAAAGTATTTCTACGTACAGTTTAAACAAAAATAAACGCAATTGGGATTGATCACATGATTATGATCTGACGAATGGAAATATTCCTTTATTTTGATTGCATGAAATTTATACAATGACGTATGTAAATAAATGCTGTTCAAACTACAGGACCAGTTGTAAAGTTGAAACATGTACCAGTGTTAGAATACATCCCCATCAAATAAAGTGTTGCAGCAGAAATAAATGTATTCAAGGTGCTCTAGCTGTCGGTCAAACATATATACCGTGCTCGAAAGATCCGATAGCCCCAAGCCTGGGGTCCATCTAATTTCAGATCAGATCACTCCTGTAATTTAAATGAAGTGCCATCAGTCTTTTCAAAATAATCTAACATTGCCAGATACAAATTTAATCCCTATGCAGGTCTTTTACCCATTCGATTTTAATACAATGCCAGTATAGCGAGCTTAATAGTGTAATCATATTACGACCTTAATAGAATGCCCACACTGCGACCTTAATATTATGTCCATATAGCGACCTTAATATTATGCCCATAGTGCGATCTCAATATTGTGCTCATATTGCGACCATAATAGTATGCCCATACTGCTCCGCTACCTTAATATTGTCCGCAAAGTGCGACCTTAATATGATGTAAATATTATGATCTTCATAGTGTACCCATACTGCGATCTTAATATTATGCCCATATCGCGACCTTAATACTTTGACCATATCGCGACCTTAATACTTTGACCATATCGCGACCTTAATACTTTGACCATATCGCGACCTTAATACCTTGAGCATATCGCGACCTTAATACTTTGACCATATCGCGACTTAATACTTTGACCATATCGCGACGTTATTATTATAAAAACATAATATTGTTTTGCTGTAGTCCCAGATTTACAGGCATTCGTGCAAAGCTTCGACTTGTGCTTCTATGTTTGAACTTAAGTGAGACTGGCATTGACGCAAAAAGTTTAGAAAATTAAATAATAATTGTGATAGTATAGATCAGTTGATAGATGTATATATAACATGTTACATAAAAAAAAAACTATGAGCAGAAAATACTACAATATTCAAGACTGTTTTTTGTGGATATCACCTTTATGTTTGTGACTAAATATTGTGTCATAATTATGATTACTATTATTATTATTATTATTATTATTATTATTATTATTATTATTATTATTATTATTATTGTTAAAGTTATTATTACTATAAAAATACGTGTCATTGTCTTCATGATATGGCCAATACATGCCTCACTACATTGTTGTAGGAATCATTCTCTCGGTTATTCAGAATTGACTAAACTTCCGTTTAAAAGGAAACAGTATGTTACGAAATACAGCTAATGTACAATATCTTTAGGTTGTATATAAAATCCAATTCTTTTTGCCACTAAATGTATTATTCATTAGTGTCAGTGACATTTCTTTTTAATTACTAAGATGACTCCATTTTGGTGTATACTGCAATACAACTTTGGACAAAAAGGTATGCAATTATTTTACCAGAAGTCATTAATTTACACTCATTGCTAAATGTTGCAATGATTTTAACTGGAAAATTGAGATACCATTATTACCATCATTTTTAGCAATTTCTTAACTATCAAAGTACCAGACCCCATCCAGATGTACTGAATTGTGGATTACCAATTGCATTTATTTCTCACTGTTTCAACGATCGCTGATAACATCTTTGTAAGAGGAGCAAAAAGATTAGAGAAATCCAAACAAACGCTTTGAATATTTGTCGTGTACATTTCCTTTACGACCAAAGAGATACACAGGTAAATATTACCACACTATATATGCAATTGTACCCTTACATACGTTTATACTGCTGAATCAGCATTACGTCCTTGATTGGTTCCAATTATGTGTTATTGATAGTAAGATATGATATGAAGACCGTTACCACCAGAACAAATAGATCGGCCGTTAGTATTTATTTATATAAGGGAGAAATGTCACATTACTCCAAGCACTGACCTAAGGAGAAATATATATATATATATATATATATATATTTATATATATATATAGGATTTTTTACTTTGACAAAACCATAAACTATACTGAATACACTTGTTTAAACTACACTTGGTGATACGTCTTCTCAAGCCAGGGAGCGTTAGTGTCCAGTTGGACGGTTTCTTAAGTAATTAATATACATGTCTTTACGGTGTAATTTCAAAGCTTTGTAGATACCTTATAAACTTCAAGACACATTGCAAGTTCATGTGAAGTTTACAAGTCAATAACATCAGCATTTGGCTAATTACTGAATGGGAGAATCATTTGCAAATAATGTTGTCACTAAAATAAGATCCAATATCGGTATTTAAAAAAAATGATAGAGATAGTGTAAACACATGCATAAGATTGAGCATTGAACACAGACACACGAAAGTTGAACATAAAATCCCACTTTTCATTATTAGCCAAAATGCATGATGTGCAAGCATGACGGTTAGAAAATTGTCACTAGAATCTAGAGGGCGTGGTTATATTCTGGTTGTCAATGTGAGTAGTCAGTTTTCATCTCATTTGGTCAGGAAGGTGGAGTCACGGTAGGATCTGGTAGTTAAAACGACTGGTCCAGGTCACTTTAAAAAAAAAAGTTTGTGTAAGCCGAGCAGGCTAACTAATATACTTAAAATGGGGAATGGAGATCTCGGCGTGGAAGTAGAAGGTAGACAAGGACGTATTTGCCAGGCAAAATATTAATGAAGACTGTTTTGAGTTTGGCAATATTTGTATTGCGTGTCTTCGACCGTTTTCTTATTTTCTTTTAAAATTGATAAACATTCCTTGCGATTATCATTTCAGTTATGTGCTCTTGTTCAACTTCATTCCGATATATAAAATTGGACCAGAAACGTTACATCAGAAAAAAAATGAAATAAGTGCATTTCTTTATAATGCATCCATTGACTGTGTATGAATGCAAACGAATATAAGAAAAGAATATTTTTCTTCAAATACCTAGAGATCAGTTGTAGTTACATTAGTTGTATATCCGTACGACGGATGGAGATACGTTTCTTATACGTTTTTTGTAATTCCAAGCGAACATAAATGGAGAGTCTGAACAATACAACCATGTACAATACACCTGTGTTGAAAAGAGCGGTGGGCATTTTGGAATCCAATCTGGACCAATTCCTTTTTATCATAATGGGATTGTGCCTTCTTTGTAAGTATTATTATTATTATAATTATTATTATTAATAGTAGCAGTATTAGCAGCAGCAGTAGTAGTAGTGGTAGTAGTAGTCGGGGTTGTGATTGTATTGCAGTAGTTGTAATAGTAGTAATAGTACGAGCAGTAATAGTAGTAGTAGTAGTAGTAGTAGTAGCAGTAGTTATATTACTAGTTGTGGAAGTAGCAAGTTTGTTTGACAATGACTTCAAAATAGGAAAATGCATGAAGAAAGGAAAATGCTTGAAATATTTGCAACGTTTCATTTGAATTGTATTTTTTTCATTCATAAGCAATAATTATATTTTCAACATTCCTACTGAAAAGAATTAGCGTTGTAAATCTGAGGCATTATTTAAAGGCAATAATCTTTGCCATTTTTCTCACATTAAGACAGAAAGTCAAAGTTAGTTTTCAGTGTAAACGACTGCAAATTACGTTAAAAAGCGCGAAAGTGCAAATTGATGGTAGAGGCTGGAGCAAATTGAGCAACACAACATATTAATTATGCACTTGAAATCGTATTCGCAATGTTATAATTGTAAACCGTTTTTTTAAATAAAAAAATGGAGTTTACACTTAGACGATTATACGCGACAAACTTAACAAGTACTAATAATTGCTTCGATTCACTTTTGATCTACGATTGCTTTTCCTTTTATAAATAATAGTAGACAATAACTAAAAATAAATTTGAACAACGCTTCGAAACTTGACTTAAAATGTCTGTGGTAAGGCTCTTAACTCATAGACAAGCCTGCAGATTGTCTGTCAACTAGTGCATAGCAGAAATTGCACTAGTCCACAGAACAATTCGGTGTTAACCGATAGCCACCAGTATCCGAATAACAGGCTCAGACCGGATCGAACCGATTCGAGCTAAATATTTCGTATGGAACACGATTTTGCAACAGTTGCAAGCGTTATAAATACTGTTTTTTATACATTAGGTATTGGTTTTCCTATGAGGTATTACTTGTTGGCTGACAACGGTAAAATCCGTTTATTCTTATACGACGAGTATAAGAAATTACAATTAAATTTCTGGGACTTCTCATTCCATAGCAGAATCGGCCATCTTTTACGAAATCTGACTACGCAGAATCTGCCCATTACTTACTCAGTCTAAGACTAGTTGGATAAATATTCGTGTAATTGTAACGTGTGTTGTTGTTGTTGTTGTTGTTGTTGTAGGCTTAACGTCATTTTTCAGCGCACGGTAGGCTATATATGGCGGCCAGTATATGTAGTCTGAAGTAGATGCATCTTATCCTATCATGCATATTATACACACGTAACAGGAGCCCCGAGTGACCGATTTGTCTAAAGCTCTCTTCTTTACAGATCACTATCATCTCATCTCTGTCTGCGTCGGTTTGAGTCTCAGATTAGGCCAATGTGGGTTTGTGAGAAAGCCTGCCTGTAACATCTCGTGGGTCGGTGGTTCTTTCCGGGTTTCTTTTGCTGGTTTTTCTTCCACCATTAATACTGGCCGCCATATATAGCCTATCGTGTGCTGATTGATGGCGTGAAACCCTACAACAACAACATCATTTTTAAATTTATGTTTAGTAAAAATCTGTGAATTAATTTTGTTTTGTTTACAGTTAATTACACGAGTAAAAAGTTGAGAAGGAAACAAACACAAGCGAAATTTATACAAGGGAAATGAGGGACCGTTTCGGTGGCCTTTTGGTTTGAGCGTCCGGTTCGGATGCACGAGGTTACAGGTTCAAACAAAGGCCGAATCATACCAAAGACTTATAATAATTGTACTATCAGCGGCCTCGCGTGGCGTTCAGAAAAAAAGAAAATATGAATGCGCAGTGACATATTCTTCAATAAAAGTTTATCACGTGGCTCTGTTAAGTCGAAGAACACAGTATGAAAAATGCATGATAAGCAAAATTTTATACTTTCCTGATGACACGATAGAGTTCCTGGAGGCTATATTTTAACGATCTACAATGTAAGTCTTTTAAACTCGCCGCCGACTTGCCTGTTTGTTTACATTATTATCCATTTAATTAATATCCGTGTAGTCATCCACGAAATCTGTTAACCAAGCAGGGGTATTTTTGGTTCCTTGCCAATTACAAGTGGTTTCAAGTTCTCAGGTGTAGCAATGCGTGCAAAAACATCACTTGTGACTGAGACAATTATTACTTAATAATAATAATAATAATAATAATAATAATAATAATAATAATAATAGGGTTTTGAATAACACCTAATCGTTAGAAGCTCTAAGAGCTTTACAACATATATAATGAGATAACTAAAAAAAACACAAATATCATGCAAAAATAAAACGTAAAAACATGCTGAAAATATTTAAGGTAGAAAACATTATTAGGTCATTAAGTTTGTTCATGCAGTCGAGAAAGGTGAGAATTTTAAGAGCACTCTAAAAAGGGATCACTGTGTCTTTGTGTCTAAGTTCACGTTGCTGGGCCCTGGTATGCAAAAGAACGTTGTCCAGATGACTAAGTGTTTATGGTGGGAATAATGAGTATACTATTGTCAGAAGAGGAGCATAAGTATCTTGCTGATGTGCACACATGAGTGAGGCCAGATAGGTATGTTGGACTGGTGTCCGCCAGTGAATCGCAGCACAGATTACAAATTGTGTGTCTGACTCTGGATCGAATGGATGGCCAGTGTAGGATACAGAGCAGTGGGGAGGTGTGCTCTAATCGTGAACTTTTTGAAGTTTCTGGAATAGATATTGAGATGAACCAGACAGAATTTAGTTACAATAGTCCAGTCTTGAAATTACTAATGAGAAAACAAGCGTTTCAGTGGCATCAGCTAAAAGATATTTGCGAATGGAGCGGTTATTTCTCAGCTCAAGATATGTAGCCTTGCATATGTTCATGACATGTTGGTGCAATGTGAGAGTACTGTCCAGAGTAACACCTAGGTTTTTTCCTGACTGTGTGAATTTAATGTGGTGTAGCTGATATTTATTGTTTTAAGTAATGGATGTGTATAATAAAGTCGTTTTGTGATCAGAATGGCCTCGGTTTAATCATCATTCATGCAGCTCTTTACTCCTTGGATGGTAGAATCGACTTTATTTGGGTGGCTAGATTTGTATATGTGGTTGTCATCAGCGTACAGTTGGTGAGACACTGGATGATGATATATGACACTTGAGAACGGCTAAGCTTTTAGAATGAAGAGAACAAGTCCATGAGCATACCCCGGTTGAACACCAGAACATAGATCAACTGGGCTGGA
This sequence comes from Unio delphinus, assembly GCA_029339505.1. Classification (NCBI taxonomy): domain Eukaryota; kingdom Metazoa; phylum Mollusca; class Bivalvia; order Unionida; family Unionidae; genus Unio; species Unio delphinus. The sequence goes on from JAQISU010000219.1 coordinate 2,811,386, forward strand.
GTGTATTCCTTTTGTAGATACAATTTGTGTCTTGTTGACAAAGTAGGACTTGAACCACAGTAAAAGTGTTTGGTGGTTGTGTTTGTGTTTTGGCTTTTTAGCGTAGCTTTAATAATTTGTTGATCATATTGCTACGAGGTCTGCAGTGTGACTGTTTACAGTGATGTTTAGCACCGGGGCACCATGCAGCAGACATATTGCATAATGTCCAACCCACTCACATTATCCTGACACCAAGCAGACAAGTCCTAAAACTAATCTCTTAATGCTGAGCGCCATGTAAGGCAGCCGTTACTACCATTTGTGTAAGTGTTTAGTATGACTCGGCAATTGATCGAACCTACGACCTCCCGAATCCATGGCTGATGCTCTAACCACTAGACCACCGGAGCGGTAGGCTGTATTGTGCATGCCAAATACATGCTGTAACGTAATCGAGCGGACACCCTTTGAGACCGGGCAGGGTTTCAAGAAATAACAAATACGTATGTGAGCGACAATGAAAATGTATTACACTCTCATACTAATGAGTAGGAAACACGAGAATAACATAAACACAAAGTTACATAATATGAATATAAAACAAAAAATAAGTAATTGGATTTGACTACTGTATCAAACTCATGTAGTAGACAAATAAGTAATTGGATTCGACTACTATACCAGATTCATGTAGTCAAACATTGAATCTACCCTTACTCTACTCAATGATGGAACCCAAACCAGACTTAGTCCAGTGGACGGCACCCTGTCCACTATTGACATCACATTGTGCACGCCCGGACTGGAGTAGGTGGCGAAATGGGAGGTGGACCAATCTGACCCCATGGGAAGCGACCACTTCCCAATAATCACCACCCTGCAGATGGCCGTCCAGTGCGAATCCAATATTAAAATACCCAGGTGGAATTATTATAGAGCTGATTGGGACTCCTTTCAAGAAATATTAAATAACATCAACCCATTAGACATAGAATCTAATGATATTGACATATATTATGACAATCTAATTAAGATCATAACTCAGGCCGCCACTAACACTATACCTAAAACTAGCTGTCAATAGAAGAAACTTAGTGTACCATGGTGGAATAATGAAATTAAACAAACTCGACAAACCAAAATTAGAGCTTTAAATAAATTTAAAAGAACTAACAATACTACTCACTTCTTAGAGTACAAAAATCATCATAATAAGCTCAAATATCTAATTAAGCAGTCCAAAGAATAAACTTGGCAAAAATACTGCAGTACAATTAACTTTAGAACAAACTCCAAACAAGTATGGGACAAAATTAGAACCTTAAGGGGAAAGCACCCTAAAAGCATCCCTAAAATAAACAATACCAGTAATTCTAAAGAACAAGCTGACTCACTAGCACTACATTTTAAAAACATGAGCAGCAATAATAACCATACCACAGAATTTCAAAAACATAGAACTCAAACGAAAATTAAATTTAGACACATGTTTCAAGATCTAGGACCCAAAACTTTCCACTTAAATACAGAAATCACCATCCATGAATGGGATCAAGCACTAAAAACTAAACGTGAAACATCACCTGGGGAAGATCAAATAGGTTATGTAATATATAAAAACTTACCTCTAACCCTAGTAAAATTGATCATAAAAATGTTAAACATAATCTGGGACACAGGAAAGCTACCTAAAAAATGGAAAACAGCGATAGTAATGCCCATTTTAAAACCAAATAAAGATCGAAATAACATTCAATCATACAGACCCATATCACTTACTAATAACATCTGCAAAATCATGGAAACTATTATCACCAATGGACTTAAACACCACTTGGAGAGCAATAACTTGATATCTCCAAATCAGTGTGGGTTTAGAAATAACAGATCCACTACGAATCAATTAATAAAATTAGAATCCGCTATTAAGCTTGCTTTCAACAACAAAAAAGCGGATAGAAACTTAATTGCGGTATTTCTAGATCTGGAAAAAGCTTTCGACCTTGTATGGACCAAAGGCCTTATAGCTAAATTAAACCATTACGGTATTACAGGTCGAATATTTAATTTTATACAAAATTTCTTAACGGACCGCAAAATTATAACCAGGGTAGGGGCAACTTACTCTGAAGAACACACCCTTGAAAATGGAACTCCACAAGGAAGTGTTCTCAGCCCAACCCTATTTAACCTTATGATAAATGACCTTGATTTAAATCTGGCAACACCCCAAATTGGATTATCCCAATTTGCGGATGATAGTGGACTATGGAGAGCAAGCAAACCCTCCAACCACCAACACATGGCTGAAATACAAAACAGCCTTAATAAAATCGGAAAATGGGCTGACAAGTGGGGATTCGAATTTTCGCACCAAAAAACGGTAGCTGTACTGTTCTCTCCTCATAGGCATTTCAAAGTCTATCCTAAACTTAATATACAAAATCATGAAATTAAATTCGTAAAAGTAGCCAAATTTCTGGGTATGTACTTTGATGAACATCTAACATGGGCTCACCATATCGACGACTTAATTAAAAGATGTAATCAAGACCTAAATCTGTTAAGAAGCCTCAAAGGAACGCAGTGGGGTGCCAATCAAAAAACAATTTTGACTTTATACAGGGCATTAATAAGATCAAAACTAGACTATGGATGCCAAGTTTATACCACGGCTTCCATCAGTCAACTCAACAAATTAAATAAAATACAGAGGAAAGCCCTACTCGTAGCTACTGGTGCACTACCATCCACGTCCAAAGCCGAGTTGCAGGTCTTGACTGGGGAACCGCCATTACACTTAAGGAGGCAGGAACACATATTGAGATATGCAACTCGACTGTCGACACATGATAAAACGCACCCCACCCTGGTGGCTATTAATAAATGTAACACCCCCTTTCTAAAAACCCTAAAAAAATAAAAACATCTTTTGGAAAAAAAGGACATGAATTAAAACATCAAATACCAGTAGATATATTCCAAGTAGAAAATAATCGAATAACTGAAAAAGAACATTGGAATAATGTACCAATAAAAGTAAATACCTCCCTTATAGGAAAAGGTAACAAAGAAAATCAACAACAGTACCTAAAAACACTAGCAATGGAAACTATTGACAACCAGTACCAAAATTATACACGAATTTACACGGATGGCTCCAAAATTACAAATCCTTTCAAAACAGCTGCAGCCTGGGTCATACCAGAACATAATATCCCAATGGGCAGTCGTCTTCCAGACCACTGATCCATTTATACAGCTGATTTCTGGGCCATCCTTGAATCTTTAAAATGGATACATGATAACAAACCAAACAAGACTGATTATTAGTGACTCGCTTAGCGTCCTTACTTCCATTAAAAATAATAACACTAAATCTAGGAAAAATTTCTTTGCACACATTAATCAAATCATGAAATTAATCGACTCTCAAAAACTAACCGTCGAATTTTTATGGATTCCATCCCACATAGACATAAAAGGGAATGAATTAGCAGATCAATTGGCTAAAAATAAACTCTCCGAACCAAATTACATGCCGCTCAAGTATAGTCAGACTGAAATCTACAGTCTGATCTATTCAATGATCAATCGAACATGGCAAAAGGATTGGGAACTAAACAAACAAGGGAGTACTTTTACATAACATCATTAAGGAAGTTGATAGAAACATCTTAACGCCTAGGTGCAGCAGTTTTGAACAAACTAAAAAAACCAGAATAATTCTAGGAAAAACAAAACTGGCCAACAGCTTTGGTTAATATATAGGACCTTTCCCACACAGCATCAATTGCTTCAGTTGTAACCTACCTGAAGACCTACACCACATATTTAATAACTGTAAAAAGAACCTAAAGGAAAGGAAAATATTTAGATCTAAACAGCTGAACATCTCTGCACCAAGTACATACCCGGAAGTAATTCAATTGAATAACACTAACCTTCAAAAAGCAATTCAAAATATAATAGAATAACTTAGAACTTCAGGGCCTATCAATAAAATATAAGATTAAAAAATCAAATTACACCAGGACCAAATAACACAATAATCCTCGTTCATAACCTTATATTTTCAAATAATCACATCCACACGGAATGGGAATGTACAGGATCAGAAGGGACTCCGTTACTCCGTAAGGGGAGCCCACCTACACTACGCTGGGTAAAACGTACCACGGATGATACCTGTGCTAACCAAATCTAACAGGATGCTGTAACGTTAATGAAATTACCAGGCAAAAAGATAAACATTGAAATATCCAAAATAACAACGTATAGAACAATATAAAATTAACAAACAAGTGTCTAGGAAACCACCTCTCTTCTGTTTGCTCTTACAACTCTCCCTATATACAGCCTCATTGACAGCATTTATACAACTAAACTATGATACAATTCAGATTAGAACCCCAAAAATCCGGGATATCCTTATGGTCTAAACGTGATCATTTAAAAGAGTGTCCCGTTTTATGGCCTCAAATAGATACTATGAGGTAGTCTCAACATCCAAAGACTATCAGGCCCGGCGACACAATGTTGCAAATAAAGTTATTTACTCTAAGTCAGATCCTTAAATTAATAACATTATAAGGTAGTCAATACCCAGACCATCAGGCCCGGCAGCACAAGGCTGCATCATAAACTAAGCCATAAGAACTAAGGCCTATAACATGATTTAGATGGTCAAACCTGACCTTCTAGCAAGACAGCTTACGCTGCAATAAAAATTAACACAATTACCATTGCACCTCTAGCACTGCAGCTTCCGATAGGTTGATAGGGTTGAGTGCGTGGCTGTTCTATTCCCACTCCCCTAGGTCTCTCATTCATGTCGATAGCCCCTTCTAGGGGCGCGACATGACCACCAAATTAAATAGCATACTTTGTATGCATAAATGCCTGTGGGAATGTGGCACCATTCCTTCCTCTCGGGAAAATCTAAATCACTACCATACTAATTGGTAGTGTAAAATAGTGAACATATGACTCTTCGTGGCCGGTTTCACTCAAAACCTTAAATACTACTACTAGTCAAACACTACTGTTACAAAATTCATGTACTCAAACACTACTGTCATTACAAGATTCATGTAGTCCAACACTACTGCTACTACTGTCATTAAAAGATTCATGTAGTCAAACACTACTGTTATTACATTCATGTAGTCAAACACTACTGCGAAGCACTACGTCGATATCACCACATGTGTATCTAGTGTTGACTCGGCCCACTCTCCGGCACGGTCACTCCCACTCTCCAGACTTGTACCTACACGTGGGCACTGAACTGGTGGTTTAACATCGTAATGGTGCACCAGACATCCTCATATTCACACGCTCATCCGGCTATTCATTCCCATTGAGACGTGGGCACTGAACTGGTGGTTTAACATCGTAATGGTGTACCAGACCTCATCATATTTACATGCTCATCCGGCTATTCACCACCATTCATCTCTACGTCCTGCATCTATATATACTAAGATAATTTTAAAACCATTTTCAGCTTTCGTTGCGTTTATTCATTGTATGCAGTGCAGAATGATCAGATGTTCATTGTATAAAATATTCACGGCTCTCTTCTCCGCTGAATCGTATGGTCTGGTTAGCGTCACTTGAAGCGTGAAAAAATCATGATTTCGTTATACTGTGGAAATCGCTTCATATAGCGTCTCGAAGTGATACAAGATCCCGTCTGACACAAAGACCGTGTCGTACTAAATATATTTTATAGAATTAGGTTAAATCTTTTTAGTCATAATACTTCTTCGAACCAGTGTAGTTGCTTTAGCCCACACAGTGACTGTCTAAAATATAAGCAGGCTTTTTAAATTACAGTCAGAGTGTCCAGCGATCGATCCGAAAGAATTGTACAGTACCTGTTTAGAAAGATGGTGTTACAAGGATACAGTTGGTGGATACCATCATGTATGGGTATGGATTAAAAATAATATGGTATTTTTGTAACATTGCTATAGCATATCATCATGTATTCTAGATTCACCTCTATTCTAGTCGTTGAAACGACAATAGACCCGTGGATTATGCCACCACCGAGTATAAGTACATGGGTTCTCAGGACATCAACATCACCAATATCATTGCTAGAACCCATCGCAAAATAAGGACGCGCGACGAAGATGTGTCATTGCTTTCCTATAACGCCTTTCTGGAACCGCTGAAAATAATTCTTAACACCACCCATCCGCCGACTATCTGGCCAATGCGCGTATCATGCACCAGCATAGCGGGTCGCCGTTATTTAAGCTTACGCAGCAACACCTGATCTTCGAAGAAATCAAAGACGACTTACCTTAATCCCGTTTCAATATGCGAACGTGCAATACGAACATGTGATGGTTCAGATATAATAGCGCGGAAGCAGCGGTGGGTATCGAATTTCCTGCCAACGCGGATGTGCTTCCTTCGTCATATGTGGAAGATAGTTATATTGCTGTTGGAAACAGTTTCAGAAACAATTATGCTTTTACACGTGTATCTGCCTTTAAAATGGAAATAGCTCTCATCGATACTAGCCACGATATCTGCATGTTTCTTGTGTATGTCGAGATATCGGAATCAACTTCAGAGGTGTCACTCATACGCTGGTGCTGAAAATCACTCTCTTCCTCAATATATGCATGGATTCGCAGTTGCTGATGGGCAATTGACCTTGACATTGTCGCTGTAGGTTTTGCTGTGAATCCCTCCACCACACACATGCTTGAACTAGAATCGACGTTAAGCACACTCACTATGAAATTGTATTTCGAGCAACACCACATCTACATGCAAAAGCTCCTCGCGCCTTAAGCGACCACCAGAGAACTTCCCAGACCATGTCACCGTGGCGTTTCAGTTGGCCCCGCAGCTAAACGATCTTAATTCTCAAAATGGAACCAAAATAAATAACGTCGGTCTGTCTCGCATTCAGGTCCACTCCAGACAATATCCAGAGCAAACTTCGTCGTCGTTACCCAAAATTATGCTCGAGCGTGCACGATGGTAATGGAAGCCACGCAGAGGTATCAAGACGAGGACACATGCACGCATATCTCAATGGACGATTTCGGTAACTTGTATCCTATCTTCCACTTCGATGTCTCCAAACATTCTTATAGTCTTAAATACTCTCCTGCCCACATCAAAAACTGATAAACTGTCGCTCCAAGAGCTAAATATCTCGTTTACGAGCTGGTCTCCTCATATTGATACACGACCTTGGATGGACTCAATGAAACAATGAATATCCTGTATAGACAAATATGAAAAGACAAAAGCGACGACGTGACGGATACAAAGTTGCCTCCACCATCCTTCCATTCATCAAGACAATGGCTCCATATTTAATTAGCTTACATTCTTTCACAGTTAAGACTGGCTGAAAATACGAGAGCGATCAGCGAAATACAACAATGTAGTGTTGAGCAACTTTATTGCCGGCAACGGAGCTCGATGAAAACAAGAGACATCGTCTACGCCTAAAACACATAATCTCATTTCATACAACGTCATCTCGTACTTTTCAGTCGAGGTTAAACTATCCCCACAGCAGAAACAAAGTATCGCAGTACCAGTCACGCACAAAAGACCTGCCTTCATCCGTTAGAAAGCTTCGGTATTCATCTGACTCGATCTGATTATTCTAACCATCTGTCGCAAAACAAAAAGTGACTTCAGTCGCTACCCATATGACGGTTCAAAAAGTCTCGTCCTGAACTTGTCTGCCTCTCAACTGTCCAAACAAGGAGGATTGATCTTATTCCAAACTTATATTAAGTGTCAATGATGCCACGCACGAGGGCTCTGCCAATAATAAAACTCATTTGGCTGAGACAACGCTTTATGCTTATTCTTGGTGTAGTATTTCTGATTTTACCTCTGCACCGCACGCTGATGACTATGACAACATTTCAGCCATTCATTGCTCTCCCCTTCTTCACTTTACACTCTTCATAATAAGTCATCTCAAGCACTTAACTGAGATCCTTATGATACCCTATGCATACTTCAACCATTCCTGACACTACTCCTTTCTTGATTCAAACACTGGATCATTGATCTCCTCACGCAGCGGCTACTTGTTTACACTCCAGTGATAACACGAAAGATACCTCTTCGCTATACAACAAAACACATCTCTAATACAATGAGCAAAAAGAAGGACACTGGCTCAGAATCCTCATCTCTCAAGAGCATAGATCCAGCGATATTTTACTGACCACTCGTTAATCACTAAGTGATAAAGGCGACCCAGAATCCCATTTTCCTATATGTCTGAACAGACTTGAACACCTCCTTCTTTCTTTACACTGGCTTAGAATCTCCATCCCTCAGTACCATAGATCCGATGGTGCTCTTCTGGATAGCATGGTATCGTGCAGTGATCAAAGTGGCCCTAGAACCATCGTATTACAATACTACTACACTAGCCAAGAAGCATAACCTGTTTCTAAAAAAAAACAAACATCTATGATATCCTACTTAAGATTTCAAAGGAAACTTAGTAATGTTAATTTCTTCAAAAGTAGAAAAAAATACTAGTTTATATTTTTATTCCTTGCAGTTATGCAATCTGGTTTTGCACTTCTGGAGGCAGGTTCAGTCAGAAGCAAGAACGTCACCAACATTTTAATCAAGAACGTTTGCGATTCGTGTAAGTGAATGCTTTAGATTATACATTTAATTAATTTGTTTTGCACTTTGTGCCGAAAAGTAGAAAATAACAGAGAGAGAGAGAGAGAGAGAGAGAGAGAGAGAGAGAGAGAGACAGACAGACAGACAGACAGACAGACAGAGAATTTATCAGCGTTTCCCAAGGGATAAAATCACATTTGACAACACAGTTTACACTTCATGAGCGAACTATTTCTTCTTATCTACTTGGAAAAAATTATTGTGCTTTGTTTATTAATTTCTAATGGCAAAAACAACATTCATTTGAATAGTTGTTAATCTCTCAATTATGAGCGAGTGCGACTAATAACTGAGTGATTGCATATATAAATGGAGTTTCAATGTATAAACTTTGTAGGAGAGCGACGTTTTGCAAACGCAGCTTGTACCCACAATGCTTCATATTGTGAAGTGTCTCAAAATAATAATTGTTTTCATATGGCAATGACAAAAATTTGGCTTGGATTGTAGCAGTGATTATTGTAAGAGACTGAATATCAAATCACATAACCATGCATTATACATATTTCAGATCACCTTTTAACAGTGATGTATTAACCCATGGCAATGCCCTTAGGCTTTGAGCTTATTTGTGCCCCTCGACATCCACCCGCGATATTCTCACTCTTTTAATTAATACAAACTTACAAAAATATGATTTAAAATGGTGGAATTTAGCAGCAGTCTGATAGTTGTGGCATGGAGTAGGAATTTTTTTAATGTGGAATTTTCTATTACGCATCGTTGCCATGGCATGGCTAAAGGTTGCCTGATGGATAATACGGCCCTGCCTTTTAACAATATATATATATATATATATATATATATATATATATATATATATATATATATATATATATATATATATATATATATATATATATATATATATATAATAATATATATATATATATATATATATATATATATATATATATATATATATATTAATGGCTGTGAGTATATAAGTAAGTATTTTGGTTCCTAATTTTTTGTGTTTTGCTGCTTTCAGACGTGGATAATGTGGCCTTGGTAAGCATGTAGTATATTACAGTAACATACATCCAAATTTCGATTGTTACTCAATGAATGTCCGAATTCTTCTTCATCGTGTTCCAACATGATTAGTATTTAGATGAGAGATGAAATCTTTACTTGAGTATGTGGATCTTTTTCGAAAACTTTGTAGCGCTAACTGTAGTTAGTTTAAGAGGATGTTTGTTGTTGCGGATTTAATTCCATTCTCAAAGCAAGATAAATTATACATGGCGGCCTGTATAACTGGTGGCAGAAGAACCCGGGAAGTGCCCGGTAAGAATCACCAATCCATGGGAAGATACTGCCAATGCTTTTTCAAACCCACAGCGATTATTAAGGCGAGCACTTAAACCACTCAGCCAACCGGTACGATACGGTATGGTGATACAGAAAAGCTAACAGCAAACGACAGGTCAATCAAGTGACAATTTGCATGGTACACGTGGAGATATACTTATAACAAATGTAAAACCTGAAGCACGCTTTCTTTTGTTTGGAAATCGTTTTAAGGCATTCATTAATGGCACATTCTCAGTAATTACGTAACTGTACGTTGGAGTGACCACAATCCTGACAGTGTAAGACCTATTAATTTTGAGATAGATTGAAAATTACGAGAGAGAGAGGGGGGATAGAAGGAACAGAAACGATGAAAAATTAAACAGGTATAACTATGAAATACGGGGTTGCACAACACATAGATTCAGATTTATTTCAGAAATGGGTAAAAAGCTTTAAAGTGATGCAGTCTCTTTGGTAGTAAAGATGGTATAACTAATGTGGCGGCAGAACTTTTCTCCCACTAATATTTACACAACACATCATTCATGTTGTGTTTTGAATCGGCATAAAGATGATTGAGTTTGTTATGGCGTATGAATACCTCGAGGCCGTATAAGCCATTTTAAACGAGTTCCTTTCTCTGACTAAAAACAAAACTTGAGAGTGCGACTTTTGAATTTATTACGTTCCTTTGTTTACTCGTTTAAAAATATTCGTAGCCTTATAATAAGCAGCAGAGAGGGTGAATCCTACAACGTTTTTAGACAAAATTTGATTGAAATCCTAAAACGAGCCGTCTTATAATCTTATTTTAACCAAAAAAAGGCGAACCCTACAACGTTTTCAGACAAAAAATTGATTGAAATCTCCCTACGAAATCATTTTAACTAAAAAAATGAAAACGATTTTTTAATCAATTTTGGTCGCAACTTGTTGTCATCCACCCTCTCTGCTGCTAAAGTTTTCAGTTCTGGGTTAACAAAAATAATAAATAATTTGATCGAGTCCTTAGGACGAAAATCATTTAGGATTTTACAAACAGACTAATCACTAACACCTCTTCTTGTAAATCAATCAGATTATTTGACTGGTCGGTGAGTTTGAAATTAATTCTCGTTAACGAATTATTATGGCATCGCATGTAGACAGGATTAATTGGGTTTTCAATAATTAGGAATCCTGGAGGAGCTGTTGGTGCAAATGAATAAAGAATATATCCCTGCTGAGCTTGATTTGATTGCTCTAGATTAATTTGATAGCTTCCTTCGATAACATCACACACTAAATTGAGTGCAATCACCGTTGAAATATTCACGTTGAACGGAGCGATATGCCTGCCGCCACCATCTGGATCATTATTATATTTGAGGAGGACAGTTGAATCTGATTTTTGTAGCGCTTTGATATCGCTTTAACAATTCTTGCTAATTCATCAGCGTTGTATTTCGGAAACTTGAAATTACGCAGATTGTCTTCTGTGATATTGTAATCGGTTAGGAATCGTTGTTTATTGTCGCTGTTGTCATTAATTATTGTTTGAATAATTAGTTCATAGATATATTCCATGTCCGATATAAGCTGATTTATTATTTCAACGTGTTTTTGCAATCTTGTTTTCCGTAGTTGTTCTAGTTGTGTGTCATATAATTGTTTAATCTCATTAAAATAACCACGGACGTCAGTTAGCGTAAATGAAATAGTAACAGTTGACTCGGCTGTTCTTTTAATGATAAAATCCCATTGCAATGTGTCTTTGTTGGTAAATATAAATCTATCGCTGATTCTTCCTTTTCTTATATCAGATAAATTATCTCGATAACTGGGATTGATTTCATGATATGATTCTACGTCCGTGGTTAGGTCGGTGGTGGATTTTTCCGGTGGTTTTTCAGGCCATCCTAGTACGGTTCTAATAGAACTTTGATAGATATCTACGACGTATCCTTCTGTGCTTATCTCAATTGCGGATGATAGTGTCGGCTCATGAACTGTTATAGCGATTTTTGATTCTTTTCCAGTAATCGATTTTATTCTACGCGCGAATTCATTATTGATTTGTTCGATTTGGTATGACCCTGTTGGTATTGAAACGACGTTCCAGTCTGGGGTTCCGTCGGGTTTATTCTTATTCGCAAACACTAAAGAATTATTGGGTTGTTGACCACCAAATGATTTTGATCTGATATTAGGCCAACTGTGATACACTCGTAGTTTTGCTAGCGCTATCTCCTTCACTAGGACCGGAGAGGGGAAATTCACACTGAATTCTGGATTCGTTGATGTTATTGATATCATGCTTGTTTGTACTGGGTTCGTGTTCTCCACTATTCGTTGAAGTAATTCCATCGGTGTCGTCATTGTTATTGTACTCATGTTGTATTTCTAATTTTGGTATCGAGGAATCATAAATACTGACCATCACTGAGAACTCACAATCTGGTAATGTTGATATTATTGAGATCATTTTGTTTTTTGGGTTCGTGTTTTCTGATTCCATCGGTGTTGTCATTGTTATTATATTCATGTTGTCGCTCTAATTTCGATATCGCGGAATCAAAAATACTGACCATCGCTGAGAATTCACTATCTGATATAATTGTATTATCGAGTGACGACGATATCATCAATGATAATTGCGAGTATGCGGTTGATGCAATATGAAATTGAATTAAGTAATTCTGCAGTTTACTCTGGCTGCATGATGATATCTTTTTTGCTATCCCGGTTGATATACCCCCGATTGTAGCCACCGCAGAAATGCAAATTGGAACTACGACAGGGGCAATCATTGTAACCGATGCAAGTATTATTCCGGCGCCAGCGAGAACGCTTGACACCGAGTACATAGTAATATCAATTGCGGTGATTCTTCGTCGGTATTTTTTCATTTTTATTTGATACTCCTCGGCGAGGGTTTTGAGTCTGTTTTGAAATTCTCTGACCTGATCATAGCGACATTGAGTTGATGAAATCATTGTTATTTTAAAAACGCTAGCGTTTTCAATTGTGAAATCCGAAGGATTTTCCTTTCAATTATCCTATTATTGACCTGGTTTTAGGATCGGATGAGGGGACACCGGATACAAATTCTATTATCCAGGGTAGTGACTCCCTAATCACAGACTCGACGGAATTGGTTATAACAATCGTAAGCGGGATAGGTATAGAGGGTGGAGGCTTTGGTATTTTATCTAATATATATGTCAGCGTGTTAACACCTCTGATACCTGTGTTGCTGAATTCCAAATCAAATTTACGGTGATGTATTATTGTAAGTCGGTAGCAACCTGGTGCACCAGTATGTCTGTTGCCAACACGAAGATAATTTTCGTTTCCTCGCATCCAATCAAAGGTCCCACTATCAACCGTGTACACGATGTTATTAACGGCGCTTACACTATGTGGAATTTTTATCTTATTGATAGCCGCGATAATTTCAGCGAGAGTCATGACTGCCACAAGTGGGTTTCCAAAGAACTTATTAACAATGTCATTGACTGGTTTTTGATTTTCTTTTAGTTTAAGAAGATCGTCGGAAATATCGAGATAATTTACCCTGATTTTGGTAGGATCTATTGTTTTTCAACTCTCCTCCTTGTTAGAAAAGAATGAAACCAGAAGTTCGTTGATTCTAATCAGTGCTTGGGTTTTAATATGGTTGTCGATGTTAGAAAATTTCGTCGTGATATCTTGGAGGCTACTGCCCTCAAAGAACTTATTAACCATTTCATTTGTGAGCTTTTGTTCGTCAATAGCCTTTTTAACTTCAGCGAGGGTTGGACCTGTCAACGATGTGGTTTCAGAACCAGGTGTTCTCCCCAAAAATCTATCCACGATGGTATTAAGTGTTGTTTGTCTCACCATAAACATATTAATATCTTTGAGAGTTATTGTAGATGTAGCCGGGATACCAAAGAAATTATTAGCGATGTAGGCATTGTGAGTGTGCTTGCCGATAAACTCACTGATTTCAGCGAGAGTCGAGTCTGCCACAGGTGGGGATCCAAAAAACCTAACAATGACGTCGTTAGTGGGTTTTTGATTTTCTATTAGTTTAGAAATCTCGAGATAATTTGCCTTGATTTCATTTTCATTCATCATCCTTCCCGCGTCCTTGTTAAAAAAGAATAGCGATAGATAGTTTTTAATGTCAGCGAGAGTCATGCCAACCACAAGCGGTGTTCCAAAGAATTTATGTATGACATTTTTGCGAAAATTATTATAACCTCGTATAAGATCATTCAGCTCACGTTCGTTGGTAGCAATCGCGTCGGTGATCGTAGACACAACTGCGCCTGGTTTAAGTCGTACGTCGTTGGAATACAGCGCAATAGAGTTTTCAGCGGCGTCGCGCTGCCGTATCAAAATGTCATTCAATGACACATCACTGGATTTCAATTTACCCTGTTTGTCTTGAAATACAACTATTTCATTAGGATCAACATTTGTTAAGTTCAACGTCTCAGCGATTTCATCTTCAATTATTTTTTTTACATCCTTGACAGAATCAGGTGGTGCAGTGCCATCAGGTTTGGGTTTCAAAGATCTCCCCCAAATATCAATCATGTTATTGTAAAACTCTTTCTCTCTCTAAAATCGTTTTTGACGACTTCGTCGTTGCCAGCGATTACTAGTGTATTCATTCGCGACAACATGTGGTGGTTTTCCGCTTGGGTTACTCAAGGAGTTAGAAATAGCGTCAAGGACATTTAATACTTCGCTGCCGCATATTGGTGGGTCAATCATCGTTTGTGTTGGTAGCGTAGAATACCAAGTCTTCATTGGAAGGGTTTTTATATACCGTATAAACTCTTTTGGTGGGGCTAATCCATATGAATCGAAATAAACAATCCCACGTGGATCAATAGCGTATGCAACCCAGTGAGTTCCAGGCCCGGTGCTGTTATCGAGATTAATAATACCTGTTTCAGTTTTGTTTGGTTGATGTGGTAATTGATCTTTCATAAAAGCACCTCTGAAATTTTTAATCACTAGTTTTTTAGCCGCATCCATTAAATCAAAATTGGACATAGGAACCATCGATTCCTCAATTAATAAATCGTTCCTGGTAGTCTTAGACCCTTTCCCTTTTTTTATATCCTTTCCCAGTTGCTTTCTTTAGTGCCATTCCTGCTGCAGTACCAACGGCTCCTAACGCAGCCGCTTTAGCCACCGCTGGGGCTGCTGCTGCAATCAATGCTGGAATCGCAGCTAACAACGGAAATATACCGCCTGTTTTAATCATATTTTTGATAGCAGCCGCAGAGAGAGTAATCTGAACCCCTTTTTTGGCTGCAAGTGCATCATTGAAATGTTTCACCTGACGAGTTGTCAGCGATAATTTATTTGCACCACCAGTCATTTGATTAGGTTTCAACGTGATTGTGGTTCCACATTTTTTAGCTGATTCCGATTGCAATTTTTTTAATTGACCGGGAGTTAACGTAACACTAATAACACTATATGACATTATACATAATAGATTGATTCTAATTCAATGAAAAATCAATCAAAGATTTTCTACTGGTGCATCTACCACTCTCATTCTTCCTCCAACACCTTCAAGTAGCATTGATTTGTCGCAGGAATGACAGCAACCGCTCTATAATATCAATAGCATCAGGCTTATTTACATTAGCTCTAAAGTGTATATCAACGACGGACTGTCTTGTTAAATCGAGATGTTCCAGCGAAAAGTAATAGATCGGGTATAAACTCTTAAAGTCGTATTGTGATATTTGCAAACCAGTATCAACATTTTGATCACGTGCCATAAACGACAACAATCTATGATACACGCGTGCAATATGATTTTCTGTGTAATCGAGTTGCACATCTTCGGATGGTTCCTGCTGGCCGTTTATTCTCAGTGAGACGTCTTTCACACCTAACTGATCAAATATCATATGACTGAAACGTTGATCGCCAACTCGTGTGTTATCCTGTAGCGCTACAAATATATGACGTGGAGCTGAAACACCTTGTTTTGATGCTAGATTCCACGTGAATAACCCGTTGAGATTTGATTGTTTAACATCTGTACTCACGGTTAACCAACTCAACAACGACTTTCCTCCTTGGTCCATAAATGATAGTAATCGTTCTTCTGCGGTGATTGCTGGAGTCAACATTGGCATCCACAATGATATTTTTGTTAAAATAACTTTACCGGCATCAGCATTGGGATTTTCAGCATCTGCTGGAATCCTCCAAATTGCGTCATTATCATCACCCTTTCGTACAAGCGCTACTGTATGCTTCGCCCCGTAGATAACTTTTCGGACGTTTCTACAGAATCCAAATATGTGATGCAGTGGAATAGCGCATGAAAATGATTTACTAGCCCCTTGCAACATTGAAATACGTGTTGCGGCTCCTAGATTGAAATTAACGTCGTTGTTTATAACTACAGCCTCGACATCAGCATCATCATTAGCAGCACTGGCTTTTTTTGGTCGTCTTACAACAAATTGAATTCCTCCAGCGGTATTTTTAACATCCTTTGCAAACATCATAGAAGGTCCTGCTGATCTTGTATAATCATCAGAATATCTCGCTAACCCTATTATTGTTGTAGCCACATCAACATCGCGATCTATCGACTCGATTTCTTTTCCATCAATGAGGTATCTTGCACTCTCAAATAACGCCATAATACCATTATTGACAAAACCGACTTGAGTACCAGCTGGATATGATGCTCCAGCAGCTGTTACAAGTTTTCCTTCTACTTCGATAAACGCTTCACAAGGCAAAAAATATTTACTGGTATCATGGACTTGAAGTTCAATTCGCGATCGACTATTTGCGTCTATTGCATGATAAGCGTAATATTGATAATCGCGTACAGAATCATCCTTGCCAACTGGGGCGTCTATATCAAACGCCGGATCATGTGATTTTTTGAACATTTTATTCTATTTATCAGAGTCTAAATCGTGAAACCATAAACGATTTTCATCGACGTAGTTTTTTAAAGCCGCTTCCTGCTATCATATTTGCAATATTGCTTTGGTCGGGAGTTAAAGCCATCGACGCTAATTTTTCGTCTACTGCGTTATTTATTATTTTACTAACACTTGCAGGCATTTCCGCTGTAGACGGTAACGGTTTCTTTTTTCGTCTCACTAATGATGTTAATTTATTCTTCGCGGCTGAAAACGCTTTTCCAGCAAGATCTCCAACAGCACCAATACCCTTATCACGAATAACTTCAATTGCTTTCATTCCTAGTTGTTTAGCCAACGGCATCACTTTTGGAGCCATTCTCGCAAATAACCCTGCAATGGTATTGCCTAAACCATCTCCGTAGTATGCTCTATAAACTGGAAACCGTTAATTAACTACGTAGACGGGGGTTGGTTTATCATGATTGTAGTGTATGATCATTATTTGAAATCAGAAACCATTTTTCAATTGGAAACGCTAGCGTTTTTATTCAGTCTCGGTGATTAATCACTGTGATAATCCTCCACTAACTCGCCAATGAAATCTCGATATGTGCTGATATCCATGATACCACCCTGAAATAATCGTCTACAGATATCAGATGCTTCATTAATTATTTCCGGTGAGTTATTTCCAGCTCGGAACCCTCCTACAAGAACTTCTAATCGTGATATATCACTGAGAACACTACAAGGACATGAAATCCAAGGATTTTCCCTCGAAGAGTTTCCAACGCTAGCGTTTTGCAATCCACTTCCGCTATAACCAGTTGCTTCATCCGGTTCTTCTAAATCGGCTTCTTGTAAATAATCAAGAACATCACCATCTCGATCAGGTGGTGGTAGTTGTTGTTTTTTTTGTCTTCGTGTTTGTCTTCGTGTTGGTGTTTGACGTTTTAGCTCTTGTCGTTCTTTTATTTCTCGTTGTCGCTCTTCTATTTGTTCTTTTTTATAATTATTAATTCCCCTTTGAAATTCCTTGTACCCCATCTCATCCTTATTCAAACGACCAATCCCTTTATTTATTTTATACAAATTATCGAACCAATCATTACTTGATATTCTATTATTCTTATACTCGTCCTTTAAAAAATCTTTTTTTGAATTATAGCTTTGAGCAGCAAAATCACCAAAAGCTTGATAATCCTTTGGTTTGAATAAATTAAATTGTTTTATTAATGTTTTAGCATTATCAGTAAACCTATTCAACAGAGAAACAGTCGTTTTTTTTCGGATTAGTAGGTAGTTCAGTTTTTTCAGTTTCCGTTGATATTTGTTCAGTTTTCGCTGCTATTTTTTCAAGTTCACCAATAAGAGATTTTCCCGTCTCGGGAACATCTCCTAATATAGCACGCTCTATCCCTTTTGTTGCTGTGGTTACTGGTTTAAACAATTCTTCAGATCCCACAGCAAAATCCGTTTGTAAACTCTGTCGTTGTTGCAGTTTATTTCTTACAGAGTCGCGAATTGGTACAAATCTCCTGATTGCATCCAGTCGTTCACGAGCCAATCGGGTTGTTAATGCTTCATTGAACTTTATTTGAAATCAGAAACAATTTTTCAATTGCAAAACAATTTTTCAATCCGACCTAACACCATCGGATGGTCATTAAAGTGTTATTTCATCCTATCAATGATGGGGAAAGTATCATAATTGTATAAAAAATAAATAATACTGATAGTTTCCCCACTTTGAATTTTTTAGTGTATTTGATACCGGACCAACCAGCCATCAATTTTTCATTCACTGATTTTGACATTTTTAATCAAAAAATGCTAAAAAAAATTAAAATCTCGATGAGGGACGGTCACAATCAAATAATGATAAATGGTTGGTCAATCAAAATTGTTCATTTTCTTGAATTAACGCCCGTAGGTTTCTAACTTTAGAATTAACCTCCTTTTTCAATTCGTATTCGTACCCCAATTCTTTTCGTATTCGTTCTACGATGGTATACAACGAAGCGAACACACTTACGTCACTGGAAAATGCGAGAGAGTCCTTAATAGAATTCTGAATTCTTTTGATGAGCGCATACTTCTTTGGTAGCATGTATTTATTGTTGTTAACTCCGTATTCTATATCCTGAAAATCAGACATGATTTGATCAGGATTTAAACCATCTGATAGTTCAATATCCCAACTTTTCAATTTTGAAATCTCGGATAAAATGCTATTCATGTTTTCAGAATTCATTATTCTATAACAATTATATATTTCTAAATGAAAAATATGACGCATCAGACATAACTAAATTGAACTTTTTGTCCCGTCCTTTTTGAAATAGCCTTCTTGGTTATTCCCTCTGCAACGAATCGTACTGAGGATATACAAATATCGAAGTGCCTACTGGCTTCATTCATTGATTGAAATATTTTTTCTTCGTTAGTTATCGTATTCAAAGATTTCACAGGTCTCGCTTTTTTCGAGTATTTCCCAGTCCCCCCTCGTTCGGAATTTTCACCTTGTGTGATAGCCTGCAGATTTGATAAAGAATTGTTTTTCGGATTAGAATCGATATGATCAATAACAAAATCATCCTCAATCAATCCATTGAAACATTCATACACGAAACGATGGCAGTAATATTTCTTCTTTCCAGCACCAAACATCAAATACCCCATACCATTATCCCACCCAACTGGTTTCTTCAGTCTGCGGTTTCTTACAACACCATCACTGGATGCTTCATAATTTGTGATCACAGGGTGTTGTCTGAATTCTTGGTTCATTTATATATTATACTATTGTTTGTCTAATTCATCGTTTGGTTTAATGATAAATCTTTCGATGTAGTCTTGAGGAGTTCTTATGATTTTATCCTTGATACTGACTTTGTCAGAGTCAAGAATACTGACTTTGTCAGCGTCAAGAATACTGACTTTGTCAGCGTCAGGGTCAAAATTTCTGATTGATTGTCCATTTTTTATTCTTTTATCATAATATCGCTTCAACTCCCTGTATCGCTTACCACCGCAATTTAGACACAACTGAGATTTTCCCCTGACCCCAACTCCACATAGAATACAGGGTAACGGACCAAGGCTTCCACGTCGAAAGCTTTGCATATGATACCCACAGAACTCATTTCTGCATGATTTGTTACACGGGGTTATTGATCCAATCATAAGCCACTTGCAGTGATTCATTATATAAAAATCTTTCATTTAAATGCTTGTTTTAATTATAGCATGAAGGAATTCAGGAAAACGCCTTCGAAAAATGCTGAATTCAATGCTGATAAGGAGTTTAAGAGATTGTTGAAAATCAATCCTAAATTTAATATCGATAGACCCAAAAAACGTCCAAGAGACGGAAACATGAAGGAGTTTAAGAGATTATTAAAAATTAGTCCTAGATTTAATCTCGATAAACCAAAAAAACGTCCAATAGACGGAAATATGAAGGAGATCTAGAGATTATTGAAAATCAATCCTAAATTTAATCTCGATAAACCAAAAAGACGTAACAAACGTCCAAGAGACGGAAACATGAAAGAGTTTAAGAGATTATTGAAAATCAATCCTAAATTTAATCTCGATAAACCAAAAAGACGTAACAAGAGATTATTGAAAATCAATCCTAAATTTAATCTCGATAAACCCAAAAAACGTCCAATAGACGGAAATATGAAAGAGTTTAAGAGATTATTGAAAATCAATCCTAAATTTAATCTCGATAAACCAAAAAAAAACGTCCAAGAAATTACCCTGGAAAGATGCTCAATTCAATCTCGATATGGTTTCTAATACACCAAAGAATACAATTCTTGATAAAGCCATGATTAGTAAAATCAGAGATTGTTTTAATGAATTTAAGCGTGATGGAGCATCTTATTGTTGGTCAACATTTCGAATTGATGGTGTTGTTGACGCTACCATGAATGATGAAAAAGCAGCAGTGATAATTTCACGTGTTGGGGAAAAACGGTATTTTTTCCGAATCAAATTCATTATCGAAGTCGATGGCAAATGGATTATTAGGGATAAATTTGAACCAATCCTCAAGAATAAAAAAGCTGTCATTGTGAGTAGAGATTCCAAACCAGGGATTCTAACCGGCATTGATAAACCATACTACGAAAGATCTTATCCCGTAACAGCAATGGTTTATGGGATATATCCGTTAAATGATAAACCCGATATCGCAAAACTAGCTCCTATGAAATATTCGTCAGGGCTTAATTGTGTAGCAGAACGAATAATAGAACACTTCACAAATGCATCCCGAGGAAATAAACTAACTGATCTGCGACGTAGGAAAATAACCGAGTGGGAACTGACAGTGAAACAGCATGGTGCAAAGATTTCTGATATAGCTAAATTAGAAACATCATTACGATTCCCAATAACCGTTATGACGATAACCGGAGAGGTTTTATACGAACCGAAATATAACAAAAATGGAGCGCCAATACAGATTATTGATCATAACAAACACGCGTGGACACCTGCGGTAACAATATTTCCACGAGAACGAACCGTGAAATATATCCCTAGGGAGTTCGTCGGGGATGTTTTCTATGAAGAGAAATTATTCGATGCTATTCATGCGTTGTGTAAGGATGATCCTCTATCAGTGTGGTTACTTAGAAGTGATGAAGAATTCGATCAATTTGTAAAACCAAATGGTGAATTATATCGCGTTGAAGAATTAGATAACAGAATGAGAAAAATCGCTAGTGATTTTTCACCGGAGAATTCCCATGAAAAACTACTCACGGATAGTTTTACTATTCCATCAGTGGTAGCTCACTTCGCAAGAGAAAAAAACTCATGGCGTCCAACACGAAGTGATTTTCTCGAGGATGTTAAATTGAGTTGCGTCGAATTTGGTCATGGAGGACTGTGGAATACGAAATACTCACGTGATGGTATGATTTCAATTGATATATCCGCGTGTTATCCCGGAAGTTTTCTCGGGTATGGGGAATGCGCTGAGTACTTCAAACGATTTGGACACCCCACGCATGAAATGACTCGTGTTGCGATTAATGGACCATTGCCTGATTTTGATTTAACCGGATTCGCTCGTGTGATATCATTCGAATTAGCTACAGGGTTACATCCGTGTAGTTATGTTTGGCTCGGTAGACACCTATCTGAAAAACACTGGATGCCAATAGTGCTATTGAGATAAATGAATTTGTGGTGGTATGCTAATATCGTTGATTGTTTCCGAGGCTATTATATGCTATCGAGCTCAGAAAGAAGTTTGGCTACCACAACCCAATCTAGATAGAATAATCAACGAACTACGAAAACAGTTTCCAGATTTCAGTGAAGAAGAAATCATAAATTGGTCTAAGAAGTTATTTGAAATTAAAAAAGAACAAGCAAAAGATCTCGGAAGAAGAATAATCGGTAAATTTACCCAGGGTGGACGATACGACAACGCAAAATACTCTTCGCGGTTGATCATAGATGTCGCTGAATACGATTTTATTGTAGCGGATTTAATGAAACAGGGAAAACTTGTATCCCGTAAGGATGCTTTTCTATCCAATGGTGAGAAGTTAGGTACGGTTGTTACCTACTGTGATGGATATAATTCCCAGTACACACATTTGAGAAGTTCAATGTTAGCCTATGCTTCTATTAATCTATTTTCGATGATAAATAGATTTCCTAATACCGCGGTTAGAGTGGCCACTGATTCGATGTATATACACAATAAGTACAAATCAGCTGTAGCGGCATTCACAGATCCCGAAGAAAATTGGGGGCGTTGGCGATTTAAAAAGGAGATGCTACATGAGTATTGTGAATCCGCAGACGTTGCCATGGATGATAAATATATTTGTTGTAACCGTATTGAAATTCAATCAGAACTTTCTAATGCACCACCGGTATCTGATCCAGTATGTAGATACAAGACAGTTTATTTAAACGGTTGTGGTGGGTCAGGAAAGACAACTCGTGCAATTGAATTATTTCGTCGTGGAAACGCTAGCGTTTCTAACATGATTGTGCTAACACCGACTCACAGACTCGCCAGAGAGATGATACAACGAGGGGTAAATGCTTGCACTTATCACAGTTTTTTTCGATGAAAAGGTGACAAATGGACTCCTGAGCGTATGGGTGATAAATTCATTCCTGAAATCTTAATTTGGGATGAAATATGCACAGTGTCATTAGATGTATTAAAAACATTTCTTGAGTGGTTGTTAACCAAAAACACAAAAGTCGTCATGTGCGGGGATCACGGCCAACCACCACCATTTGTCGGTGCATCTCCACATGAATGGCTAAAGGGTTTTGTAGACTACTATGAAGAAATCACCACTGATTATAGATCACTTGATGAACGATTACGCGAGTTCAAAGCGCTAATTAGATTACAACCGGATAGAATCCAATGCGAAATAGCGCGTGAAGTGATTTCAGAAACTCCAATGAATGATTTCTGGGAAACATGGAGACCAAATGATTTGATAATTGCAAGTAGAAAAATAGTCAGGGACACACTTCAGATGAAGTTATTTGAATTACATAAAGAAAAATTTGCAACGCTTCCAGTACCCCTTTGTTATAGGCCATCGGATACACGAAAACAGAATATCGAAGTTGATATTCCAGGACAGAGTGAAAAACAAATTCTTGTATTAAATGATATTGTGCTGGTTGATATCAGCGTCGTTGAAGATGCATTGCGTGCTAATAAATCCCCGTGGACGCTAGGATACGTAGCGACGATACATTCTTCACAGGGATTGACTATATCGGATACAATTGTTTGGATGGTAGATAATCGCATCGAATGGTCAAATTTAGTCTATCTCGCAGTATCCAGAGTACGAAAAATAAATCAACTTCGGAGAGTTGTTTTCGATGATAATGACACAACAATGGATGATATTGATGTTAGCATCATTAATAAAAAAACTCTCCGGTTACAAACAACAGGACAAAAAAAAACAACGAGAATTTGATATTGATGCTGAACTAATAATCACTTTGAAGAAACAACAGAATAATCACTGCGCGAGTTGCAATTGTATAATGCGTTGGCAGTATTCGGATAAGGATCCTCGCCAATTCACCGTAGACAGAAAAAATAACAATCTCGGTCATGTCAGAAATAATGTGATGTTGACTTGTCTTGAGTGCAATAGACGCAACGGTGCTAGTTAAGACCATGCGGTGGCAATTGAGTATCCTCGGGAATCACTTGTAGTTGTTGTCGAGTAAATCCTCGTTGAGGGGCAGTTGAATCCAGTTTATAGACTGGAGGTCTACCCGTAGATCGTGTTATACTAGATATCTTATGCGTAGTGACGCTCCAAATAGGATCAGTAGCCCTTTTTCTACCCCCTTCAAGCTCTCCTGGTTCGTATAAGTACCTCACAATGACACTACTACCAAGAATTGGTTCTTTGAAATCTTTTTGTGGTTGTACGGGTATTGACTTCTTTTTAATCGCGTTGATAGGTTTCATGTTGATTGTTCTAGTAATCTCGTTATTCAGTGCAGTAATCACAGATGGTAATCTTTTAACCCATTCACTGGATCGCTTTTCTTGAATGAATTCTTTTGCGTATTGATATCCAAATAACCGCTCAGCAATCGTCCGATTAAATCGTTCTACAATGGCCTGATCGCGATGTAGCGCAGTATGCCCTCGTCGTATGGTGACATTATGATGTTTCATTGTAGATAACACTGCACCCTGAAATTCCTTGCCAGGATCAACCTGCAATAGATTTGGCCAGTGCAGAGGAACTCGTCGATAAATCCTTTCAAATGCAGAAGCGACTTCAGTGGCCGATTTTGTTTTCAGCGGTTCTGCTTCTTTGTATCGACTCGCAATATCAACTACGGTTAACGCATATTTGTAACCACGATCATGTGGCAGAAATAATATATCAGCCTGATGAACTTCATTAGGAGCGGTCACATCAAAATGCGAGAATTGAATTTGTTTAGGCGGTGGTAGATAAATTTGCCATAGTGCCTGTTTGGATAACCAATTAGCCGCAGTGGTTTTTTTTCACTTTTGCAGCGCTAGCGAGTTTATTGATTGCAGCGTTACCCCTCCAGTATCCCCTCGGAGAATAATAAATTGATTCCATATTATTAATTACCAGCACCTAACATCAATTTACTTTTCATAGCCGATTTTATAAAAAATGAAGACAATTTTTCTTTGAAGGATTTATCAGGAATAGCATTTAACGCATGAATTAATTTCACATCCGCGAGATGCCTGTTTTGCAGATTGCTGCTTTTATAAGCAACATCATGAAGGTGACAGGCCTTATCAATGGCGTTTATTGGTTCTTCACCGGGTTTGGGTTGATTTTGATTATTGAGTCTGATATCAAGTCTGGTTCCTGGTCCACAGTAACTATATCCTGGGAGGTGCTTTTCTCCGGGGTACTTTGCCCATGGGGTTCCAGGGAGCTTTGCCAATTTGGCTGCGATATCACCTCCTCGTTTTTTTTAAAATCAGATCTCATAGACACAAATCTAAATTTCTTTGTACCACATTGCACGCATTTACCAGAAAGCGCTGATCGGTTATTTTTAGTTGTAACCGTCGTCACATCATCTGTGCCAGTACGCGTTTTACACTTCACACAATATAGATCCATAATTTATGTATAGAAATATGGATATAATTGATTTTTCAGCGACTAAAACAAGAGAACCAATTAAGCATCATGCAGCGCTACCAAACTCTATCCGGATGATTATAATCGGGCCATCTGGATCCGGTAAAACGCAATTGTTGCTCAATTTAATAATGAGATGGATGAAGTGGGATAAGTTGTATTTAATTGCCCCTAGTGTAGATGATCAACGATGCTATGAAGTGTTAAAGGATTTTAACGAGAATGCATCAGAAATTAAGGGTGAGAACGCCATTGATTTTATAACCGATATCGATGAAGCACCGAGTATTGATGATATTGATGGAGATATTAACAATTTAGTCGTATACGACGATATAATGTTGGATCAACAAAAGAATCCTGCTAGAATATTTTCCCGTGGGCGTCACAAAAACACTGACGTGATATATGTCACTCAACGCTACACTCAGGTTCCAAAAGTCATCAGAGATAACTGCAATATTCTTTCTGTATTCAACGGAGTTGATACTCATACTCTTAGAAATATATGGCAGACATGGTGTTC
The DNA here is from genome assembly GCA_029339505.1 of Unio delphinus. NCBI lineage: Eukaryota > Metazoa > Mollusca > Bivalvia > Unionida > Unionidae > Unio > Unio delphinus. The sequence goes on from JAQISU010000219.1 coordinate 2,837,458, forward strand.
TGATATGGACTTCAATCAATTTCGAGATTTCTTTAGTCATGCTCAGTCGACTCCGCACGGATTCGCAACAATAAATTTGCATGATCCTCGGACACGATATCGTATCGGACTCGATCAAATATTCGGTTAAAATCGTAAAAGAATTATTAACCCAGAACTGAAAACTTTAGCAGCAGAGAGGGTGGATGACAACAAGTTGCGACCAAAATTGATTAAAAAATCGTTTTCATTTTTTTAGTTAAAATGATTTCGTAGGGAGATTGCAATCAATTTTTTGTCTGAAAACGTTGTAGGGTTCGCCTTTTTTTGGTTAAAATAAGATTATAAGACGGCTCGTTTTAGGATTTCAATCAAATTTTGTCTAAAAACGTTGTAGGATTCACCCTCTCTGCTGCTTAATAACACATAATACATATAGATAAATCTCCTCTACTCAATTAATGGCCATAAATATCAAAACTTACAAATCGCATGGCGTCTACTTGTTAGAATTCCGTAAATTAGTACCATAAATTCATACTATGAAACTACGCATCACAACTCTAATACCAAATAGAGGAAACTAGTTTCCATCTTTATAACTTGGTCAGCCTTACTACGATTTCTAACTGATTTCCAAATCTGACTTTACAATACATTTACCATCATGCCAATTTTAAATGGTGTCTTCAGATAATGAACCCCTTATCAAGTACACCACACCACTTAACACTATTAGGTTTAAATTAGAACTGCCGGGCTCAGTACCATTTATGCAGCCCAAACCTGAATTCAGTTGTGGACATAAACAACGCCATTGTCATCATCATCAACCCTAATAAAATATTTCCACAATAACGATTTCTCATAATCAAAAATCTAATCACTAAAATCTGAAACTTCTTTAAAATGTAAACGTAAATACAAATTTGCATACCATAGATAGATAGATAGATAGATAGATAGATAGATAGATAGATAGATAGATAGATAGATAGATAGATAGATCATGGATGGATGGATGGATGGATGGAGACAGACAGACAGATAGATAGACAGACAGACAGACAGACAGACAGACAGACAGACAGATAGATAGATAGATAGATAGATAGATAGATAGATAGATAGATAGATAGATAGATAGATAGAACACCCATATTTTTCCGTTTATTTTTCAGTCATTTGTGGTGTATCCTACTGGCTCTTTGGCTTTGCATTCGCATATGGAGATGGAAATCAATTCATTGGCCATACGTACTTCGCAATCACTAACCTTCCTGCCGATCGCTACGGATACTTTTTCTTTCAGTTCACATTTACTGCAACTGCCGCCACTATTGTGTCGGGGGCGATGGCCGAGCGGTGTGAATTTATGGCTTATTTTAGTTTCAGCTTAATCATGACTGGTAAGAGACTAAACCACAAACATATTTATGGGATTATATAGGTGTCTTAATGAAATAAAATGTAATATATATATGTATATATATATATATATATATATATATATATATATATATATATATATATATATATATATATATATATATATATATATATATATTTAATGAAATATTAATATATATATATTGACCAGTCATGTATCTTTGCTTTCTCTTCAGTTGTATGCATGTATAACCCAGGATATTGTAGCTTCTAGCGATGACCATTTACTTCACCACGATCACGGATATGGTTTAAACTTTGAATGACCAGCACACCTTCAGTCAGTAGTAAGATTAAGGAATGTGTAACGATGCATTTCTCGTATCTGATGTAATGTTTATCCAGCATAGATCCATATTTTTAAATTACAAATATGTGTATTAGACTATAATAGCATTTAATTACATATCATCAAATCAATGACTATATTGTGCAAATTAAAAGAACAATGATAACAAATGTAAACCAAAATGTCTTGCACTATCTTTAGAGCAGACATTTGAATACAGATGTCGCTTCCTATGACCTATTTTATATAAGTTAACATATTCCTTTTTAAACAAGACATGGATTGGCCTAGACTATATAATGACTACTAGTAAGATCGGGACCACTGGCCTAATAAGAATTACAAAATCTAATTTATTTTACATTATAAATCTTTTACAAATAATTAAGACAGATTCTGATTTTGATCGCTGATTGTTGAAACGGATTCGAAATAAGACTTGAGAAACCGCATCTTCTCAATATCTTCGTTTTCGTTTAATGTGGATCTTAATCGTATCATTATCTTCATATCGGTTTAATGTTGATCTCATTGTCATGTCATTATCTTCATATCCGTTTAATGTTGATCTCATTGTCATGTCATTATCTTCATATCCGTTTAATGTTGATCTCATTGTCATGTCAGTATTTTCATGTACGTTTAATGTTGATCCGATTGTCATGTCAGTATCTACATATACGTTTAATGTTGATCTCATTGTCATGTCAGTATCTTCATATCCGTTTATTGTAAATCTTACTGTCATGCCAGTTTTGTTATATACGATTAATGTTGATCTCATTGTTATGGCAGTATTTTCATGTACGTTTAATGTTGATCCGATTGTCATGTCAGTATCTTCATATCCGTTTAATGTTGATTTCATTGTCATGTCAGTATCTTCATATACGTATGTTGTGGAGCAGCAGAGAGGGTGAATCCTACAACGTTTTTAGACAAAATTTTGATTGAAATCCTAAAACGAGCCTTCCTACGATCTCATTTTAACCAAAAAAAATGTCTCAGGGGCAAACCCTACAACGTTTTCAGACAAAAAATTTATTGAAATCTTAATGAGCTTTCCCTACGAAATCTCATTTTAACTAAAAAAATGAAAACGGAGACTTTTACGATTTTTTAATTAATTTTGGTCGCAACTTGTTGTCATCGCCCTCTCTGCTGCTTAGTGATTTCATCACTGGGTTAACAAAAAATAATAAATGATTTTAACCGAATATTTGATCCAGTCCGATACGATATCGTGTCCGAGGATCATGCAAATTTATTGTTGCGAATCCGTGCGGAGTCGACTGAGCATGACTAAAGAAATCTCGAAATTGATTGAAGTCCATATCAGAACATCATGTCTGCCAAATATTTCTAAGAGTATGGGTATCAACTCCGTTGAATACAGACAATAAATTGCAGTTATCTCTGATCACTTTTGGAACCTGAGTGTAGCGTTGAGTGACATATATTACGTCAGTGTTTTTGTGACGCCCACGGGAAAATATTCTAGCAGGATTCTTTTGTTTATCCAACATTATATCGTCGTATACGACTAAATTGTTAATATCTCCATCAATATCATCAATACTCGGTGCTTCATCGATATCGGTTATAAAATCAATGGCGTTCTCACCCTTAATTTCTGATGCATTCTCGTTAAAATCCTTTAACACTTCATAACATCGTTGATCGTCTACGCTAGGGGCAATTAAATACAACTTATCCCACTTCATCCATCTCATTATTAAATTGAGTAACAATTGCGTTTTACCGGATCCAGATGGCCCGATTATAATCATCCGGATAGAGTTTGGTAGCGCTGCATGATGCTTAATTGGTTCTCTTGTTTTAGTCGCTGAAAAATCAATTATATCCATATTTCTATACATAAATTATGGATCTATATTGTGTGAAGTGTAAAACGCGTACTGGCACAGATGACTTGACGACGATTACAACTAAAAATAACCGATCAGCGCTTTCTGGTAAATGCGTGCAATGTGGTACAAAGAAATTTAGATTTGTGTCTATGAAACCCGGAGATGTTTTAAAAAAAAACGAGGAGGTGATATCGCAGCCAAATTGGCAAAGCTCCCTGGAACCCCATGGGCAAAGTATCCAGGAGAAAAACACCTTCCAGGATATAGCTACTGTGGACCGGGAACACGATTAGATATCAGACTTGATGATCAAAATCAACCTCGACGTGGTGAAGAACCAATAAACGCCATTGATAAGGCCTGTCACCTTCATGATGTTGCTTATAAAAGCAGCAACCTGCAACACAGGCATCTAGCAGATGTGAAATTAATTCATGCGTTAAATGCTATTCCTGATAAATCCTTCAAAGAAAAATTGTCTTCATTTTTTATAAAATCGGCTATGAAAAGTAAATTGATGTTAGGTGCTGGTAATTAATAATATGGAATCAATTTATTATTCTCCGAGGGGATACTGGAGGGGTAACGCTGCAATCAATAAACTCGCTAGCGCTGCAAAAGTGAAAAAAACCACTGCGGCTAATTGGTTATCCAAACAGGCACTATGGCAAATTTATCTACCACCGCCTAAACAAATTCAATTCTCGCATTTTGATAAGACCGCTCCTAATGAAGTTCATCAGGCTGATATATTATTTCTGCCACATGATCGTGGTTACAAATACGCGCTAACCGTAGTTGATATTGCGAGTCGATACAAAGAAGCAGAACCGTTAAAAACAAAATCAGCCACTGAAGTCGCTTCTGCATTTGAAAGGATTTATCGACGAGGTCCTCTGCACTGGCCAAATCTATTGCAGGTTGATCCTGGCAAGGAATTTCAGGGTGCAGTGTTATCTACAATGAAACATCATAATGTCACCATACGACGAGGGCATACTGCGCTACATCGCGATCAGGCCATTGTAGAACGATTTAATCGGACAATTGCTGAGCGGTTATTTGGATATCAATACGCAAAAGAATTCATTCAAGAAAAGCGATCCAGTGAATGGGTTAAAAGATTACCATCTGTGATTACTGCACTGAATAACGAGATTACTAGAACAATCAACATGAAACCTATCAACGCGATTAAAAAGAAGTCAATACCCGTACAACCACAAAAAGATTTCAAAGAACCAATTCTTGGTAGTAGTGTCATTGTGAGGTACTTATACGAACCAGGAGAGCTTGAAGGGGGTAGAAAAAGGGCTACTGATCCTATTTGGAGCGTCACTACGCATAAGATATCTAGTATAACACGATCAACTGGTAGACCTCCAGTCTATAAACTGGATTCAACTGCCCCTCAGCGGGTTTTTACTCGACAACAACTACAAGTGATTCCCGAGGATACTCAATTGCCACCGCATGGTCTTAACTAGCACCGTTGCGTCTATTGCACTCAAGACAAGTCAACATCACATTATTTCTGACATGACCGAGATTGTTATTTTTTCTGTCTACGGTGAATTGGCGAGGATCCTTATCCGAATACTGCCAACGCATTATACAATTGCAACTCGCGCAGTGATTATTCTGTTGTTTCTTCAAAGTGATTATTAGTTCAGCATCAATATCAAATTCTCGTTGTTTTTTTTGTCCTGTTGTTTGTAACCGGAGAGTTTTTTATTAATGATGCTAACATCAATATCACTTATTGTTGTGTCATTATCATCGAAAACAACTCTTCGAAGTTGATTTATGTTTCGTACTCTGGATACTGCGAGATAGACTAAATTTGACCATTCGATGTGATTATCCACCATCCAAATAATTGTATTCGATATAGTCAATCCCTGTGAAGAGTGTATAGTTGCTGCGTATCCTAGCGTCCACGGGGATTTATTAGCACGCAATGCATCTTCAACGACATTGATATCAACCAGCACAATATCATTTAATACGAGAATTTGTTTTTCACTCTGTCCTGGAATATCAACTTCAATATTCTGTTTTCGTGTATCCGATGGCCTATAACAAAGGGGTACTGGAAGCGTTGCAAATTTTTCTTTATGCAATTCAAATAACTTCATCTGAAGTGTATCCCTGACTATTTTTCTACTTGCAATGATGAAATCGTTTGGTCTCCACGCTTCCCAGAAATCATTTTTTGGGGTTTCTGAAATCACTTCACGCGCTATTTCGCATTGGATTCTATCCGGTTGTAATCTAATTAGCGCTTTGAACTCGCGTAATCGTTCATCAAGTGATCTATAATCAGTGGTGATTTCTTCATAGTAGTCCACAAAACCCTTTAGCCATTCATGTGGAGATGCACCGACAAATGGTGGTGGTTGGCTTTGATCACCGCACATGACGACTTTTGTGTTTTTGTTTAACAACCACTCAAGAAATGTTTTTAATACATCTAATGACACTGTGCATATTTCATCCCAAATTATGATTTCAGGAATGAATTTATCACCCATACGCTCAGGAGTCCATTTGTCACCCTTCCATCGAAAAAAACTGTGATAAGTGCAAGCATTTACCCCTCGTTGTATCATCTCTCTGGCGAGTCTGTGAGTCGGTGTTAGCACAATCATGTTAGAAACGCTAGCGTTTCCACGACGAAATAATTCAATTGCACGAGTTGTCTTTCCTGACCCACCACAACCGTTTAAATAAACTGTCTTATATCTACATACTGGATCAAATACCGGTGGTGCATTAGAAAATTCTGATTGAATTTCAATACGGTTACAACAAAGATATTTATCATCCATGGCAACGTCTGCGGATTCACAATACTCATGTAGCATCTCCTTTTTAAATTGCCAACGCCCCCAATTTTCTTCGGGATCTGTGAATGCCGCCACAGCTGATTTGTACTTATTGTGTATATACATCGAATCAGTGGCCACTCTAACCGCGGTATTAGGAAATCTATTTATCATCGAAAATAGATTAATAGAAGCATAGGCTAGCATTGAACTTCTCAGATGTGTGTACTGGGAATTATATCCATCACAGTAGGTAACAACCGTACCTAATTTCTCACCATTGGATAGAAAAGCATCCTTGCGGGATACAAGTTTTCCTTGTTTCATTAAATCCGCTACAATAAAATCGTATTCAGCGACATCTATGATCAACCGCGAAGAATATTTTGCGTTGTCGTATCGTCCACCCTGGGTAAATTTACCGATTATTCTTCTTCCGAGATCTTTTGCTTGTTCTTTTTTAATTTCAAATAACTTCTTAGACCAATTTATGATTTCTTCTTCACTGAAATCTGGAAACTGTTTTCGTAGTTCGTTGATTATTCTATCTAGATCGGGTTGTGGTAGCCAAACTTCTTTCTGAGCTCGATTGCATATAATAGCCTCGGAAACAATCAACGATATTAGCATACCACAATCAATCATATATCTCAATAGCACTATTGGCATCCAGTGTTTTTCAGATAGATGTCTACCGAGCCAAACATAACTACACGGATGTAACCCTGTAGCTAATTCAAATGATATCACACGAGCGAATCCGGTTAAATCAAAATCAGGCAATGGTCCATTAATCGCAACACGAGTCATTTCATGCGTGGGGTGTCCAAATCGTTTGAAGTACTCAGCGCATTCCCCATACCCGAGAAAACTTCCGGGATAACACGCGGATATATCAATTGAAATCATACCATCACGTGAGTATTTCGTATTCCACAGTCCTCCATGACCAAATTCGACGCAACTCAATTTAACATCCTCGAGAAAATCATTTCGTGTTGGACGCCATGAGTTTTTTTCTCTTGCGAAGTGAGCTACCACTGATGGAATAGTAAAACTATCCGTGAGTAGTTTTTCATGGGAATTCTCCGGTGAAAAATCACTAGAGATTTTTCTCATTCTGTTATCTAATTCTTCAACGCGATATAATTCACCATTTGGTTTTACAAATTGATCGAATTCTTCATCACTTCTAAGTAACCACACTGACACAGGATCATCCTTACACAACGCATGAATAGCATCGAATAATTTCTCTTCATAGAAAACATCCCCGACGAACTCCTTAGGGATATATTTCACGGTTCGTTCTCGTGGAAATATTGTTACCGCAGGTGTCCACGCGTGTTTGTTATGATCAATAATCTGTATTGGCGCTCCATTTTTGTTATATTTCGGTTCGTATAAAACCTCTCCGGTTATCGTCATAACGGTTATTGGAAATCTTAATGATGTTTCTAATTTAGCTATATCAGAAATCTTTGCACCATGCTGTTTCACTGTCAGTTCCCACTCGGTTATTTTCCTACGTCGCAGATCAGTTAGTTTATTTCCTCGGGATGCATTTGTGAAGTGTTCTATTATTCGTTCTGCTACACAATTAAGCCCTGACGAATATTTCATAGGAGCTAGTTTTGCGATATCGGGTTTATCATTTAACGGATATATCCCATAAACCATTGCTGTTACGGGATAAGATCTTTCGTAATATGGCTTATTGATTCTGGTTAGAATTCCTGGTTTGGAATCTCTACTCACAATGACAGCTTTTTTATTCTTGAGGATTGGTTCAAATTTATCCTTAATAATCCATTTGCCATCGACTTCGATAATGAATTTGATTCGGAAAAAATGTCTTTTTTCCCCAACACGTGAAATTATCACTGCTGCTTTTTCATCATTCATGGTAGCATCAACAACACCATCAATTCGAAATGTTGACCAACAATAAGATGCTCCATCACGCTTGAATTCATTAAAACAGTCTCTGATTTTACTAATCATGGCTTTATCAAGAATTGTATTCTTTGGTGTATTAGAAACTATATCGAGATTGAATTGAGCATCTTTCCAGGGGTAATCTCTCTTGGACGTTTTTTTTGGTTTATCGAGATTAAATCTAGGACTAATTTTTAATAATCTCTTAAACTCTTTCATGTTTCCGTCTCTTGGACGTTTTTTTGGTTTATCGAGATTAAATCTAGGACTAATTTTTGATAATCTCTTAAACTCTTTCATGTTTCCGTCTCTTGAACGTTTTTTTGGTTTATCGAGATTAAATCTAGGATTGATTTTGTTAAGTTTTTTTGGTTTATCGAGATTAAATCTAGGACTAATTTTTAATAATCTCTTAAACTCTTTCATGTTTCCGTCTATTGGACGTTTTCTGGGTTTATCGAGATTAAATCTAGAATTGATTTTCAATAATCTCTTAAACTCCTTATCAGCATTGAATTCAGCATTTTTCGAAGGCAATCTCTTGAACTCCCTCATGCTATACTAAAAACAAGTGTCTAAATGAAAGGTTTATGTATAATGAATCACTGCAATGGATCAGTCAATGAATTAGACAAATAGTATAGTATATACTAATGAACCAGGAATTCAGACCACACCCAGTGAGTACAAATTATGAAGCATCCAGTGATGGTGTTGTAAGACACTGTAGACTGAAGAACCCAGTTGGGTGGGATAATGGTATGGGGTATTTGTTCTTTACTGTTGGAAAGAAGAAATATTACAATCATCGTTTCGTATTTGAATGTTTCAATGGATTGATCAAAAATGGTTTTGTTATCGATCACAAGGATTCTAATCCAAGGAACAATTCTTTATCAAATCTGCAAGCTATCACACAAAGTGAGAATTTGAAAAGAGGAGAGAATGGCATTTGCTCAAGAAAAGCGAAACCAGTAAAATCTTTGAATACAACAACTAACGAAGAAAAAATATTTAAATCAATATATGAAGCCGGCAAGTATTTCAATATTTGTAGAGCCTCAGTACGATTCGTTGCAGAGGGGGTTTGTCGATCGGCTATTTCAAAAAGGACGGGACAAAAAATTCAATTTAGTTATGTCTAATGCGTCATATTTTTCATTTAGAAATATATCATTATTATAGAATAATGAATTCTGAAAACATGAATAGCATCATATCCGAGATTTCAAAATTGAAAAGTTGGGATATTGAACTATCAGATGGGTTAAATCCTGATCAAATCATGTCTGATTTTCAGGATATAGAATACGGAGTTAGCACTAACAAGTATATGCTACCAAAGAAGTATGCGCTCATCAAAAGAATTCAGAATTCTATTCGGGACTTTCTCGCATTTTCCAGTGACGTAAGTGTGTTCGCTCCGTTGTATACCATCGTAGAACGAATACGAAAATAATTGGGGTACTAATACGAATTGAATAAGGAGGTTAATTCTAAAGTTAGAAACCTACGGGCGTTAATTCAAGAAAATGAACAATTTTGATTGACCATTTATCATTATTTGATTGTGACCGTCCCTTATAGAGATTTTAATTTTTTTTTAGCAGTTTTTGATTAAAACTGTTGAAATCAGTGAATAAAAAATTGATGGCTGGTTCGGATTGATCAAAAATAGAATGGCGAAACTATCAGTATTATATAATATTTTATACAATTATGATACTTTCGCCATCGATGAACGAAGCCGTTATAGGATGAAATAACACTTCCATGACCATCCGATGGTGTTAGGTCGGGATTGAAAAATTGTTTTGCAATTGAAAAATTGTTTCTGATTTCAAATAATGGTCAATGAAGCATTAACAACCCGATTGGCTCGTGAACGACTGGATGCAATGAGGAGATTTGTACCAATTCGTGACTCTGTACGGAATAACCTACAACAACGACAGAGTCTTCAGACTGATTTTGCTGCGGGATCTGAAGAATTGTTTAAACCAGTAACAACAGCAACGAAGGGGATAGAGCGTGCTATACTGGGAGATGTTCCCGAGACGGGAAAATCTGTTATTGGTGAACTCGAAAAAATAGCAGCGAAAACTGATCAAACAGAACAGGCCGTACAAAAAATAGAATCAAAAAGAACAGTTGATGGTTTACGCGTGAGATTTAACGAGGAAGGGTTAGCAGCAATTGATAAGACTGATCCACCAGAAATTCCTGCGCTTGTTGTTATGACTTATGAAAACAGAAAAAAAATGTTGAAACCAGAACATTATAAATATGTTAAGAATTTCACTCATTGGGCTGATATACTCTACAAAATCAAAACTAAAAAAAGTCAAATTGATACCGATAGTGCATCATACAATGAATATTCCAATGCGGTGGATATAGTGTATAAACAATATGAACAACAAAAACCGCAAAGGCGGCGACAGCAACCTGCAAAGAAAGTACTCTACTCTCCTAAAAAACAACAACTACCACCTGATGATGATGATATTCTTGATTATTTACAAAAAGCCAATTTAGACGAAATAGAAAAACAGGATGAAGCAACTGGTTATAGCGGAAGCGGATTGCAAGATTCCAGTGAGAATCCAAGGATTTCATGTCCTGGTAGTGTTATCAATGATATATCACGATTAGAAGTTCTTGTAGGAGGTTTCCGAGCTGGAAATAACTCACCGGAAATAATTAATGAAGCAGCTGATATCTGTAGACGATTATTTCAGGGTGGTATCATAGATATCAGCACATATCGAGATTTTATTGGCGAGTTAGTGGAGGATTATCACAGTGATTAATCACCGGGATTGAATAAAAACGTTAGCGTTTCCAATTGAAAAATTGTTTCTGATTTCAAATAATGATCATACACTACAATCATGATAAACCAACCCCCGTCTACGTAGTTAATTCACGGTTTCCGGTTTATAGAGCATACTACGGAGATGGTTTAGGCAATACCATTTTAGGGTTATTTGCGAGAATGGCTCCAAAAGTGATGCCGTTGGCTAAACAACTAGGAATGAAAGCAATTGAAGTTATTCGTGATAAGGGTATTGGTGCTGTTGGAGATCTTGCTGGAAAAGCGTTTTCAACTGTGAAGAATAAAATAACATCATTAGTGAGACGAAAAAAGAAACCGTTACCGTCTACAGCGGAAATGCCTGCAAGTGTTAGTAGAATTATAAATAACGCAGTAGATGAAAAATTAGCGTCGATGGCTTTAAACCCCGACCAAAGCAATATTGCAAATATGATAGCAGGAAGTGGCTTTAAAAAACTACGACGATGAAAATGGAAAATCGCGATTTAGACTCTGATAAATAGAATAAAATGTTCAAAAAGTCACATGATCCAGCGTTTGATATAGACGCCCCAGTTGGCAAGGATGATTCTGTACGCGATTATCAATATTACGCCTATCATGCAATAGACCCAAATAGTCGAGCAAGAATTGAACTTCAAGTCCATGATACCAGTAAATACTTTTTGCCCGGTGAAGCGTTTATTGAAGTAGAAGGAGAACTTGTAACAGCTGATGATACTCCTGCTGTACCAGCACCGTATCCAGATGGTACTCAAGTCGGTTTTGTCAATAATGGTATTATGGCGTTATTTGAGAGTGCTAGATATCTCATTGATGGAAAAGAAATTGAGTCCATAGATCGCGATGTTGATATGGCTACAACAATAATCGGGTTAGCGAGATATTCTGATGATTATACAAGATCAGCAGGACCCTCTATGATGTTTGCAAAAGATGGTAAGAATACCGCTGGAGGAAATCCATTTGTTGTAAGACGACCAAAAAAACGTGATAATAGTGATGCTGATGTCGAGAATATGATTATAAACAACGACGTTAATTTCAATCTAGGAGCTGCAACACGAAACTCAATGTTGCAAGGAGCGCGTAAATCATTTTCATGCGCGATTCCACTTCATCACATATTTGGATTCTGTAGAAACGTCAGAAAAGTTATTTATGGAGCGAAGCATACAGTATCGCTTGTACGAAAGAGTGATGATAACGACGCAATTTGGAGGATTCCAGCAGATGCTGCAAATCCCAATGCTGATGCCGGTAAAGTCAATTTAACAAAAATATCATTGTGGATGCCAGTGTTGACTCCAGCAATCACCGCAGAAGAACGATTACTATCATTTATGGACCAAGGAGGAAAGTCGTTGTTGAGTTGGCTAACCGTGAGTACAGATGTTAAACAATCAAATATCAACGGGTTATTCACGTGGAATCTAGCATCAAAACAAGGTGTTGCTGCGCCACGTCATATATTTATTGCGTTATAGGATAACACACGAGTTGGCAATCAACTCTCCAGCCATATGATATTTGATCAGTTATGTGTGAAAGACGTCTCACTGAGAATAAACGGCCAGCAGGAACCATCCGAGGATATACAACTGAATTACACAGAAAATCATATTGCACGAGTTTATCATCGTCTGTTGTCGTTCATGGCACGCGATCAAAATGTGGATACTGGTTTGCAAATATCACAATTTGATTTTAAGAATCTATATCCGATCTATTACTTTTCGCTGGAACATCTCGATTTAACAAGACAGTCTGTCGTTGATATACACTTTAGAGCTAATGTGACTCGTGGTGCTATTGCTAATTATAGAGCGGTTGCTGTCATTCTCAGCGATAAATCAATGCTACTTGAAGGTGTTGGAGGAAGAATGAGAGTGGTAGATGCGCCAGTAGAAAATCTATGATTTTCATAAACATCCTCTATTTAGAATTAATCTGTTATTGTATAATGTCGTATAATAAGATCAATGTGTCGTTGACACCTGGTCAATTAAAAAAAAATTGCAATCGGAATCAGCTAAAAAATGTGGAACCACAATCACGTTGAAACCCAACCAAATGACTGGTGGTGCAAATAAACTATCGCTGACAACTCGTCAAATAAAACATTTCAATGATGCACTTGCAGCCAAAAAAGGTGTTCAGATTACTCTCTCTGCGGCTGCTATCAAAAATATGATTAAAACAGGCGGTATATTTCCGTTGTTAGCTGCGATTCCAGCATTGATTGCAGCAGCAGCTCCAGCGGTGGCTAAAGCGGCAGCGTTAGGAGCCGTTGGTACTGCAGCAGGAATGGCACTAAAGAAAGCAACTGGGAAAGGATATAAAAAAAAGGGAAAGGGTCTAAGACTGCCAGGAACCCCGTATTCGTGGTACAGCGGAAAGGGTCTAAGACTACCAGGAACGATTTATTAATTGAGGAATCGAAGATTCCCATGTCCAATTTTGATTTAATGGATGCTGCTAAAAAACTAGAGATTAAAAACTTCAGAGGTGTCTTTATGAAAGATCAATTACCACATCAACCAAACAGCGTTGAAACCGGAATCATTAATTTAGATAACAGCACCGGACATGGAACTCACTGGGTTGCATACGCTATTGATCCACGTGGGATTGTTTATTTCGATTCATATGGATTAGCCCCACCAAAAGAGTTTATGCGTTCTATAAAAACCCTTTCAATGAAGACTTGGTATTCTACGCTACCAACACAACAAATGAATGACCCACCAATATGTGGCAGCGAAGTATTAAATGTCCTTAACGCTATTTCTAACTCCTTGAGTAACCCAAGCGGAAAACCACCACATGTTGTCGTGAATGAATACACTAGTAATCGCTGGAGAAAATCGAAGATTTTTCAACGAAGTCGTCAAAAACGATTTTAGAGAGAGAAAGAGTTTTACAATAACATGATTGATATTTGGGGGAGATCTTTGAAACCCAAACCCGATGACACTGCATCACCTGATTCTGTCAAGGATGTAAAAAAACTAATCAAAGATGAAATAGCTGAGACGTTGAACTTAACAAATGTTGATCCTAATGAAATAGTTGTATTTCAAGACAAACAGGGTAAATTGAAATCCAGTGATGTGTCATTGGATGATATTTTAGTTAAACAACGAAACGCAATCGAGAACACCGTTGCGTTATTTTCGGATCAGGGTAAATTGAAAACCAGTAATATTTCTCTGGATGATATTTTGGTTAAACAACAAAACGCAATCGAGGATACTATCGCGTTATTTTCCGATCAGGGTAAACTCAAACCGGGTGTACTCGTTTCGACGATTACAGATCGATTAAAAACTCTCAACGATGAGTTAAACAATTCTGTGTTTGTACTAACAACACTTGAATCTAGAATTGAAGAAAACGGAAAACAGTTTTCAGTTTTTCGTAGAAATATCATTGATAAATTTATTGGAACCCAGTTGGATAAAATTGAAATAAAACTCCCTGATATTAAAAAATCCATCGATGAGACGAAAACTTTCATCGAAGCCGTCAAAGGTGATTTTTCGAGGATGATAACAATCATTGAAAAAACCAAAATTCCTCATGAGAAAACCAATAACGTAGTATATACAATCCAACACGGATCATTTTTGTGGACACCTACAGACAACAAATTAGATATCACTGCAACCGTTAAGGGTATTTACCGATTAACACTAGTAACAACGACTCAATTTAATATATCATCGTCGAGTTCATCCGGGGTCAACAATCCGATTTCAACGATCATCGACAAGGATAAAACTGAAAAGTTCACGATAACATCTACTGATAAACATTTGGCTAAAACTCCGGTATCATGGTATGTGGAATTCGTAGCGGATTTAAGTAAATAACTAAATCGTTCGGATTTCACAATTGAAAACGCTAGTGTTTTTAAAATAAAAATGATTTCATCAACTCAATGTCGCTATGATCAGGTCAGAGAATTTCAGAATAGACTCAAAACCCTCACTGAGGAGTATCAAAATAAAAATAAAAAAATACCGACGAAGAATCACCGCAATTGATGTTATTGTGTACTCGGTGTCAAGCGTTCTCACTGGTGCCGGAATAATACTAGCATCTGTTACAATGATTGCCCCGGTCGTAGTTCCAATTTGCATTTCTGCGGTGGCTACAATCGGGGGTATATCAACCGGGATAGCAAAAAAGATATCATCATGCAGCCAGAGTAAACTGCAGAATTACTTACTTCAATTTCATATTGCATCAACCGCATATTCGCAGTTATCCCTGATGATATCATCGTCACTCGATAATACGATTATATCAGATAGTGAATTCTCAGCGATGGTCAGTATTTTTGATTCCGCGATATCGAAATTAGAGCGACAACATGAGTATAATAACAATGACAACACCGATGGAATCAGAAAACACGAACCCAAAAAACAAAATGATCTCAATAATATCAACATTACCAGATTGTGAGTTCTCAGTGATGGTCAGTATTTATGATTCCTCGATACCAAAATTAGAAATAAATCATGAGTATAATAACAATGACAACACCGCAGGAATTACTTCAACGAATAGTGGAGAACACGAACCCAGTACAAACAAGCATGATATCAATAACATCAACGAATCCAGAATTCAGTGTGAATTTCCCCTCTCCGGTCCCAGTGAAGGAGATAGCGCTAGCAAAACTACGAGTGTATCACAGTTGGCCTAATATCAGATCAAAATCATTTGGTGGTCAACAACCCAATAATTCTTTAGTGTTTGCAAATAAGAATAAACCCGACGGAACCCCAAACTGGAACGTTGTTTCCATACCAACCGGATCATACCAAATCGAACAAATCAATAATGAATTCGCGCGTAGAATAAAATCGATTACTGGAAAAGAATCAAAAATCGCTATAACAGTTCATGAGCCGACGCTATCATCCGCAATTGAGATAAGCACAGAAGGATACGTCGTAGATATCTATCAAAGTTCTATTAGAACAGTACTAGGATGGCCTGAATTACCACCAGGGGGAAAAACCGTTGATTTACCAGAACCACAAAAAACTGATTATATCACCGACAGAATAAAATTTGATAATCCAATAAAAAGCTATAGCTATTACAATAAATTTAATGTTTTTAATGTATTGAAAAATCCCATCGTTAAGAAAGATTTATACTTAATTCGACAGGATAAAATCACTGAAAATTTCACAGCGTTCAATAACGATATTTCGTTGTTGTTAATATCTCTTAAATCCGGCTCTCTCACCCGAGATGAATTTATCAGCGTCGTAGAAACATGCAACAAAATCATCAATGATATGGAAACATTTAATTCACAAATTATTCAAGAGATATTAGGTGACAACAGCCCTGAAACAAAGGATTTATTTGCAGATGAATATAAAATCCCCGTCAAGGATATTCCAACATTTAAACTACCAGGATATAACGTACCAGAACTACAAAAATCTCTCAGTGATGCCATCGATGTTGGTTTTAAAATAATTCATGATGCATGGAAAAAAACAACATCACCGGAAATAAAAATCCTCAAACACAATAATGACCCAGACGGTGGCGGCAGGCATATCGCTCCGTTCAACGTGAATATATCCTCAGTGATTGCGCTCAATTTAGTATGCGATGTTATCGAAGGAAGCTATCAAATTAATCTCGAACGATCAAATCAAGCTCAGCAAGGATATATTCTTTATTCGTTTGCACCAACAGCTCCTCCAGGATTCCTAATTATTGAAAACCCAATTAATCCTGTCTACATGCG
Source organism: Unio delphinus (assembly GCA_029339505.1). NCBI lineage: Eukaryota > Metazoa > Mollusca > Bivalvia > Unionida > Unionidae > Unio > Unio delphinus. The sequence continues at coordinate 2,854,436 of JAQISU010000219.1, forward strand.
ATGCCATAATAATTCATTAACCAGAATTAATTTCAAACTCACCGACCAGTCAAATAATCTGATTGATCTACAAGATGAGGTGTTAGCGATTAGTCTGTTTGTAAAGTCCTAAAGACTGGTTAAAATCATTTATTATTTTTGTTAACCCAGTGATGAAATCACTAAGCAGCAGAGAGGGCGATGACAACAAGTTGCGACCAAAATTGATTAAAAAATCGTAAAAGTCTCCGTTTTCATTTTTTTAGTTAAAATGAGATTTCGTAGGGAAGGCTCATTAAGATTTCAATAAATTTTTTGTCTGAAAACGTTGTAGGGTTTGCCCCTGAGACATTTTTTTTGGTTAAAATGAGATCGTAGGAAGGCTCGTTTTAGGATTTCAATCAAAATTTTGTCTAAAAACGTTGCAGGATTCACCCTCTCTGCTGCTTGTGGATCATTATCTTCGTATTAGTATAATCTCATGTCATTATCTTCGTATTAGTATAATCTCGATCTCATTTTCATTTCAAGTATTTCTTGAACGTATTAAAAAATAACTAAGTTTTTTTGAGTGAATATAAGGAATTATTTCACGAGTAAATTGAATACACTGTATCCTTGCAAAGGCGAAGCCTTGTATGACATTGCAAAAATTCCAGCTTCATGAGGTAAATATTTCCCAATATCCACTCAAAATGCATTACTGCATCGATAAAAAGAAATTCCGAAAGTTTACACAAATTTTTCAACAGCAACCTTTTGGCAAATTTAGATTGTGCATATATTGCTTCAAAGTTATGTTGTTTTGTTTTTCAATACAAATATTAATGAATGTTTTCATTCCAAATCTACCACACATTTGTTTTCGCTAACACATTTTTTGCGCGGTTCAATACATGCATCTTTACTTGTGTGGGATGTTGATAGTCTAGAAAAATGACAGATCTGTCAACATATATTTTAATTATTTACAACAGAAATTTTTTCCTTTGCTTTGTTTTTTTTTCAGCTTCTAGAGGCGAAGTTTTTGTTGCTGTTGTTGTTGTTGTTGTTGACAAGCTTGCTCTCTCCATTATAAATGTTTCACCCAAATTTCTATTCTCAAAACATTTCGTTTTATAACTAGCGAAACAACGTTTGACCATGGTTGGGCTATAACTAGTTTCTACTTGTGCGCGTATGTGAACAGGAAACAGTGCACGAGACTTGGCAACGAGACTTAGCAACGCATGATTATTAAAAACGTCTGCCATTCAAAAATAAACAACGTGTATTTAAGTTTTAAAATTTTGCGAAAAAACATGGATAAATTTTTGAAACGAAAACGAGAATCTTTGTCATGTGTGAGTGGTCATAGCTCAGAGTCGGAGTCGGACGATGATGTTAATTCAGCTCTTGATAATCGACTTCCGAGTATGAAGAAGGCATGTCCGCCGAAACGTAAATATTATGAATCATATCTGAAATTCGGATTTATTTCAGCTGATTCAGGCGATGAACCAAGACCTCAGTGTGTGATTTGTTTGGAAATTCTTGCGAATGTTAGCATGAAACCGTCCAAACTGTCACGTCACCAGGTAACGAAACACCGTGAGACTGTCGGTAAGTCAGCCGAATTTTTCAAACTTACAAGTGAAAGATTGAGAAAGCAAACTTCCAGCTTAAAAAAATTCACAACGCTTAATTCAAGCGGATTGAAGGCATCATACGAAGTAGCGTTGAGAGTTGCGAAGGCTAAAAACACGCACACAATAGCGGAGGAATTAATTCTTCCTTCTGCAATCGACATGGCAAAAGCAGTGTTAGGAGAGACCATGGCTAACAAGATTCGCGCTATCCCATTATCCAACAACACTGTAAGTCGACGCATTGCGGACATGTCAGTTGATGTCAAAGAACAATTAGTAGACACTTTGAAAATGAGCAAGAAATTTGCATTGCAGTTAGACGAGTCAACTGATGTTGCTGACTGTGCAATACTCTTAGTGTTTGTGCGATTTATCAACTATGTTGATACCATCTTACAAGAAGAGTTCCTTTTTTCCAAAGAATTACCAACCAGAACTACAGCTGAGGAGATATTTAAATGTCTGGATACCTTCATAACTGGAAATGGTTTGGAATGGATTAATTGCGTTGGTATTACAACAGATGGAGCAGCAGCCATGACCGGTAAACATTCTGGTGTCACACAACGCATAAAAAATGTCGCTCCCAATGCTATCTCATACCATTGTTTCATACACCGTGAAACACTGGCTGCAAAGGAACCAGGTGAAGAACTTCATGACGTGATGATGAATGCAGTAAAAATTGTGAACCATATCAAAAGCAGTGCTCTCAATATACGCTTATTTGAACTTCTCTGTTCTGAGATGGGTGCTGAACACAAACATTTGTTCTTTCACACAGAAGTTCGTTGGCTATTAAGAGGTCGGGTTCTACAGAGACTTTTTGAATTAAGGCAAGAGGTATATTCATTTTTGTTGAACAAGAAATCAGCATTGTGTAGCTACCTTGTTGAACCTGATTGGTTAGCCAAATTAGCATACTTGGTTGACATTTTTAACAGTCTCAATGAATTAAATTTGAGTTTACAAGGCAAAGACAGTGATTTGTTCAAACATGGAGATAAAATAAGAGCTTTTATAAAAAAAACTTACACACTGGAAAGCTCGTGCAAGTCAGGAACGTTTGGACATGTTTCCTTGTTTGATAGAATTTATTTTATCTCAGGAGAATTTCGATGATAGTGTCACTCAAGTCAGTCTCAAAAATACAATTTCAATTCATCTGGGGTTGATACATGAAAAATGTGTCCATTATTTTTCTGCAGAAAACAAGGCACAACTGGAACAAAATGCTTGGATCCGTAATCCTTTTCAAGCAGATATCACTAAAGTTACTTTGTCTGCTGCAAACGAAGCCCAGCTTATCGAACTTTCCTGTGATGGAACGCTGAAGGAAAAGTTCTCAGAGAGCAGTCTTTCTATTTTTTGGCTTAATGCTGCAACTGTATTTCCCGAACTCTCTGATATTGCGTTGTCAGTGTTGTTGCCGTTTTCAACCACATACCTGTGTGAGGCTGGATTTTCAGCATTGACGGCAATGAAAACAAAATACAGGAACAGGCTGTGCACAGATCACGACATGGGGCTGTGTCTGACTTGTTTTAAACCGCGCATTGACTTACTTATGAGCAACATGCAGGCCCATCCTTCAAATTGATTCTTTAAAGTTTAAATTTAATGATTAGTTACTGTTACATTGATATAACAGTTGCATTGCAATAAATGTTCGCTTTTTTCTTAAGTTTAATTTTACTGTTTTAAATGTGATAATTTCTAAATGCTGGATGTAAATCAGCATATCTTAATCCCGATTTATGATGCAATCCTTAGCTAGTTTAGTAGTACTCTGTACCTAATTTTGTTTGGTGGGTCCAGAGATAGAAAAAATATTCCCAAGTGGGTCAGGAGCCAGAGAAGTTTGGGAACCTCTGAGTTAAATCACTAACAGTCCATAATATTTATCTAGAAAACTGATTATAAAATCGTTTGTACTTTTAGACATTTTTGATGAAATCCAAAAAGCATTTACTTTCACTAATTAAGGATTATTATTTAGGTTCAGGTAAATTTGTGCTTTAGCTGTTTCTAAATGTTATTTAAAAATGTTCTCTTTTTTTATTTCACTCTGTCAAGGCCTGTTTTCTTAGGTATCAACTTTTATGTTTTTGCGTAAATTATATTTCGTGTAAATACTTTTATTCGAAAGTTCCCAAATGAGTCATATTCATTCGACAGAATAATAAGTGTTGTCGTATTTTGTAGCTTTTAGCAATCATTAAATCTACACAAAGTACTATCATGCGTAAAGAATGTAAATTCGGAATTTTTTTATGTGCAGTGACCTGTGCTAAATTGTTTTTTAAACTCATGTTATCTTAGATCTTTTTTTGAAGGCTGATGTACTGTATTTTGAGAATCTGATCATATAAGGTTTCACTTATCTGGCGGGCATGTACGCTTTGGCGATATATAACAAGTTTATTCAACTCAACAACGTTCAAAGACCTTATGAAACTAACTCCAATCATAACTGAATCAAGTATATTGCATTTGTTTTCTCTTCAGGTTTTATATACCCGCTGGTGACTCACTGGACATAACTGAATCATGTCTATTGTATTTGTTTTCTCTTCAGGCTTTATCTACCCACTGGTGACTCACTGGACTTGGTGGCATAATGGATTTCTAGTTCAGGGAATGGATTATGGAGGCGAGATTGGTCGGGTCGGATATCGGGTTAGTTGTATAACTAGCTCGGAAGCAGAGGGTATCCATAAATTAGGCTGCCATAGTGGTCATGATTGTTTATGATTAGGACTCGTTTTTTGTTATTTGATTTTCACTTTTTATTTTAGTAAATAGCCATAATGGAAATTACGCTTCATCCCCGTCTGTCATTAAAGGGCATGAGTGCAAATTACTTTAACTTTTGTAAGAAGTTTTTGTTAACGTGGAAAGTGTCTTAACAATGAACAATGAAACAGACAGATCTATTCGCCATTTGCAACAGTAACCTGTGCCTGGCTTACACACATGTTTTTAGTTCGGTTGATGCGCCCGATCCGATTCCTTCAATATAATAATAATAATAATAATAATAATAATAATAATAATAATAATAATAATAATAATAATTATTATTATTATTATTAGTAGTAGTAGTAGTAGTAGTAGTAGTAGTAGTAGTAGTAGTAGTATAGTTTGAAGCATGTCTTAATGAGCATAACATTGGGTTCATTCATCTGATATAATAAACACGTTTTATTTGCCTATATTATTATCAATCAAACTGCAACAAACATGTAGACAGTCTTATAGTCTCATCATATGTTTGCTAGGATTTTTCCGGAAGTGGAGTGGTGCATACAGTAGGCGGAATGGCTGCCTTTGTCGGGGCGGCAATACTTGGACCACGAATCGGCCGATTTGACCCGGTGACTGGAGCCGCAGTCTTTATCAGAGGGCACTCTATTCCGGTAAGTTCTGTGTTCTAGATCGGAACGTTCTGTCAGGTTGTACACTGCTGGTTTGCGGTTCGATACCAAGTAATCACAAATACTAAACAATGTTTTAGCACTTTGTTACAAAAAACCGGAGCCCGTGGACTAAGCATATTATTTTTAACAGTCGTGATTTTAACTGTAGATATTTAATCCGTTAGAATTTTTTTTAAAACAACACTTAGCAAATTATGTTTAAGCATACAAAAACACATAGTCAATTATAAACATGTCTATATTTTTGCAGCTTTCAACTCTAGGTGGTTTTATTTTGTTTTTCGGCTTCCTGACGTTTAACGGTGCCTCCCAGATGTCCCTAAGCAAGGCGGGTGACGGGGAAGCCATTAGTCTCGCCATCGTCAACACCATGATCACAGCAACCTTTGCTTCCTTTACTGCGACTTTTGTCTACCGTATTCCCAGATTTGGATCTGGTGCCTGGTGTATTACTGTCGCGAGTAACGGCGCAATCACCGGAATGGTAAGATTCAGAGATTTTCTGTCACTCAAATTTATCTTCGTGTTTGTTTATTTGGGAATTGTATTTTCAGTACAGTCACCCCTGACCCATGTTCTTTTTCAAATTAATTTTCCTACTCTTTTGTTCCGTTGTATTCACTTCCGTTTTTCTACAGGTATCTATGAATTCACCTAATTATCCCTTTACTTATGTATACCCCCCCCCCCTCTCTCTCTCTCTCTCTCTCTCTCTCTCTCTCTCTCTCTCTCTCTCTCTCTCTCTCTCTCTCGCTTCTTCCATCTCTCTTTCAGTATACCTACCTATCACAACATGTATGTATGTATGTATGTATGTATGTATGTATGTATGTATGTATGTATGTATGTATGTATGTATGTATGTATGCATGCATGCATGCATGTATGTATGCATGGATGTATGTATGTTTGCGTGTGTGTGTACATGATTGTATGTATGTATCTATGTATCTTGCTATTGATGGTAAAAAAGGTTAAAGTGTAGGCGTGATTTATTGCACAGAAATTGTTCCATCAAGGCCGAAAACGAAAAAAAAAATTAATTTGATTTTATTACAGGTTGCATCTTGTGCGGGATGTAACATTCTATACCCGTGGGGTTCATGCGTTTTGGGTATTACAGCAGGCATCACATATCACGTCTGGTGCTGGATTGTCCGTACAGTCCATGTAGATGACCCAACCGATGCCGTGGCTAGTAAGAATATGTATTGGTTTATATTCTGAAATCAGTGTGCATAATCTTGAAAACATAAAGTATTGGTATGAATTTTGCCGTTAAAATTGAGTTTTTCAATTTAGTCAGGATAATATTAGCTGGAGATCACATATTATTCGAAGTGTCGCATTTATTAAAATAATACTTTTATAAGTTAATTTAGTTTTAGAAGTGCAAATTATCGTCGTCTAAACTGGGTCTCACTGAGGTGTTTTCGAGCTGTAGTGATTCCTCCAAATCTGTACCTTTAGACTTTATTGCAATGACGACTTTTTAGGACATATTTGGCACGTTCACTCGTTTTGTGTGCTAACAATCATATTCATAAGATTAGGCCACTTTGATGTTTCCATCATGTGCCGCCAATGTAGGATTTTTGGATTATTGAATGGAAGGCGACTGATATAATATTTTTCTTCTTCAACTTTTTTTGTCTATTAATAAACACGTAATATACTATTTTTATGGCCCCGTTCGAAGTCGCTGCATAAACTTTGTACAAAATATAAGTGCACAAATGATTCGCTTCAATGCTCACAGTGTTAACGTTCTTCTTATTTCAGTGAATTTAGGTGGGGGAACATTGGGTGTAATTGCCGTCGGTCTTTTGGACAGAGAGAAGGGCGTCATTTGCAAATGGAATAGACATTCAGGACTGGTGAGTTCACATTTTATTTAATTTATTCATCCTAATTTGCGCATAAAAAGTAAGAGATTATTTACGATTTAGTACTTTCCGAAAATACGAATTGGCGTCAGTGCTTTTGACAAACCGAATACATTGTTTGTACCTAGCTACAATTTGATATGTATGTAGAAAAAAATTCCCACGAAATTAACGTGCTTGTAAGGATGCGTTTCTGCAAAAAAAAAAACATTGAAAGCAATAGGACTTTATAAAAAATTAAATAGATAGCAGAGCCAGAAAGCAAAGCGACGATGATGGAATCGTCATACGAGCTCATCATTTTATGATTGTGTTAGACTGATATTCGTCTTCACGAGAGTAAGTATAGTTAAGACCCTGCTTGATTTCATTGATTTTCGTGATGCCTTTTGATTTCAGTTCCTTGGTTGGCAGTTGGCTGGTATGGTCGTCATTATGTGCTGGACTGCCTTTTGGAGTGCCATTTCCTTTGGAATCATGAGATGGATGAAGATCCTAAGGGTGCCAGAGGACATTGAACTTAAAGGTGAGGCCCTCAATTGAGATTTCAATATTATCAAATTTAAATGGACATGGCGCAAAATCTAAGCTTTTATGAATAGAAACGTCATTTTAGCCAACATATTCAATAAATTTTACATGCAATGGTTAAAACGCAACATCTTTTTCTTTTCCCAATTGAACGAAGCATTAAACAAAGCACAGAATAGGCCAGTGTGTCTGTGTGTTTTGATTTTTAACGTAGCTTTAACAATGTTTCAGTCATATCGCTAGGGTGTCTGCATTGTGGCAGTTTTTAGTGATATTTAACACTGGGTCATCATGCCGCAGACAAACAGTATGATATCTCATACAGGTACATTATCCTGTCACCAAGTCGACCAGTCCTAACAATAACCTTATGATGCTGAGCGCCAAGAGAAGCAAGTGTTAGTACATTTTTTGAAGTCTTCGGTTTGCCTCAGCCGGAGATCGATCCCACGAGCTCCCTCATCCGAGGTGGACGCTAACCCCAAATAGGCCAGTAACATGATTTTAATGTCAGGTCTAGCTTTTATTTGTATTAACACTAAGACGCTGAAAATTGTGAAACGTAGAGAAATAAACACAAGGTCCAGATAAAAATATCGATAGACATTACGTTTGGATGCCTCCTCATTCGATACGTTTTTTTTTTTAACTTTCATTACACATCCCACATTAAAAATAAGACACAATAAATGAAATGTAATGGCGATGACGTTATACATATCTCGCATCTTGTTATAGTAAAATTTGGATAAGTTTTGTAATTGTAGAATATTAAATTTTTAAAGATTAACAATTATTGTTGCTATTTGATGAATATTTAAAACTTAGCGTCACCATTATAATAATAATAATAATAATAATAATAATAATAATAATAAAAATAATAATAATAATAATAATAATGATGATAATAATAATAATAATAATGAGGACTTTGTATAGCGCCTAATCTTTAGAGGCTCTAAGCGCTTTACAACATATATAATGATATGACTACAGGAAAAAAAAACACTTTGAAATTAAAAAAACATAATACGTTCGGAAATAGTAGTAGGAAACATTATTAGGTCTTTAAGTTTGTTTTTACAATCGAGAAAGGCGAGTTTTAATAAAACTTGTGAACGGGAATAATGTGTGTCTGTGTCTAATTGCAATAACCAATTCATTCCACGTTGCTGGGCCATGGTGTGCAAAGGAATGCTGCTCATATGCCTAAGTTTTCATAATGAGAATAATTAGTATACGATCATCAGAAGAGGAGCGTAAGTATTTCGCTGGTGTGTACACATGGGTGATGCCATATAGGTATGTTACACTCGAGTCCGTCAGTGAAACGTAGCACAGATAACAAATTTTGTGTTTGATTCTGGATCGACTCAATAGCCAGTGTAGGGTGCAGATCAGCGCGGTGGTGTGCTCTGATCGTGGTACTCTAAGATGATCCTTACAGTTGTATTCTGAACGTTTTGAATTTTATGGAGCAGATATTGAGGCAAACCAGACATAACTGAGTTATAGTAGTCAAGTCTTGAAAGTACTGATGATCACTGAAGTGTTATAGTGGCGTCAACTGAAAGATATTTGCGAACGGAGCTGATGCGTCTCAGCTCAAGATATGCAGCCTTTGCATATGTTAATGACATGTTGGTGCAATATGATTTTGCTATTATTATTGCTTGAGGTCAGGGATGTGAATGAGAAAGTCTTTCTTTCGAGATCAGAATGGACTCAGTTATATCATAATTCATGTGCAGCTTGTTACATGTCATCAATGATGTCATATCAGAAATGTACCTCTCTACTCCTTAGATGGTAGCATTAGCTTCAAATGCTTGGCGAAATTGGTATATATCCGCGAGACAATTGATGATGATCTATGACACTAGAGAGCGGGTGCGTGTATAGAATGAAGAGAACATGTCCAAGAATAGACTCTTGTGGAACACCACAACATAGGTCAACTGAACTGGAGCGTATTCCATTTGCAGAGACAAGTTTTCTCATGTTGACAAAGTTGGACGTGATTTGTACCACAATAAGACTTTTTTTGTGAATGCCAAATACATCCTAAAGACTGTTAAGTATTATATCGTGCTCTGTTGTGTCAATGAGGGTGAGGACTGTAATCTTTCCGCTATCCAAATCAGAGATAATGTCATTACCTCATTTCAGAAGAGTAGTTTCAGTACATTGGCAAGGGCGATATGCCGACTGTACATTGTTAAAACTATTGTTTGAATTGAGATGAGATACAAGTTGGGTTAGCACATCTTTTTCTAAGATTTTTTTATATGAACGGGGTATTATAAACTGAGTGGTAGTTCTATAAATCATTATGATCGAGTGTTGCTTTCTTCAGCAGAGGCTTTTCAATGGCAGTGTTGAAATATGGTGCGAATTCCCCGAATGTGAAAGAGGTATTAATAACATCAGTTAGTTAAGACAATATTTGATCTAAGCACTCAAGCAGCAGTGATGTTCGAATTGAATCAATTTCACATGACTTTGGCGCACTCTTCAACATGGTTGTCCGTACTAAATCCATAGAGACAGGTTCAAATGCTGAAATCAGTTGTCGCTGCAAGTCTGTATCTCAACTGTATGGTGACGAATCAATTGAAATTGAGTTTCAAGATTATCTTTAATGCTTTGTACCTTGTCACGGAAGAAATTTGCAAACAGGTCCACATGGTCTACAGTAGAGATCGTATTTAGAAGTGGTGTACATTTGTTCCTTGACATTAGTTTGTTAGTAGTCTCGAGGAGCTTTTTTTTTGGCTGGTACTTTTCGTGATCGTATTACCGTAGTTTAAAGCCTAAGCCTCCCAACTTTACGGCGGTCTTTTATAGAAGTGCGAAGCTGGTCCTCAACACTGCTATACCACAGAGAACACCTTTGAATTGGTACTCTGCACTTAGTGGCTGGGGCATGTTTTTTAAGCAATGAACTCAGGCAGTTTTCGAGTTGTTATGCTGTAGGAAGTAAGCACGTTGTTAGGTTCGCTTGTTTGTCATGCATTAGTTTGGTTTTATTTATCATAAGGGAGTTTGTCGTAGTATCAAATAAAGGTGGAGGGTTAGGGACTGATATCTCCAGATGGCATACAATGCAGAGGTGATCTGATGCAAGCACGTTGGATACAAGGTTGGCTCGCAGAATATTATCATCAGTTCTATGAAGATTCCAGTCTAATATGTGATCATGTGTTCAGATGGGTTGGTTAACTGACTATTTAAGGTTGCAGACATGAATTGCAATCGAGGAGGTTTGAAGTGTATGGGTTTCCAGGACAAAGTGAAAATTAAGATTTCCAAGAATAATCAGGTTGCCACCTCTCGAGTTTCCATACTACAGGAGATTTGAAAATTGCCCCAAAACGAGAGATTCAGTCACCTTGTTTTTTTTTTTTTTTTTTGTATTAGGAGGAGGGCGATAGAAGCAGACAAAACTGACTGACCTTTGCTCCAGTATTGTTTGGACTAGTTAAAACAATTTGTGACAGAAATTGAAAGTTGTATTGTGTTTAATACCTTTTATCATGGAACTTGTTGTGATGACGGCAATTCCACCTATGCGAGAGTGGCTGGCGAACGACTTGATAGAGTAACCAGTGGGTTAATAGATCTGTGCACTTGAGACAGCGCCTGATGTTTTTAGCCATGTTTCTGTTGGAAGAAGACGTCGATATTCTGATCGTTGATAAAATTATCTCGGGGATAGCTAACACAAGGGTTTCCGAATTAACAGTGATTTGTACCAGGTTATCTAAATTAACCGCTGCATTTTTAAATTGCTTATCCGGAAAGGGCGAAAGGGAGATGACTGGAATTATTCTTCTTGTTCTACGCCGGCCAGCTTTGTAACAACGTTTTTTTTCTCGCTTCCGTTTACATTTAAGTATCGATGAATGTACTCCCAGTTCGTTTAGTCTTGAGCACTATGTAGTATGGAGAGTCAAAGAGTGGTCATTTAAAGCATCTAATGAGGGTCGATCATAACATAAACGGGTTGACTGGTGGTTTATTCAAGAAGAAAGGACGTTGTAGAAGTGAAGCAAGACAGCTGATAATATTTTTAATTGTTCTCGTTTCCAAATCAAAGAGATGAAGCAACATATACGAACTGAACAGCACATGCATGATGAAACAAAATAATGTAGACGAAGATAGACAACAAGGACAAATATCATGAAAAACGGCACAAAAACAACAGCCGCTTCAAGCCGGTTAAGCAATATCGGACGTCGTTCTGAAATCACTGTTAATTTTGCCTCTTGGTCTTTAGTTAACTTCAAAACTGTGATTTCCTAGCTAACACTCACGACATATTAAAAGTGAAGATTAGTTATGTTCTTGTTCCTTTCGAAACTAAATTAGGACAAAGTGACCTCGTTTATACACTGCCCTGACTATGGCACATCATAAACTCAGTTATACGTTGGATAGAACTGCAAACGACAGATACACCAATTCGCATTAATGTGATGAGCTGGTAGATCAGTTTGTATATTTTTATGATGCTGATTACTCCTAACAGATGTCACATAATCAGACGCCCAGGTACATTATAATTCGGGGCCTGCGCAGTTGCTCTTGAATCTGACAGAGAGTCACCGAATCTACCACATTCATCAACCACACTATGTGCAGCCATCCAGACAGATTCTACACAATAATACATAAGAATAGCACGCGTTTCAGTTTTCCGTTTTAATATATTGTTTTACACTAAAGTTATTTTGATGAACAACCTAGTACGTTTTGTTAAATATCTACGAGATTTGTTTTCTTCATAGAGTACTCATGTTTCTGACGTTTTTATTTAATAAATGCAGACGATATTATATAGCACACATGGTAGCGTCTTGGTAGATGATAAGAGTAAATCTCCATGCTGACATGTTATACTCACAATTGCGTAAATAACATTATACATTTTCATCACAAACAATCTCCGGGACATGAAAAATCTAAAAGGCTGATTTGTACATTTAATATTTTGTTTCCAGTGTCAGAACGTTTCCTTTATGTAAACATGACTAAAACAGAAAAGTGCTCACAAATCAAACCGTTAGGTGACATACGAGAGTGATGAGTGATTTCCGTTAGCAATCACTTTAGCGCATATCGCAAATCTTCTGACAAACGTACAAATTATGGTCCACAGTGCTATTAAAGCTTACAGGATTCCACGTTGTTCAGATTATCATACTCAGATACATTATTTGAAATATATTTTTTGTTCTTTTCTGTTGTGTAGGATTGGACATCCCGAGACACAAAGAGCCTGGTTACCCAGTTGAGTCATACGGACACGGTCATGTTGAGAAGATTATACAGATACTAGAAAGCACACCCATGGAGATATTTCAAGGTGAGTCAATTTGTTTTCCTTGTATCGTTAAGATATGCCATGGATGTTTCAACTAGTCAGCTCTATTATTAAATTTTACGTCATCAACATCCATATTTATTAAGACATAGTAAGAGTTGTTTATCAATGCGAGACAGACCCCCCCCCACCTTTGGACAAGTTGATGTCACCCTAAAAACAATGACGTTACATCAAGGAAACAATTGCATTATCATATATATCTTCAAAATGTGTATCTCTCTGTTAACAGTTATGATATTTGCATTGTTTAATCAACATATTCAGTAACGTTGTTTCTTTTCAAATTACGCAACTATTAGAATGTTAGAGTTTGCTTTAAGAAATATGCTCTTCATCCAGTACTCAACTGTTGAAATTGTTTTCAGTTTTTATGTTATAGATAGGATAATCAGTATTATTTTTGTACGCACTCTTCTTTGTTTCTCATCGTCTTTACATTAATATACGACTACTAACTCTTTTTAATCTGGTCTTATGTCATTGTATATGAGTATAATCAACCTCTTTGCCTAGGACCTCGAGTGGCCGAGTGGTCTAAAGTGCTCGCCGTTACAAATCACTGCCGTCTCACCTCTGTCTGCTTGGTTTCGAGTCTCGAATTCGTCCAAAGTGGACACGTGAGAAAGCTTGCCACTAGCATCTCGTGGATCGGTGGTTCTTTCCGGGGGTTTTGCCGGATTCTTCCTCCACCGTTAATACTGGCCGCCATGTATAGCCTATCTTGTGCTGAAAAATGGCGTGAAAACCTACAACAACAATCTCTGTACCTTATGCAGTCTTCCATTACATTGTACTGATCATTATTTCTCTATTAAAATCGTCATTGTACTTCAAAAAAATCGATACAGAAATCAAATATAACTTAACTTGAAAGTGACAGTAAAATAGTTTGTTCTTTCAAATAAATTCTTGCCAGAAATTGTGATAATACTTAAGCAAGGGCAACGATCAAACTAACAATTTTTTTACATAACGGAAATTTATTTCGAAAATTCAATCCTACTATTTGTGACTGTACTCTTATACCTTTATAATAAGCCATACTTTCTAAATAGAATAGTAGAATTTATTATTGTATTCATATTTGGTGTATAACCTAATATGTGACTGCATCCCGTTCAAGTGATTGGTCAGTTACATAGGCATCAATGACATATTTATCGATCTGTTGAGCATGCATCACTTTCTCTTTAAGAGACTGCCCATCGAATCAATAGAGTATATCATTTTCTTTGTGGATACAAATCCTTCTCCTTCTCCTCCCACAAAAAGAAAACCAACAGTATAAACACCGTCACATAAATTGTAAATTTTGCCTGCAGTTTATGTGGGCTGTAATGAACCTTGAATAGAGTATACACCAATAAAGTCATAAACTGTGAGGTAAAATAGTACAGTTCGATACATATTTAAAGCAACGCAAAATGGACTAAAATAAAAACAAATGCATGAATAAAGCTATAGGTTGAATAGCATTGTAGTGAGTAGACACACATACACGTACGCACATAGTATTACATGAAAATACATATATAATATAAAACAAGAGAGACATTGTTTTATTGTACATGAACAGACGTCGACAAATTTTGAACACATTAGGAATATGACCAAAAAATATAGTAATATAATTCCGACAACGCTAAAATGTATTGAACATTATTTATTTTAAAATATGTACATTATTGTTATAACATTTTTTTTATCACAAATTGTCTCTCGTGGCTCGTATTTAAATGAGATTTACAACTGTTTTGTCTAAATATAAGTTGAGAATAAACAAATATGTGTTTTCTAATGAAAATATTGTTAAATTTAGTTTTTCATGTAAATAATCAGGTGCCATAAAAATTGCATGCTGGGTATGATAAAATGAGGAACTACTGAATCTTCAATGTATCGATGAAATATCTCATGTTGATGCGTATTTAACTCGCCAGTAATTTACACTTGATGTATGTCATATATTCATATATTTAATTAGACAAAGATGAATATATAATTATAAATGACTTATTAAGAAATAGTAAAGATGAAGAAATATCACAAAAAGGTCATAAATTTTGTTTCATTTTTAAATTTTGTTTTTAATAGATTGAAACTTAATCGACTTAGAAAAGATGAAAAATATACATACAGAAATCAGTTATTCCTTTTAGTCCTCAAACCATAACCATTTTTCAGTAGCCTTGATATCACTTACATTGTGTAAAACGTATAAATGAACGCCTCAGTCTAAATGTATCTACCATTTAACTGTGAATCGAAAAATCTCCAATAATGTTAAAGGTCGTATAGGTGATTTTTACTGTAATCGCCAATATTGTTTCTGAATAGTAGACGCAATTTAAACATTCCATTTAAATTAGACAACTTAGCATTTTTTTTAAAAAAAACTACTCTTGCAAATTATACCATAAATTTTCAATAAATTTCAAAATTTATTTGTATATGTATTTGCAAAAAGGGTTTTTATTATGTATCTATTATTTAAACTAAAATTAAAATTAAATAAGATTCCATATTCATGATAATGCAATAAAAGTCCTGACAATACAAAGCTTCCAATGCTTACATTATAAATGTGTGAGTTTGAATTTCTTTTCAATTAATGAAATCAGAATTTCTGTTACTTTACTGTGGAAATGAATACTGTCAAATTTGTAATTACTACAGCTGATGACGATGGTTGTAAACTTCTTGAACATGTTACATGCATTCTGTATTATATCGTATAAACTAATTAGTGTTTTGTCTATTAATTCATTACAAACTGTTATGTTCAACCATGTCTTTTGTTGCTACAATTGTCTCTTTGACAAATATTAAGTCTATTTGATGAAGGTTATGCGACTAAATGTAGTCGCATTCATTTACATTCAAATAAGCGGCAATAACTACAGCTTGATTTTGACAAATTCCATGAAATGAAAATCAAGCATTGAGTTGCTGATGTTATCATCGGTGTAGAATAAGGATTAGTATATTAGACTCCAGAGAGATTTATATTGCAAAAAAATTGGCATTTGTTCAAGACATATGGACAGTAAAGATAATTTGTTTGCTTCATGTTTCATTAGTTTATTACAATGAAGTTTATTCCATTTTAAAGAAAGCTAAAACAGATAGATATTACATTACCAAAATCTATTTTTTATATTAATTTTGCCAAAACAAATTTCGTTGCTGGCTATCTATGTCGTCGTTAAGATATGTGTCCTACTACTACTACTACTACTACTACTACTACTACTACTACTACTACTACTACTACTACTACTACTACTAATAATAATAATAATAATAATAATAATAATAATAAAAATAGTAATAATAATAACATCAACAACAATAATAACAACAACGTGTCTTTGTTTCAGGTTACAGCAATATGGCTATGACTTCCCAAGAACTGAATGACAAGGGTCCATATGAACATCCAGAAATTGCAGCAGAAAGAAGAAGGAGCAGCATTGCCATGCATGATATACATTTGGATACAGTACTGAGAAGGAACAGCATGTCCATACAACATCTACACGAGAAAGGATCATACGAGCACCCAGAATGGAGACCACCGTTTAGTCATCAAATGAACCATACCATCACTGAAGTTGACGAAAACGGTTCAATCGACAGCTCAGATTTTGCAAAGACTCGTACAAAGCGAGGAAGTACAGGTTATGAAAATGTGGTTTCCCAAGAAAATCAGGCTATTAAAGGGAACGCTACATATAACAGTCATGCTTTATATACAATTGGTGAACAAGACGTAGAAACCAATAAGCATGCTGGAAGTGTAACAGGTATCTCATCGGATACCATAACAAGGTTTTAAATGGATTTCGAAAGACTGATTCTACCATTCTAAATGCTTTATGCCAGGCAAAGCAAAGAAAAATCAGACTGGAAGTGTAACATTACCTCACAGCATACCATAATAAAGTGTTAGATTGACTATGAAAGCCTTATTCTACCATTCTAAATGATTTATAACGACAATATTGGTACTTAAAACAGTTATCTGATGAACGAATGCTGGTTGACGAACACGTGAACACATGATTCTCTCTTTCTCTCGGTTTTTATTTTTGTTTTCGTCTTTGTAAATTTATTTTTGTTGTTACACATTTTTGCGAGTAAAGGTATGTTTTGTCGTAACAAGAGATATCACAAATATTGAGGATCGTATACGTTCTAAAAATCTTTGTTGGTAGAAAGAATATATATATATATATATTTCACTTTTACTCAATGTATTAACTGTGGTAACTGGAATGTTATCGGAGTCATGTTAGGTAAAAGGAATGGCATTTTGAACCATGTATTCTATACTCATAATCAGAATGTGTTTTGGGTTTACGAATTTTTTAAGAAGGTAAATGTTCATTAAAATATATTATAATTCGCACAATATATCTCAGCTTGCTCATGAATGTTTCTTTCCTCATTTGTTTAGTTACAATAAATATGACATTAGTTTTTCAAGACCATGAGATATGTTTACAGAGCAATTCATGAGGAGATCTATACAACCAGTTTTAGTTTTTATCTTTGAATAAAAATAAGATATATAAAGAGAATAATTGTCCATCCCTTCGACTCTACGCTCTACATTGAATGAGTTAATACGTGGCTTGCTAGCCTATGGGACAGAACCATTTTCTTCTAATGAGTGAACGAGCGAAATAAATAAACATTATCCAAAAAAAAGGTTACTAAGTTTATGGGTAACTAAATTTGTTACCAAATACGAAATAGGTACAAGTTACGTATTTGTAGAGATCCTTCTGCTGCAATTTTGTTATAAAACATAACATTTAATCCCGTTTGTGTTGCTTCGCATAGTTTTAATGAACGGAGGTACCAAGGTAAGATATTGATCATGTCAAGGTTATATAATAAATAATATTTTGAAATATGTTTCAGTTTTTCTGATGTAGCATATAACTTTTCCTGAAAGTTAAGCAATAAATATTTTATGAAAAAAGTTGCAAGAAACGTTTTAACTTAGTGACTTTTCAGGCATTTATTACTACACGAGGATACTGCATAATCTATTTGTTCCTTTCAAGAATATACAATTGCTGGAGTCATTTTATGACTTTTTAGAGTGTGTTGACTACTTCATTAAATATATATCAGTTATTTAGAGAATTGGGGTGGGTGGGTGTTGTTGTTGAAAGCGATCCAGTTAAAAAAGAACAACTTTAGACAACCATGACATGGATAGAAGCATGGATGCAAAATTATTCCTAAAACGGCTTACTAATAACAAGAATATATTTTTTTCCCGAATTATATATCCGCAATTATTCGAACAAATAAAGAATGATTTAAATTAATTAATTAAATTACATTACCAATCTAAATGTTAATATTTGTGTAATATTTTTCTTCTTCGGGATAATTTAATTTAGCGATTACACCAGTCATCCTTAAAATTAATATGAATTGTATATTCTTTACAAATGTTAAAAAGCAAAAGAGTATAAGAGTACGACATCATAGTAACTACAAGAAAAGATACATGGAAGAATTACGAAATATATGTATTTATATATATATATATATATATATATATATATATATATATATATATATATATATATATATAAGTAAATGATAACCTATGTGTGATTGGATTTGTAACAAATTTTCTGTAACATCTCTACTATGTCTGTTGTGTGGTAGATTATTGTGATGCCTAGCAGTGGGGCATCATGTCGCGGACACGTAGCATGATGTCTCACCCAGTGATATTATCTTGACTTCAGGCCGACCAGTTCAAACGCCTATCCTTTTAATGCTGAGCGCCGCCTAGCGAGACATCTGTTAGTACAATTTTGTAAAGTCTCTGGTATCAATCGGCTTGGGTTAGAACCCGCGACCTCCAGCATCCGAGGTGGACGCTTTAACCTCTTAGTCACCGGAGCGGTCCAATGGAAATGAAAAGGGAATAAATAGACCATTATTAGAAGAGTGTAATAAGTTCAAAGATAAATCTTTTTCAAAATATTTTCCAAACGGAAACTTCATTTGACTTGTAATCATTTTAAATATAACAAAAATATGAAGCAAACTTTAGTTTGCTAGTTCAAAATTACAAGAAAGATGAATGTAACTTTACAATGAGGTTTGCTGCGATCATAAGAACGGCCAATAAAGCAATTATCTTCCTTGCCCGTTAGGGGTCGCGAGTAGCCGAGTGGTCTAAAACGCTGACGGTTACGGATCATTGTCATCTCACCCCTGCCTACGTGGGTTCGAGTCTCAGGTTCGGCCAATGTGGGCATGTGAGAAAGCATGCCAGTAGCTTCTCGTGTGTCGGTGGTTCTTTCTGGGGTTTTCCTGGGTTCTTCCTTTACCATTAATACTGCCCGCCATGTATAGCCTATTTTGTGCGGAAAAAATTTGTTATTATACCTTTGACATGAAATGAAAACCTTTTTGCACAAAGTATAACTTTGCAATTTTGTATTAATCTTTACAGGCAATTTCTCAGGGGTTGCCGGTAGATTCCCTCCACCACGATTACCACTTAAGGGAATGTTTATAATCAAGACGGAATTTATCATATTCTTTTAAAAAAACCTTAAAATATGCACATTGTTAAACAAGTTCTCTCCAGTTGAAAAGTGTCTAATGTCTGTTTTGTTAAATTTAAGAGAAACACGAATTTACAAACTAAATATGTGAATTTACTTTTGCCTCTCAGGTTTTTCAAATACCGACTGTATGCACAAGTAATGTTGCTAGCGTCGGGCTTTAACTGATTGTTGACGTTTGACAAAGTGCGTCGCTTGAAGGCTTATGACAGCCAGGGTGTTTATGCGCATGTTTGTTTGGTGGAACACGAAGGAACACGCTTTGGAAACGGTGCAGTCGTCTTTAAAATGATCTTTCCTTTCGTGTTCGATGTTCCACAGCAACGCCATAAAATGTATACGTAGGAAAGGCAATACTTTAACATTTATTACTTTAAAGTCGAAGGGATCCGATACGTGGGCCTGTGTCCAAACGTAGAAAGCTTCTCGTTTTTCGGTGGACGTGTTGCCGGGGTCGTATTAGTGAGCCTCAAGCAAACTGGGTAGAACGGCGTGTTGATTGGCTTCGATATTGAAAAGTGAGGCAAATAGCCTTTTTCTATTTCTGTTATTTCAAATGTTTTAGACATTCGACTCAAAGGCATGACCAAGCAACTAATCGAATCTGCACTCGATCTACTTGCATTTAAATGATTTTGGCTCCGTTCAAATAACTTTAGGACGTTCGGTAATTTGTTCCGTAAAGTATCTCAGAAGAAACTACATATTGTATCCCGGGAAAATGTGAGTCATTACCGTGGAATGGTGACGACAATCGTTGTAACGTTCTATGTCATCTAGACTCCACGTCTCGACATCGGGGTCTAATATCCATTGGGTAAAATAGGCCAGCGCGTTTGGTCCTCGAAATACATTTTCACGTCCTCCAAGAAGTTTGCTGCAGTGACGGCAATGAATAAATATAGGCCCTTGTACGCTCAATGAGCCACACATAATTAATAACTTGAATGCCGGTCTGTTGCATGCATTCGAAATCGATAAAGATGAAATTCACTTTCTTCTGGTAATCTTCCTCCTCTTTTTTTGAATGCTATTTTTGAATGTAGTATTCCACTTCTAAGTCCACGGTTTGGCGACAAATCTGACATCTTATATTTATGAACATACGTGTGATTTTGCACTTTTGGTGGGTATGCCTTATTCACAAGTAGCGCACAATATTTGGAGTTGGCAAGCACCTTTCTGCTGTGAACCTTACTACTTCAGATGCTGTTTGTAACAGGTTGATAAACGTTCTCTGATATGTAGGATTATGCACTCGTCCTTTTCCTTAGTCCAGACAGGGTTTATAGGCCAAATATCACTTAGATTTTGATTCACAACATTTTTGTTGCTCTCGATTGTTATAGCCATAATCAAATTTCTCACAATAACAACTATATCCAGGGAATTAAGCAAAACTGGTGATGACATCGAAAGGTTCATCGTGATCAAAGACGTGAATTTTATTTCCGTCTTAGAAATGTATGCCCCCAAACAACAGAGGTATCCATGCCTTGGCTTGAATTGTTATAGAGTGTTGTTCGTTTTGCTGTCCTGCTGAGTCGTGGAGCTTTTTGCTGTTTCCTGCATTGATGTGTCTTAGAGTGTGAATCATTTTGCTGTGTCTGACAACGTCGTACTGGTTTCTGCCTTTATATGTCATAAAGTGTCGTTACTTTTTGCTGTCCTAACGTGTCATAGAATGTCGTTCTTTTCTTGCGATGTGTCACAGAGTATTATTCCTTTTGCTGTCTTGATGTATCAATGGACGTCGTTCTTTGTGCGCTGTCTTTCACAGAGCTTTGTACTGTTTTCTGCCTTGATGTGTCATATAGCGTTGTACATTTGGCTACCTTCTTGTTTTTTCTTTTATACAAATTTAGTTAAAATAGTTATTATTATTCAGTAGAAACTAAAGAAGCGTTTTTTATTGTGGCACATCATTGTTTTAAAATAATTTCCGTCTTAAAAAATTAACCCATGGTTTTTATTTCGATTTAAATGTGTGCAGAGTTTATGCCTTCAGTTCGAAGTTAATGTTGGTACTTTGCACGTGAAACTATTTATAGAAGTTAGTATAAAGTATTTATACGTACAGTTTAAACAGAAATAAACGCAACTGGGATTGATCACATGATTATGATCTGACGAATGGAAAGATTCCTTTCATTTGTGAATTAATGCAATGCAATTATATCTCAAATAAATCCCGATATTGACTGTGTTGACGTGCGTGTAGCCTCGAAGTGCTAATATAGAAATGGCCTGAAATTGTGTGACGTTATGCTAACAGCCATTTTATGAATCACAAGAACTTTTTCCGTAATTTTCGTGTCTGAATTTACTATAATTCCAATTTAACGTTCATATACTTGAATATGATTGAACACTTTGCAATTCCATTGAATAATATTTTTAAAATATAATTCCACCCAATAAAAATTGTATACATCAATTAGTCTGATTCTGCCTCAGATATTAATGGAAGAATGAATAATTTTGCCAGCAAGCAACAAAATATCAAAAGCCAAGACACACTAATTGATGCAGAATGTATATCAGTTTCATCGCTAAAGGATTTAAGATTGTTAAAAAATTTAATAATTGCCAAGTGTCCTAGATTTGGATTTAAAAAAAACAACATGTTTACATATAAAATATAATAACCTGAATACTTAATCCACTGTTTACGGGAAATATTAGTTATTTATTATGTTGTTTACAGAATAATGATACTGGTCAGGTACAGAATAAATTTTATTTGGGACATGATAAAGTACCAAATACATAACTATAAAACATAAAATCATTACGGAAATCACGAAACAATAAAATTTGAATATAAATTTCAGCTGTGTTCTTGGTTTAGCCAAATATGAATTACAAATGCCGTTAAAGTCATCAAAATATCTTCTTGCTTTTAAGTCAAATTTGTGGAAATTTAATTTTAAAAATCCTGAATCGTTTGATCCTGATACACAGCGCACAATGAAAACGATGATAAATATAATGTGCGGTTTGCTTTACTGATAATTTTGAGGTTCATCCATTAATATAAAACGCTTTTATATTCTAGATACAAACGTTTTCGAATATAAATTGTGCGTTTTCTTTTAGAGTGCAATGTTAATTTTATTCTTATCTTAATTAAAGAACATCTTAAAAAAGACATTGTCTTGAAACCCACTAATCTCAAATGAATATTGTGCAAAGAAAATGTTCCCTTTTCCGATGGATATCGGTCCATACGATATTTTCTCATCATTTTCATTAAGGCTTTCTGATGTTTGAAAAAGGGTTATGGGGATTTTTTTATAATCAGAAGTAGTTTACATGGGTAGGAAGCATCCTTTTTTTTATAGATTAGGACTATATGGTCCTAACCTTAGTAATAGGAAAGAACGAAAACAAACAAGTTTTGTGACATTCAGCAAATAAACAATATTACAAAAGGTTTTATGATTAGTATTTTTTAGTAAAAAGTTAATTAAGTTTCATTGGTGTTCGAAAGAAGATCAACGATGAAAGTGTTCATGTGCCATCATATTGTGAATGTACTAAAGTACATGTTGCGCGAAGTGTGATAATGTGCTAACAGTCTTCCAAGTAATCACAATAATTTAATAAAAGATGTTCTCTTTTCAATTGACTGAATATCATATTAGTGTGTCTGTCCATTAAAGAGCACTTTGTATTTCATTGAATAATAATTTGAATTAAAAAAAAGATATCCAAATCAAGACTGAACAGAGCAATACAAATAAGTCATCAACAAGATCTTAGTTCACGAATGAATATTTTATCATGTACACGGGATTTACAAGATAAACAAACCGTTCCGGTGACCTAGTGGTTAGAGCGTGCGCCTCGGAAACGGGAGGTCGTGTGTTCGATCCCCGGCAGAGTCATACCAAAGAAATACAAAATAGTACTAACAGCGGTCTCGCGTGATGCTTAGCATAAAGAGGTTAGTGTTAGGACTTGTCGGCCTGGTGTCAGGATAATTTGACTGGGTGGAACATCACGCTACATGTCTGCGGCATGATGCCCCAGTGCTGCACATAACCATAAGCTGCCTCACTGCAGACATCCTAGCGATATGGCTGCAAAATTGTTAAAGATGCGTTAAAAATCATATTCAAACAAACAACCGTGATAAAAATTGTGTATAACACTAAATACATTAAATAAAATGGGATTATTGATAATTTGTATTGTAATTTTCATGCGCCTTTAATGATTAATGAGTGAAAATTCATTAACAGCACACACTTGCAAGAATGTTTAGATATGCGTACTATTGCGCCACGAGCGGTCAGAGTTTAATATACACCTATATTTAGGTATGTAAAACTGCTTTATATGAACACCTTAATATCCATGTAATTTTGAACTCAATTTTGTTACACATTAGACGTGATAAACAATCAGAACAATATCTTTATCTTTATCAATTCCAGCATCTGTATCTAACCACCCTCACTCCAGCAACACTAACATCTGTATCTAACCACTCCAATCCAACAACTGCAACATCTTTACCTACCCACCCCCATTCCAACAACATATTGTTTACCCACTCCCACTCTAACAACACCAATATATTTATCTACCGATCTCCGCTCCAACAATGCCAACATCTTTATTTACCCACTCCCACTCCAATAACGCCAATATAGTTAGTTATCTACCCACCCCCACTCCAACAATGCCAACATCTTTATCATAGTTTCTTTTCTTTCACAATTGCTTGTTTACTATTCAGCTTTACGTTTCTGTTGAAAACACTTATTAATTGCTATATGATATCAATATTGAATTTATACTAAAACGAATAATATAAGAAGTGGTCGGTCATCTATAAACTCCAGTTTGAAAATTGCGCAAAGACTATATTAGGGAAACCGCTATGAGCCTTACCACAGAGTCAAGGAACACGTATAAACCAACAACGAATCCCTAACAGAGAATTAGGGCATCCATTTTTTCGGGATACTATCAAAGTACTTGGTAGAGAAAACATTACCCTGAGGAGAAGAAAAAAAAAGAAAAGTTATTGAAATCATGGAGTCGCGTTGACCAGTGTTGAACCGCGATTCCATAATGGAAATTCCGCCGTTGTACAGAAGTGTTTTGTGATGAGGTCAACATTTGATCACGTGACTCTAGTCTAGAAGTCATTCCTCTGATGAAGACATTGAGATAAAATTGAAGCTTAGGAGTCATGACTTATTCTGGTACATATATCTATTTTTAGTTTCATTGTATGTATAATTTTATTTTAAAATCTTATGTTTCAATGTTTCAATATTTGCAATAATATTACTTCATTAAAGAAATCAGCCGCATTATATAAGTAAATATAATTTGGTACTGAGGAGAGGAATTGAAATAAGGCTATGATTGGTGCTCAATTGTCTACATCTTTTTTGATTCAATGAAATTTCTACAATGACGTCTTTAATAAATGTTGCTTAAACCACAGAACTGGTTGAAACGTTCAAACATGTACTAGTGTTAGAATGAATCCCCATCAAATAAAATGGTTACATGAGAAATACAAGTATTCGAGGTACTGTAGCTGTCGGTCAAGAAATTATACCGTGTGCGAAAGATCCGATTACCCAAAGCCCGGGGCTCTTCTAATTTCAGATCTGACCACTCCCGTATCTAAATGAAGTGCCTATCAGCCTTTTCAAAAGAATCTAACGTTGTCAGAGAAAACTTTAATCTCTATACAGGCCTCTTACTCATGCGATCTTAATACTATGCCAATATTACGACCTCTATAGTGTAATCATATTGCGACCTCAATATAATGCCCACATTGCGACCTTAATATTATGTCCACATTGCGACCTTAATAGTATGCCCATAGTGCAATCTTAATATTTTGCTCATATTGCGACCTTATATAATATGCCCATATTGAGACTTTAATATTATGCCCATGTTGATACCTTAATATTATGCTTATATTGCGACTTTAATATTTTGCCTAAGCTGTGGCTTAAATATCATGAAGATATAATATAATTTTATTTGATGTTGTTCCAGTCTTACAGACCATCGTGCAAAGTTTCTACTTGTGCTTCTATATTTGATTATAAGCGAACTGAAATTGGCTTTGACGCATAAAGTTTAGAAAATTAAATAATAATTGTGATAGTAAAGATCATTTGATAGATGTATAACATGTTACAAAAAAAAATATGAGCAGAAAATACTACAATATTCAAAACCGTTTATTGTAGATATCACCATTTTGTTTGTTCCTGAATATTGTCATTATTATTATTATTATTATTATTATTATTATTATTATTATTATTATTATTATTATTATTTGTCTTTTTAAAAAAACATTTATATTATTATTCATACTATTATCAGTATTATTGTTATTCTGTACGATTATTTATATTAATACTATTATTATTTATCTTTATTAGAATTTACTGTTATTATTATCATTATTATTAGTATTATTATTATTAGTAGTAGTAGTAGGATTAAGATTAGTATTATTATTACTAATATCATTGCTAATTTATTTGTATTCGTGTTATATTATTATTGTTTTTATTATTATTATTATTAATATTATTATTATTATTATTATTATTATTATTATTATTATTATTATTATTATTATTATTATTATTATTATTATAAAAATACGTATCATCGTCTTCATCTTATGGCCAATACATGCATCTCTACATTCTTGTAGGACTCATTATTACGGTTATTCAGAACTGACTAAATTTCCGTTCAAAAGGAAACAGTGTGTTACGAAATACAGCTATTGTACAATATCTTTAGGTTGTATACAAAATCCAGTTATCTTTGCCACTAAACTTATTATTCATTAGTGTCAGTGACATTTCTTTTTAATTACTAAGATGACTCCATTTTGTTGTAGACTGCAATTAAACGCCATTAATTTTCACTCACTGCTAAATGTTGCAAGGTTTGTAACTGGAAAAAAAAATTGAGATATCATTATTACCATAATTTTTAGGCATTTCTTCATTATCAAAGTACCATCCATACCCCATCCAGCTGTACTGAACTGTGAATTACCAATAGCCTTTACGACCAAAGAGATACACAGGCATATATTGACATACTCTCTATAAAATTCTACGCCTACAAACCTAAATAATCCTGAATCAGCATTACGTCCTTGATTGGTTCCAATTATGTGTTATTGACAGTAAGATATGATTAGAACCCGTTTGCACGAGAACAAATAGATCGGCAATCAGCTATCGGCCCTTAACCATCCTAGACTTAGTATTTATTTATATAAGGGAGTAATGCCACATTACTTCAAGCACTGGCCTAAGGAGAATTACTCTTCAATTACAAACAAATAAATAAATAAATAAATCTGTGTGTGTGTGTGTCTATATATATATATATATATATATATATATATATATATATATATATATATATATATATATATATATATATATATGAGGATGTTTGACTAAACCATAACTTATATTATATTACATACACATTGTTTAAAATACACGTGGTGTTATAGGTCCTCTCAAGCCAGGGAGCGTTAGTGTCCAGTTGGACGGTTTCTTAAGTAATTAATATACATGTCTTTACGGTTTAAATTCAAAGCTTTGTAGATACCTTATAAACTGCAAGACACATTGCAAGTTCATGTGAATTGTACAAGGCAATAACAACAACATTTGGTTAATTATTGAATGGGAGAATCATTTGTAAATAATGTTGTCACTAAAATAAGATCCTATATCGGTACCAACAAAAATGACAGATACAGTGTAAAGATATGCCTTTGATTGATTGATATAACACAGACACACGGAAATTTAACGCTAAATCCTACTTTTCAACAGAAGACGAAATGCATGATGTGTAATAATGACGGTTAGAAAAAAAAATGTCACTAGAATCCAGGGGGCGTGGTTATATTCTGAATTGCCAATGTGATTAGTCAGTTTTCATCTCTTTTGGAGAAGAAGGTGGAGTCACGGTCGGATCTGGTAGTTAAAACGGCTGGTTGAGGTCACTTTAAAAAAAAATAATCGTGTAAATCGAGCAGTAATCTTCCTGTAATGGGGAGTGGAGATTCGGAGTAGAATTAGAAGTATGACAAAGATAAAATATTAATGAAGACTTTTAATTTTGCGCAATATTTGTATTGCGTGTCTTCGATCGTTTTCTTATTTTCTTTTAAAATTTATAAACATTCCTTGCGATTATCATTCCAGTTAAGTGCTATTGTTCAACTTCATTCCAATATATAAAATTGGAACAGAAACAATACATCAGAAAAGCAATGAATTAAGTGCATTTCTTTATAATGTATCCATTGACTGTGTATGAATGCAAACGAATATAAGAAAAGGAAAGTTTTCTTCAAATGCCTAGAGATCAGTTGTAGTTACATTAGCTGTATATCCGTACGACGGAGGGAGATAGTTTCTTAAACGTTTCTGTAATTCCAAGCGAACATAAATGGAGAGTCTGAACAATACAACCATGTTCAATACACCTGTGCTGAAAAGAGCGGTAGGCATTTTGGAATCCAATCTGGACCAATTCCTTTTTATCATAATGGGATTGTGTCTTCTTTGTAAGTATTATTATTATTATTATTATTATTATTATTATTATTATTATTATTATTATTATTATTAATTATTATTATTATTATTATTAATTGTCGTAGTGGTAGATGGGGTTGCAGTAGTAGTAGTTGTAGTAGTAGTATTAGTAGTAGTAGTAGCAGCAGCAGTAGTAGTAGTAGTTATAGTAGTAAGTTTGTATGACAATGACTTTAAAAAAGATAAAAACTTGAAAAAAGTTACGTTTCATTTGATTTGAATTATTTTCAGTCATAAGCAATTATTATATTTTAAACATTCGCACTAAAACGAATTAGAGTTGCATACCTGACGGAACGTTTAAATAGTAATACAATCTTTGCAATGTTTATAACATTAAGACAGAAAATAAAAGTTAGCTTTTAGTGTAAACGACTGCAAATTACATTAAAAAGCGCGAGCGTACAAATTATTGGTAGAGACTGCAGCAAATGGCGCAACACAACACGTTAATTATGCACTGGATATCGTATGCACGATGCTATAATTTTAAACAGGGTTTTAAAAAATACACTTAGACGATTATACGCGACAGACTAAAAAACTAATAATATTGACTTCGATTCACTTTTCATCTACGATTGTTTTACTTTTTAGTCGAAAATAATAACTAAACATTTTTCAAACAAAGTTAGCAATTTCAACAACGCTTCTAAACTTGACTTAAAAGTCTGTATATACGTCTGTTAACTCTATACACAAGCGTAGAGATTCTATCAACCAGGGCATAGCAGAAATTACATTAGTCCACATTCACCGAACGTCTCCAGTATCCGAATAACAGGATCAGACAGGATCAGACTGATTACAGCCGAATCTTACGTATGGAACTCGATTTGAAACAGTTGCTAGCATTATAAATACTGTTTTTTATACATTAGGTATTGGTTTTTCTATGAGGTATTACTTGTTGGCTGACAACGGTAAAATCCGTATATTCTAATACGATAAGCATAAGAAATTATAATTAAATTTCTGGGATTTCTCAGTCCATAGCAGAATCGGCACATCAACGTATACATCTTTAATGAAATTTGGCTACCCAAAATCTGCCAATTACTTACTGTTCTTGTCACACATATTATACACACGTTACAATTACATGAATGTTACAGGGGGGCAGCGAGTAGCCGAGAAGCACTCTCCGTTACGGATCACTGCCATCTCATCTAAGTCTGCGTCGGTTTGAGTCTCAGATTCGGCCAATGTGGGTTTGTGAGAAAGCCTGCCAGTAGCTGGTTCTTTCCGGGTTTTTCCCTGTAACGTGTGTATAATATGTATGATAAGAAAAGATGTATATTCTTCAGACTACATATCTCATTCACATAAATTAAAATATAAATATAAAATAAGACTGTTTTGACATCAACTATGATAAATATCTTATGTACAAAATATACAGACACATCTACTGCTATTGACTTTGTCCATCATTATTAAGAAAGAAACGTTGTATGATATTCAAACAGTAATTTGTGCAATCCCTCCAAAATATAAAAATTAAGATGAGTGTCATAGTTGTAAAGAGTTTTCAAGATATCATTGTCATCATTGAACACCTATTTGTATTACTTCATCAAAACTAAACATGTTATAGTTTACAAACATGTTAGAAGCATTGTTTTATCTTAGAAGGCTTAATAGAAAGCGAAGACTATTATTGTAACCAATATCTAGTTTAATATTCATACATTAACAAAACAGAGGCTCAAAATACATTGTGTAGCAGTACGATTTGAATATTCGAATTGTGATGTTCAATGAACAATTCCTACATTTACGTAGAACCATGTTTGTTCTAGTACACAAAACCTTTTTCCTGATAAAACAGTTCCTGGACGCTATATTTTAACGATCTACAATGTAAGTCTTTTAAAATCGCCCGCCGACTTACCTGTTTGTTTACATTATTTATCCATGTAATTAATATCCGTGTAGTCATCCACGAATTCTGTTAACAAAATACGTCACTGGCAACCTTTGGCAGTAATGTCCTTACAGCAGGGTGTTTTGGTTTCATGGCGATTACAAATGGTTTCAAGTTCTCACGTGTAGCAATGCGTGCAAAAACATCACTTGTGACTGAGACAACTTACAGTTATGGCTACCTAAGTAATAATAATAATAATAATAATAATAATAATAATAATAATAATAATAATAATAATAATAATAATATTAATAATAATAATAATAATAATGATGATTTTGTATAGCGCCTAATCTTTAGAAGCTCTAACAGCTTAACAACATATGTAATGATATGACACCAAAAACAACAAACAACAAACACCAAGAAATTAGAAAACATAAAAGCATGCTGAAAATATCTAAGGTAGGAAACATTATTATGTATTTTAGTTTGTTCTTGCAGTCGATAAAGGTGAGTTTCAAGAAGACCTTTGAAAGGGATCACTGTTTCTGTCTAATTCCAATAGCCAATTTGTTCAGCGCTGATTTTGTGCCCTGGTACGCAAAACACCGTTTAACACATGACTTCGATTTCACAGTGGGAATAATGAGTATATGATTGTCAGAAGAGGAGTGTAAATATCTTGCTGGTGTGTAGATATGGTTGAGGCCAGATAGGTATGTTGGACTGCAGTCTGTCAGTGAACGTAGCACAGAGAATGAATTCTGTGTTTGATTCTAGATCGACTCAATAGCCAGTGACTTTGGATCGAATCGATAACCAGTGATTTTGGATCGAATCGATAACCTGTGATTTTGGATCGAATCAATAACCAGTGTATGGTACAGATCAACAGGGAAGTGTGCTCTGATCGTGGTACTCTAATGATGATCCGAGCAGCTGTGTTTGGAGCGGTTTGGAGTTTGTGGAGTAGATACTGAGTTGAACCAGACATAATTGAGTTACAATAAACCAGTCTTGATAGTACTAATGATCAAACAAGTGTTTTAGTGGCATCAACTGAAATATATTTGCCAATAAAGCTGATGCGTCTCAGCTCAATACATGAAGCCTTAAATATGTTCATGACATTTTGGTGTAATGTGATAGTACTTTCCAGTGTAACACCTAGGTTTCGTACTGACTGTGTTAATTGAATATTGGTGTAGCGATATTTTTTGTTTGAGGTAAAGGTTGTGAATGAAACAGTCTTCGTGTTGCGATCAGAATGGCTTCGGTTTTATCATCATAGATCTAAGCACTCAAGCAGCAATCAAGTTCACATGACTTTGTTGCACACTTTATCACGATAGTACGTAGTAAATCCATGAAGATAGGTTCAAATGCTGCTAATGGTTGTCTCTGAAATTCAGTATCGCAACTGTATGGTGACGACGAGTCATTGAAATTGTGCTGTCAAGATCATCTCTAAATACATGTATACAATGTATTTTGTTTCTCCAATGAAAATGTTTTTAGTTAATTTGACTCTGATAACACCGCTTTGTCCGTCTCCGTCGGCAAAACATTACAAACAAGGCCACATGCCTGGTTAATAAAGCCTTTATATTGTCATAAATTTGGAGTAAGTGTTAGTGAATTTGAACCATGCTTGGGTCGTTAGTAGTGATTTTGGGTACAAGCCGAATGACTGTCCCTGTGGTAACATAGTCCATATTAAAATTCAGTGGTGTATACAAGTAGTGGGATTGGAAAGGCAGCATTTATGGTTGGAAATCAGTAAATTATAGAATGGAATCAATAAGTTGGAACTTGGTAGGTACCGTTTATGTGGCCATAGTGGAAAATTGGCGTATGTATATGAGTGTGATACGCCGGAAATTCTGTGGATGGACTGGCCTAGGGTCGCGCAGTTAAATATTTCCCAGTTAGTAAGGGAATACTGGTGTAATTTCTATGGCATGACAAGCTATCGGTACGGAAAACGGATGATAATGAAGAAAAACCATGTAAAGGTGCAGTTAATGGACGTTTGGGCAAGTTGTCTCCTCTGGGTCGCCCATTGATTACAGCAAAGATTAATAATTATAGCAGACACGTCTTTCTTTCCATTTTACAACTCAAGTTGTATGGAAGTCTTTGGAAATTTGGGGAAAACATATGACTTCCAGCGTGACTCGCGCCAGGGTTTTGACACCGCTCGGTCAAGTGAATACCCCTGTGCTTGTAACAATATATAATAACCCCAACAAATCCCACAGAAACAACAAACAGAACAGGACAAGTAAACAATAATTTTATATTAATCATGTATACAAATGAATAGATTCAATCAGTGGTTACTGGCATGAGTTCAATATTAAGACATGATTTAACCTGAAGGGAATCATACCAGATTCACCATTGTTTAGTGTAATTATGGCATTCATAGGATGTTTTGGGTTTGGGGTAGTGTGGACAAATGATGCCAGCTGATTGTGCCCTGGCAGATATGTGACCAAATCTACTTGCAAGTAATGCTTTCCCCGCTGTAAAAAAATGCCAATGATATTTGAATCATGTGGGTTTGATAGTATTGGGACAGGAATATTTCTGCAAACTTACTTTTATATGAAGTGTAGGTGTCGGCGTTGGGACGTTATCCCAGTCTCTCTGCCATTTCCAATTTAGTCTCATCTTGGCAGCCCCCTTCGTTACTAGGTATGTGTCTATGTGAAATGGGATCCACATGAATTATATATGTTTGGTTGGCTAGGCTTTCGAGTTAAAGCTACATATCATTAAGTATAGTTTCTCGCCTGGAAGAGTTTCCCGATTCCATGGATCATATTACGCTGATGGAGTCGCTTATAACAACAGGTATTTGGATTTGGGAGTATTTGACACATTATATCTTGAATGATTATCCGAAATACTGCTGCATAGATGAAGCAATTATCATGTAGCCATGCCCCCCCCCCCCTTCTTATTTACCCTGTAGTATCGACACTGCAGCTGCTGTTTCTCAGGGTTGGAATTGTGGGAACTGTTACTCATATGGCGGTATATTCGTTGTAGTTTTCGCCAATTTCTGAGGGAACTTCGACCCTGTACTAGATTTGAAGTAAACGGCGTTGTCATTATCTGTGCAACACTTTTCTACAGCAGGACATTAGAGCAATCTTAATTCATTAAAGGTTAACAATGCATTTGGGGAAATCGGTACAGTAAATGTTATCGGATAAACCGAATTTTATTCTGCATATTGTGTACTAAAACAGGCATAAAAGTGTTACATTTTAAGGCTTAATGTTTATTGGTATTTAACATATGAAATGAAAACGATCAACGCAATGTGAGAATGCATGTTCTATTATTATGAGTGTGTTTCAATTGATTCACCATCCATCTTTAATTTATTCTGTATTAAGTTACAGGCGAATCAAGGCGGTCCATTTCAACCGGTCTTAAAATCTGGTTATTATCCGATTCCAATATCCAACGTGAAGATCTGACAACGGCGGCTTAAGGGTCATGTTCTGGTGATCTATCTTTTTATCATAACATTTAATTTTATTAGACAATCAGATGAAGTCCTACAACGTCGCGTTTAAGAGACAGGACAATATAACTGAGGATCATGAATGTGTGCCGCATGATTGAATTCAATTTCAAATTTCTGAAAGTTGCATTTCCACATGTCAAATCGAACGATCACCAAAATATGAACCCTATGCGGTCGCTTTCATATCTTCACGTACTACAGTGGAAATTCGATTTTAATCAGGCTGACCTGCTTCATATACATACATACATACATACATACATACATACATACATGCATGCACGCACGCACGCACGCACGCACGCACGCACGCACGCACGCACGCACACACACACACACACACACACACACACACACACATACATACATACATACATACATACATACATACATACATACATACATACATACATGTTATTGTCAGACTAAAAGATCAAGGTGGATTAAATATATTATGGTACT
Source organism: Unio delphinus (assembly GCA_029339505.1). Lineage (NCBI taxonomy): Eukaryota > Metazoa > Mollusca > Bivalvia > Unionida > Unionidae > Unio > Unio delphinus. The sequence goes on from JAQISU010000219.1 coordinate 2,888,421, forward strand.
TTTTTAACATTAAAACATAGCATGTAATTCGAGATTCATCTCTATTGCCTTCGTCTCGACGACGATACTCCCGTGGATGACTCCACCACCGAGTACGAGTACGTGGAGTATGAGGAGACCAACATCAGCATCACAATGCTAGCACCTATCGAAAAAAAATAGACACGCGACGATGATGTGTCTCTGCTTTCATATAAGGCCTTTTCGGAACCGCGGAAAATAATACCTTACACCAACGCACCAGCGGACTATCTGGCCATTGCGCACATAATGCACCAAAATAGCGGGTCACCGTTATTCAAGTCTACACAGCATCACCCAGCCGTGGAAGAAATCAAAGGTTCTTCTTTTGTCATATGTGGTAGATATGTTTAATGTAACTGAAACTCTTTTCAGAACCAATTTTGCTTTTACACGTGTGTCCACAGATAAAGTGGAATTTGCTCTCACGGATACTAGCCGTGATATGTGCATGTTGCTTGGTGTATGCTGAAATATTGGTACCATCTTCAGAGGTATTAAACAAACACTGGTGCTGAAAAGAGACCCTCTACCTCAATATATGTATATGGGCAATTCACATTGACGTTGTTGTCGCTATGGAAGCCAAAAATAACCCCTCCAACACGCATATGCTTGAACTGGAATCGACCTCAATCATATTCAGTAAAAACAAACAGTATTACGACCAACACCACATCTACATGCAACAATTTCTCGCGGATCACGCGACCACCTTGTCAGGTGTGGTCAAGAATCCAAGCCTAGAATTTCGCAGACTATGTCACCGTGGAGTTTCAGTTGGTCACGCAGCCTAACGATATTAATCCACAAAATTAAGACAAAATATCGTCGGTCGGTATCACATTAAAGTCGACTCCAGACAACATTCAGAGCGAAGACTCGCATGCAACTTCAACTTCGATGTCTCCAAACATTCCCAGGCTCTTAAAGTGAAATCTAATGAACTCTCTTGCTAGGAGCTAAATATATCTTTTACGAGCTGGTCTTATCAGATCGATACACGACCTTGGAAGTACTCAATGGAACAATGAATATCTTGTATAGGCAATCATGACAAGAAAAAAGCGACGACATGACGGATACAAAATTGCCACCACCATCCTTCCATTCATCTAGACAATGGCTCACAATTTAATTTATGTTCTTGCATAGTTAAGACTGGCTGAAAATACGAGGGCCATCAGCAATATACTTAAGAGCAGTGTTGGGAAACGGTCTTGGCATTAGAGGAGCTCGATAAAAACTAGTGACTTCATCTACGCGTAAAAGAAATAAAACTTATATTCGCATTTCATATACCATCATGTCGTACTTTTAGTCGAGGTCACACTATCCCCACAGCAGAAACAAAATATCGTAGTACCAGTCACGCACAAAAGACCTGCGTTCCTCCGTTGGAAAGCTTCGGTACTCATCGGACTCTATCGGATCATTCTGACTATATGTCGCTAAGCATAATGTGACTTCTGTCGCTACCCACATGACAAATCGAAAAGGCCTTATCCTGAACTTGTTTACCTCTCAACTGTCCAAACAAGGAGAATTGATCTTTTTTCAAACTTATGTTTAGTGCCAATGGTGCCGCGCACGAGAGCTCGGTCAATAATATAACTCATTTTGCTTAGACTCTGACAGATTAAAACGCTTCTGCTTGTTCTTGGTGTAGTATTTCTGATTGTACCGCTGCACCGGACGCTGATGACTATGACAACATTTCACCCAATCATTGTTCTCTTCTTCTTCACACTCTTGATAATAAATCATCTCAAGCACTTAACTTAGATCCTTATATGCTTACGCAGTCAACTCTTTTGCATACTTCTACCATTCCAGAGACTCCGCTCTACTTGATTCAAACACTGGATCACTGCTCTCCTTACTCGGTCCCGACTTTTCTACAATCAAAGGATAACACTAAAGAGACTTATTTGCTATACAACAAAACATATCTCTAATAAAATGAACAAAAAAAGAGATACTGGCTCGGAAACATCGTCCCTCAGTATAATAGATCCAGAGAGACTTTTCTGACCACTCTTTTATCGCTATTGATAAAGGTGATGCAAAACATCCTCTTCCTATAGGTCTGAGCAGACAGGAACCCCTCCCCCTTTCTTTAAAGTACCTTAGAACCCCCATCCATCAGTACTCCATATCCAAGGGTGCTCTTCCGGATACCATTTTATCTCGCAGTGATACGAGTGGCCCTAGAACCACTGTTTTACTACACTACTGTACTAGTCAAGAAACAGACATGTTACTCAAATAACATCTATACTATCAAACTTGAGTATTCAATTTAAATTTTGTAATGTTAATTTTTTTTCAAAGTAGAAAAAATAAATACTAAGTTACATTTTTTATTTCAGTTATGCAATCTGGTTTCGCAATTCTAGAGGCAGGCTCAGTCCGAAGCAAGAACGTCACTAACATTCTTATCAAGAATGTTTGCGATTCGTGTAAGTGAATGCTTTAGATTATAACAAGACTACTAGAATTAATGTGTTTTGCACTTTGTGCCGAAACCTAGAAACTAACATTAAGAGAGAGAGAGAGAGAGAGAGAGAGAGAGAGAGAGAGAGAGAGAGAGAGAGAGAGAGAGAGAGAGTATTTTGACTATCAGCGTTGTCAATGGTTCACCGGCATTTTTTTGAGAGGCTGCACTGTAAACAGAGCAGCATTGTAAACACTTCCGGATCATCGCCAAAGCCATATTACTGAATGTGCACTGTCGCCGAAATACACAGAGACAACCATTCTCTGAGCTCATATTCTCACGAATAAACAATTACCTTTAAATCCCTATAAGAATGTATCAATACAACTCTTCTATCACCACCAAAATGAGAAAGCACTGAACTGGAAATACTAATTGTGATACGATTGGAACTGGTGGAGGAAGAACAGGGGCAACGCTTACTGATATCCACAATGATGTGTACACGTGAACAGTTAAATGAATCAGCCAACCGGGCCACCAATACGATACGATAGGGTGATACACAATAGATAGTAGCAAACGACAGGTCAATCAAGTGACAATTTTAATAGTACATGTGGAGAGAGGATTATAACAAATTTAAAACCTGAGGCACACTTTATTTTGTTTAGAGTTCGTTTCAGGACATCTGTTGATGCTTATTCTCATTGATTACATAACTGTACTTTAGAGGGACCACAATCGGGACACAGTGTAAGACCTGTTAATTTTGAGAGAGAGAGAGAGAGAGAGAGAGAGAGAGAGAGAGAGAGAGAGAGAGAGAGAGAGAGAGATGTGGTGGTTTAGAAGGAACAGGAACAAAGAAACATGAAACAGGTATAAAAACGAAATACAGGATTGCACAACACATACATTTAGATTTATTTCCAACTGGGTAAAAGGAGCTTCAAAGTGATGCAGTCACTCTGATAATGATGCTGGTATAGCTACTGTGGCCGCAGAACTTTCCCCTCTAGTAATATTTACACAACCTTGCATTTATGTTATGTTTTGAATCGGCATAAATATTGAGATTGTAAGGGCGTATGAATACGTCGAGGCCGTTATTGCCGGGTTTTTGTTGTTGCATTTATTACATATTATTGTTTTCTCTTTTTAAAACATTCTTAGCCTTGAAATATGTATGAATAAATATCAAGACAAACTGGGATTTAGTTCGATTCAATGCAATTAAAAATATTGCCCCACGGACTTACGACACCACAATAGTTTATATCTGGGTGTGTGACGCCGAAATACGGAATGAACATAATTCTGTACGTACTGCCAGATCAACCAAGTAAGATGTAATAGTCTATACAGAATTTTGAATTTCTCGTTATGAAATAAACAATATAATTTAGCATACACTCATTTAGCATAAAAAACGCCATTGTCATCATCATCAAACCTAATCAATATATATATATATATATATATATATATATATATATATATATATATATATATATATATATATATATATATATATATATATATAGATAGATAGATAGATAGATAGATAGATAGATAGATAGATTTTTCCTTTTTATTTTCAGTCATTTGTGGTGTATCCTACTGGCTTTTTGGCTTTGCATTTGCTTATGGAGATGGAAATCAATTCATTGGCCATACTTACTTCGCAATCACTGACCTTCCTGCCGATCGCTACGGGTTTTTTTTCTTTCAGTTTACGTTTACTGCAACTGCCGCCACTATTGTGTCGGGGGCCATGTCCGAGCGGTGTGAATTTATGGCCTATTTTATCTTCAGCTTAATCATGACTGGTAAGAGACTAAACCACAAACATATTTATGGGATTGTATAGGTGTCTTAATGAAATCAAATGTAATTTTAAGACAGGATATATATATATATATATATATATATATATATATATATATATATATATATATATATATATATAGACATTATTAACCAACATATTTTAATAATTTACGTAAAGAATTTGGCTCTTTTGCTTTTTTCTGTCTGTTTTTATACACAAAGCTTTTTGTTGCTGACAAGACACTGACATATTATTTATCTGGAAACTTTATTATAAAAACGTTTATACTCGAAGCATGTTCTGTTTGGGATTCTTTTTTAAACATTTTTAATGATACCTGCTCATTGATTATATCAATGTATTTTTCAGGACAATGAGTCTTCAAACATTTATCATCTATTCATCTTGATATGGAGAGAGAGAGAGTTTCCTCGTGGATTTCCTATATAGTCATATTCATTCGACAGAATATAAGTGTTTTTGTATTTTGTAGATTTTAGGAATCATTAAATTTACGTAAAGTAGTATCCTGCGTAAACAAACCAGTGAATGTGGTGTTCCTTTATTGTCTTTTAACTAATGTAATCCTAGATCTTATTTTGAAAACTGATGTACTGTATTTTGACAGTCTGATCATATGAAGTTTCACTTATCTGATCGGCATGTACGCTTTGGCGATATATAACAAGTTTATTCAACTCAACAACGTTCAAAGACCTTATGAAGCTCTTTCCAATCATTACTGAATCTAGTCTATTGTATTTGTTTTCTCTTCAGGCTTTATCTACCCGCTGGTGACTCACTGGACTTGGTGGCATAATGGATTTCTCGTTCAGGGAATAGATTATGGAGGCGAGATTGGTCGGGTTGGATATCGGGTTAGTTTTTATAACTAGCTTGGAGGAAGCAGAGGGTATCAATAAATTAGGCCGCCATAGTAGTCATGATTTTTCATGATCAGGATTCGTTATTTGTTATTTGATTTGTATTTTTGATTTTAGTAAACAGTCATAATGGAACTTGTCAATATCACCCGTGTTACGTCTATTGGATTTAAATTATTTATTTTTAATTGTCAGATCCAAATTTGTCATTTTGGCTTTAAAATTCATTAATTGGGAGATTATACTGGAAAATTCAGGCTGACCTAGACTCTAGCTGTAAACACAGGTTGACCTTGGCTTGTTGACCTCATTTCTGACCCTTCTTTAGAGAGTGTAAACAAGCCTTGGAAATGATTGGCTAGATCCAAAAATATCTTTTTATTTTTAGTAATTAGTGGCTGATTTTCTTCTGGATCATTTTATTATTACTTGACTTGGTGAAGGTAGCCTCTTTCTCTGACCTTCTATGAATTTCCAGAAAATCACGTGATCCCTTGTTTACATTAAAAAAACGGGTATTTAAATCATTGTACTGGGAGAGAGATTCAGTAGAATCTGGGCTTTTAAAGTTAATAGTTGTGTTTTCTGTTTGAGTTATAATTTTAATTACCTTGTACTGGAAATTGTGTCAATTCGTTGAAGCAAGAGGATTTATTTATTTATTTGGAGGAGAAAACATGTGCTCATAATTTCATTTGGATGATAATAAAACAAGAACTGCATCATGTGACATTTTCAGCCATTTTGGATTACATCGTCAAGATTTGAACCTGGAACTATTAGAACATTTATTTATCAGGACTCTTGCAATTCCATTAGTGGATTATTTTTGTGAATTCTATATTGGATTAATGTTGGATTTGATTCTCTAAAACCGTAAGTTTATTTATTTTATGAAAATAATTGTACTTAATAAAATCATTGTTAACGTTTTACAAGCTTGTTAGTTTTCATTCTTTCTGTGTTGCTGCTTATTCGAGCCTAAGCACGTAACATAGAAATTGGTGGCTATCGTCCGGATTGAAATAAATTGGAATTTCAATTTGAATTTTCCCTAGTTTTTGAAAAAATTTGAATCTTTAGTGAGACTGACAGGCTTGTATTAAAATGACATCTAAGGTAGAAATATTTCTTTCTAATCTTACCCAGCAGCTATTAGATCTTTTCAAGAAAGATGAGTTGATTCAGCTTGCCAGAAAATATGATCTTTGTGAAGTGAAGGCTTCTTTAACGAAACAAGATATCAAACAAATTTTGGTTCAATATTTGGTAGAACAGGATGTTCTGGAACAAAGTGCTTTGATTTCGGTCAGTAAGTCTACACCAGACTCTGACATTAAACTGAAGGAATTAGAATTAAAATTCAAGATGGAATTAGAGTTGAAGAAGCTGGAATTTCAGAGAGAGATAGAGAGAGAGAATTAGAGTGAAAAAACTGGAATTTCAGGAAAAAGAGAAATTTCAGGAAAAAGGGCCTAATTCAAGCCCTTCTAAAACTCAAACTAACACAACTTTCAAAAATCAGACTTCAGAGAAGTTTGATTCTAGATCCTTGTCTCTTCCGACGTGTAACGTTTGCAAGAAAAAAGGACACGTTGTTTCTGATTGCTACAAATTAAAAAATAGGCATCAGAATCAAGACAGACCTGTTCCAAATGCTCTTATTTTCAAGAGGTCAAGGTCACAGTCATGTATTGAAAGCAATACATTTGTTGGGTCTAATAAATCCCAGTCTGATTTTATTATGGAGAATTATGAACCATTCATATCGATGGGTTCTATATCACTCTTGAGTGATTCAGCCAATCCCACCCCTATTAAAATTTTAAGGGACACAGGAGCTTCTCAGAGTCTTTTATTGTCAGGTACTTTGCCTTTTTCTGAGAAGTCTTCTTCTAATGAAAGTGTTCTTATTCAAGGAGTATAGTGCGGCTTTGTTAATGTTCCTCTCCATTGTGTAAATTTGTCATCAGACTTAGTGTCAGGACCTGTGAGAATTGGAACAGTCTCGGTTTTACCCGTAGAGGGCATCGATTTATTGCTAGGCAACGGCTTAGCTGGGGACAAGGTTGTGGTTAATCCACTTGTAACTGATAAGCCTAATCTGGATCAGAAAGTTGATCCAATTGAAAAAGAATTCCCTGATATATTTCAAGCTTGTGCAGTTACCAGAACTATGGCAAAGAAAGCTCTTGAGAATGAAGTTGAAGTAGGCAGTATTCCTTTATCTGACACGTGTATAGGTCAGGTTTTTGATGAGGTCACTTTTACTCCTTGTTTGGATCAATCAGAAGGTATTGATCACAGTGATGATATTTTAACAACTCATTCTCTATATTCTAATCATGGTGATAAGCGACAGTCACTTGTCGTCGAACAGGAAAAAGATCCTGAGATCTCCTGTTTGTTTCAAAGGGCCATAAATGAGACTGAAGCCACTGAAGTTCCTGTCTGGTATTTCATTAAAAATGGAATTCTTATGAGAAAATGGAGACCTCCTGAAGTACCTGCTGGTGGTGAGTGGTCAGTGAACTATCAAATAGTAGTTCCAAAACCTTACAGACAGGAAATACTTAATCTGGCCTATGAAACTCCTTTGGCTGGTCATTTAGGGATTAATAAAACTTATCACAAGATCTTAACTCACTTCTATTGGCCAAAAATCAAAAGTGATGTTGTCAAATATTGTAGATCTTGTCATACTTGTCAAATGGTAGGTAAACCCAATCAGAAGATACCTAAGGATCATCTGCAACTTATTCCTGCCTTTGACGAACCATTTAGTAGAATTATGGTAGATTGTGTAGATCCATTACCTAAGACCAATTCAGGTAACCAATACCTGTTGACCATTATGTGTGCGTCAACAAGGTTTCCAGAGGCTATTCTGTTGAGGAATATAAAATCTTAAACAATAGTAAAAGCTTTGATAAAGTTTTTTTTTACTCAGTATGCCTTCCCAAATCTGTTCAGTCTGATCAAGGTTCAAATTTCATGTCTGGAATTTTCCAGCAAGTTATGTATGAATTAGGCATTCAACAATTCAAATCTTCTGCCTATCATCCTGATAGCCAAGGGGCATTAGAAAGATTTCATCAGACTTTGAAAAATATGATTCGATCATATTGTTTTGATACAAATAAAGATTGGGATGAAGGCATTCATTTACTATTGTTTGCTGTTAGAGAATCGGTTCAGGAATCTCTAGGCTTCAGTCCCTTTGAACTGGTTTTTGGACATACTGTGCGTGGACCATTTAAGTTATTGAAAGAGAAACTTCTTTCTAATGAAGATACTAAAATCAATCTTCTTGATTATGTGTCTTATTTTAGATACAAATTGTCAAAGGCTTGTGAGGTCGCAAGAGCAAATCTGCACTCTGCTCAATCTAAAATGTAAGCCAGATATGATAAAAAAAAAATGAAGGAAAGAAGCTTTCAACCTGGTAATAGAGTCCTGGCTCTCTTGCCAATGCCACAAAACCCTCTTCAGGCCAAATATTATGGTCCCTACACAGTTGATAGGAAAATTAATGATTTAAATTATATTATAAATACTCCTGGGAGGCCCAAACAAAATCAACTCTGCCATATAAATATGCTAAAGGAGTATATTGAAAGAGATAGCCATGTTAAACATGTAATTGGTTTAGTTGTACCTGTCCCACTCAGTGAAGGAATATCATCAGATACTACTGATATTGAAATAATTACTGATATTGAAATGATGAATCTTTGTAATTCAGAAATTATGAAAAATCTAGACCAGAAACTTTCACATTTGCAAGTGCAAGAAAGAAATGAATTGAAGCAATTATTAATTGAATATGAGCTCTTATTTCCAGATATTCTTGCAAGGACAAACAAAATTTTTCATGACGTTGAAATTGAAAATTCCAAACCTGTTAAACAACATCCATACAGGATGAATCCACTCAAACAGGAATACTTAAAAAAGGAAATTCAATATTTACTAGAGAATGATTTTATCGAGCCCAGTAAAAGTGATTTGAGTTCACCGTGCATACTTGTACCAAAACCAGATAAAACTTTCCTAATGTGCACTGATTATAGGAAGGTGAATAATGTGACGAAAACAGATTCATTCCCATTACCAAGAATTGACGATTGTATTGATAAAATTGGGAATGCCAAGTATGTCACCAAATTTGACCTTCTGAAAGGATTTTAGCAGATTCCACTAACGGAAAGAGCAAAGGAAATCTCGGCATTTGTGACTCCAGATAGACTCTACCAATATAAAGTGATGCCTCTCGGGATGAAAGGGTCACCAAGTACATTTCAACGTCTCATGAATATGATCACCTCTGGTCTAGAAAACTGTGATGCCTATATAGACGACGTCATCATCTACAACGACACCTGGATAGAACATCTAGCAACAATTCGAAAATTCTTTGACAGACTCACTGATGCATGTTTTACAATCAATTTATCTAAAAGTGAGTTCTGCCCTGCTAGTGTGACTTTTTTAGGACACATTGTGGGACATGGACAGGTTAAACTAATAGATGCTAAGGTTGAGGCTATTTCTAAATTCCCTGTGCCTGAAAATAGAAAACAACTGATGCGGTTTTAAGGTATGGCTTGATATTATCGTAAATTTTGTTCAAATTTTTCTATAATTGCAGAACCCCTGACAAATTTATTGAAAAAGAAGAACAAGTTCTGTTGGACTGAAAAACGTCAGGAGGCTTTTGATAAGTTGAAAGCCATACTTGAAACGGCACCAGTTCTTGCGGCTCCAAATTTTGGTCAATATTTCAAATTATCTGTCGATGCAAGTGATGTTGGGGTTGGAGCAGTTTTAATTCAAGAGGACAAAAATGGAATTGAATATCCAGTGTGCTATTTTTCTAAGAAATTGAATAAGCACCAGAAAAAGTATTCAACTATCGAGAAAGAATGTTTTGCATTGATTTTGGTTTTGCAACATTTTGAAGTTTATCTAAGTTCAGCTCCTTCTTCGATTATAGTTTTTAGTGACCACAACCCCCTTACTTTCATCGGCAAGATGAAAAACAAAAATCAAAGATTACTCAGATGGAGTTTGTTATTACAAGAATATAATCTCGATATCAGGCACATAAAAGGAAAAGATAATATAATTGCAGACGCTCTTTCCCGTGTATAACAATTTATTATACTGTGTAATTTATATTAGTTCTTTTAACCTCAGATGTAAATTGGTTTGTGATAAAAAGAAAGTTTTATCATATAAACCTTTCTTTTTATTTTATGGGGGAAGGTGTTACGTATATTTGATCTAATTTATTTATTTTTAATTGTCAAATCCAAATTTGTCATTTAGGGTTTAAAATTTCTTAATTGGGAGATAATTCGGGAAAATTCAGGCTGACCTAGACTCTAGCTGTAAACACAGGTTGACCTTGGCTTGTTGACCTCATTTCTGACCCTTGTTTAGAGAGTGTAAACAAGCCTTGGAAATGATTGGCTAGATTCATAAATATCCTTTTTTTTAGTAATTAGTGGCTGATTTTCTTCTGGATCTTTTTATTATTTACAAGCTTGTTAGTTTTCACTCTTTCTGTGTTGCTGCTTATTTGAGCCTAAGCACGTAACATCTGTTAATAAAGGGCGTGAGTGCACCTGACGATTGAACAGACATAAGTACATATTCGCCATTTGAAACAGTAACGTGTGACTTACTAAATTGTTTTAGTTAGGTTTATATGCCCGTATAGGTCACTGCGTCTTGTATTCTGGATATATGTCTTCATTTACGTGTGTGCCATTCCGATTTCTGCAACATATTATTATTATTATTATTATTAGTAGTAGTAGTAGTAGTAGTAGTAGTAGTAGTAGTAGTAGTAGTAGTAGCAGTAGTAGTAGTAGTAGTAGTAGTAGTAGTAGTAGTAGTATCAGCATTATCATCATCATACAGATAGGTTGAAGCATGTCTTAACGCCTTAATCTCGAGAGGTTGTTGCTGTTTTCGCAAGAAATACGAGTAGAAAACGCATTTTCGGGACTATTTCTGAATACATCCTAATACACCGATTTCCAAACAATTTTCCGTTAGTCCAATACCTAGTTGTGCTAATGGAAAATGCTTTCCATTTGTTAATTTGCTGGCGCATGAACAGAAGGTCAACATTTGGATTTCTTTTTTTGTGCTTAATTTTCGCATGGTGAAGACTCTTTATTTAAAATGTCCACCTTATCGTACTTTTTGCACAGGTTCACCTGTCTGAGTGCATTTCATACCGGTCTGCCTTAGATCTGAGGCAATCTCTGGACACAGAATCAGATTCCGAGCAATGGCGAAATTTGGATGTAAAAAATCGGGTCCATAAAATTAGGTTTTTCCTTCTGTATTTTTCAGTGCAACAAAAATATCCAAATTATTTGTTATCTTTATAGAGCTAAACCTGCCTACCTTTATATAATACCACTCAATATAGTGCACCATGCACGACCTTGACGGTACAGACCTTGGAAGTAGGCTACTACCTCATGACCCGTAAACTCAGCGCTAGCGGTTAATGTGTTAACAAGAATTTTGAAGAAAAAAAATTGCAAATTATAACGGAATGGCTAAATTTTTAATTTATGTACAGTGCTGATGCACAAGTAATTTAATACGCAATACATATTCCAATTTGGTGATATCATCAATGTGACTTTAACACATATTACCACATTACCCCTGTATGTTTGTGCTCTTTTGCATGAAATGCGAGAACGAAACACATTTTGGGGACTACTTCAGAATACACTCTAATACACCGAGTTCCAATCAATTTTCCATTAGCCCAAGTACCTAGTTTTGCTAAAATAATGTTTTACATCGGGTAGTTTGCTGACTCATGAGCAGAAGGTGAAAAGTTGGAGATTTGTTTGTGTTTGTTTTTTTGCTTAACGGACCCATACTTGGAGAAGACTCTTTATTCAAAATATCAACCTTATCCTACCCAGGTTCACCTGTCTGAGTCTGCCTTAGATCTATGGCCGTAAAGTGTAAAATCTGGGCTCAAAGTCGGATTCCGACCATGGGCGAATGTTTGTTGTGGTTTTTTTTTTTTTTTTTTTTTAAATTTTTTTATTGTTTTTTTTTTGGGGGGGGGAGAAATAGTTTTTTCCATCTGTATTTTGTAGTGCAACTAAAATGTCCGGATTATTTGGTACCTTTGTAAAACTACATCTGTTTACCTTTCTATAATACCAGCCACTTAAGTGTATCATGCACGACCTTGACGCTACATACCTTGGAAGTAGGCTACTACCTCATGCCCCGTAAACTCGGCGCAAGGGGTTAATGTCTTAACAAGCATAACATTGAGTTCATTCATCTGATATAATAAACACGTTTTATTTGGCAATATTATTATCAATCAAACTGCAACAAACATGTAACCAGTCTTATAGTCTCATCATATGTTTGCTAGGACTTTTCTGGAAGTGGAGTGGTGCATACAGTAGGGGGAATGGCTGCCTTTGTTGGGGCGGCAATACTTGGACCACGAATTGGCAGATTTGACCCGGTGACTGGAGCTGCAGTCCATATCAGGGGGCACTCTATTCCGGCAAGTTTTATGTTCTAGATCAGAATGTTCTGTCAGTTTGTACATTCTTGGTTTGGGGTTCGATCCCATGTAATTACACATCACACCTACTAAACAATGTTTTTGCAATGTGTTACAAATAACGGAGGCCGTGGACTAAACATATTATTATTCACAGCCATGCTTTTAACTGTATATAATGAATCAGTTCGAGTGGCCTAGTGGTTAGAGCGTTCGCAGTGGAAGCAGGAGGTCGTGGGTTCGATCCCCAGTTTAGTCATACCAATGATTTATAAAATGGTACTAACATCTGCCTCCTTTGACGCTCAGCATTACGAGGTTAGTGTTAGGACTGGTCGGCCTGGTGTCAGGATAATGTGACTGGGTGTGACATCATGTTACACATATCTATAAACTGCCTCACTGCAGACATTGTAGCGATACGAATGAAAAAAAAAAATGCTAATCAAACAAACAAACGCAATCAATTAGTATTTTTTTATTATCAAACTACATTTAATAAAACAAATACAAATTGTCAATAATAAACATGTCTTTTGTTTTGCAGCTTTCAACTTTAGGTGGTTTTATTTTGTTTTTCGGCTTCCTGACGTTTAACGGTGCCTCCCAGATGTCCCTTAGTAAGGCGGGTGACGGTGAAGCCATTAGCCTGGCCATCGTCAACACCATGATCACAGCAACCTTTGCCTCCTTTACTGCGACTTTTGTCTACCGTATTCCCAAATTTGGATCTGGTGCCTGGTGTATTACTGTCGCAAGTAATGGCGCAATCACCGGAATGGTACGATTCAGAGCTTTTCTGCCACTCAGTTTAGCTTCGTATTTGAGATTTTGTTTCCCAGTACAGCCGTCACTGACCAATGTTCTCTTTTAAATTAATTGTTTCACTCGTTTACTCCTTTGTATTCACTTCTATTTTCAGGTCAATATGTATTCAACTAATTATCACTTTACATATGGATAGCATCTCTCTCTCTCTCTCTCTCTCTCTCTCTCTCTCTCTCTCTCTCTCTCTCTCTCTCTCTCTCTCTCTCTCTCTCTCTCTCTCTGGTCTCCGTCTCTGTCTCTTTTGTAATGTCCTTTCATCTCCATTTCATTATACGCTATATGTCACACCATGTATGTATGTATGTATGTATGTATGTATGTATGTATGTATGTATGTATGTATGTATGTATGTATTTATGTATGTATGTATGTATGTATGTATGTATGTATGTATGTATGTATGTATGTATGTATGTATGTGTGTGTATGTATGTATGTATGTATGTATGTATGTATGTATGTATGTATGTATGTATGTATGTATGTATGTATGTATGTATGTATGTATGTATTTATGTATGTATGTATGTATGTATGTATGTATGTATGTATGTATGTATGTATGTATGTATGTATGTATGTATGTATGTGTGTGTATGTATGTATGTATGTATGTATTTATGTATGTATTTTATTTATGTATGTATGTATGTATGTATGTATGTATGTATGTATGTATGTATGTATGTATGTATGTATGTATGTATGTATGTATGTATTTATGTATGTATGTATGTATGTATGTATGTATGTATGTATGTATGTATGTGTGTGTGTGTGTGTGTGTGTGTGTGTGTGTGTGTGTGTGTGTGTGTGTGTGTGTATTTGTGTGTGTGTATGCATGCATACATGCACGTACGTACGTACGTATGTATGTATGATGTTATTGATGGTAAAAAAGATTGAAACGTAAAAGTGATTTTTTTGGGCATATATTGTTCCATCAAGTCCGAGAAACAAAATAAATTGTCTTTGTCTTATAGGTGGCGTCCTGTGCCGGATGTAATATTCTATATCCGTGGGGTTCATGCGTATTGGGTATTACATCAGGCATCACCTATCACGTCTGGTGCTGGATTGTCCGTTCAGTCCATGTAGATGACCCTTCCGATGCTGTGGCCAGTAAGAATATATATATATATATATATATATATATATATATATATATATATATATATATATATGTTTGTATGCATATGTATATGTATATATGTATGTATATGTATATATATATATATATGTGTATGTATATATGTATATATATATAGGTATATGCATATATGTATATATATATATGTATATATATATATATATATATATATATATATATATATATAAAATCATTTTGCATAATCTTGATAACATAAGTTATCTGAATTTCTGGTGTTATGCTTGAGTTTTTTCAACTAAGCAAAGATAATGTTGGTTAGAGATGACATATAATTCAAATGGTCAAATTTATAAAAATAATACTTTCATAAGTAATTTTTGGTTTAGAATTGCAATTTGACGTCGTCAAAATTTGATCTCAATGTGCTATTTTAGAGTTGCAGTGATTCCTCCAAAACTTTACCTTCTGATTTTATTGCGATGACGACTCCGTCGGACATATTTGCCACGTTCACTCGTTTTGTATACTAACACTCATATTTATAATATTAGTTAACGTTGAATTTTCCATTAAATGCCACCAACGTAGACGTTTTGGACTATTGACTGGCAGGCAACAGATATCATATTTGTCTTCTTCGATTTTTTTTCTGCTAATAAACACGTAATATATTATTTTCAAGGTTCCTTTTGAAGTCGCCGCATAAACGTTGTAATATAAGAGCACAAAATGATTGGCTTTGAAAGTAGCTTGTAAGGTCATAATGTTAACTTTCTTCCTATTTTAGTGCATTTAGGTGGGGGAACATTGGGCGTGATTGCCGTCGGTCTTTTGGACAGGGATAAGGGCGTCATTTGCAAATGGAATAGGCATTCAGGACTGGTTAGTTCCAATGTTATTTAATTTATTAATCCTAATTTGCGCATAAAAATGTAAGAAATTATTTTCGATTTAGTACTTTCCACAAAGATGAATTAGCGTCAGAGCTTTTTCGAAACCAAACGAATTGTTTGTACCAACCTAGAATTTGAGATGAATGTAGACAAAACATTTACACGAAATCAACGTGCTGGTAAAGATGCGTTTTGTAATAATACAGAAAGAAATATGACCTTTTTAAAAAGTAAAGGATATCCGAATGAAATAGCAAGCGACTGAATCGCCAAAACGAGCTCATCATTTTTTGATTGTGTTAGACTGATCTTCGTCTTTTTGAGAGTAAGTATAGTTAAGCCCTGTTTGATTTCATTGATTTTCTTGATGCCTTTTGATTTCAGTTCCTTGGTTGGCAGTTGCTTGGTATGGTCGTCATTATGTGCTGGACTGCCTTTTGGAGTGCCGTTTCCTTTGGAATCATGAGATGGATGAAAATCCTAAGAGTGCCAGAGGACATTGAACTTAAAGGTGAGGCCTTCAATAGGGATTTTAATATTATCAAATTTAGATGGACAGGGCTCAAAATCTTTTTAATGCTTTTCTGAACAAAAACATCATATTAGCCAGCAGATTCAATAAACTTCACATGCAATAGCCAAAACGCAACGCCATTGTTTTCTTTCTCACTTAAACGAAGCATTAAACAAAGTATACAATAGACCAGTGTGTCCGTGAGCTTGATTGTTTACCTAGCTTTAACACATTTTCAGTCAAATCGCTAGGGTGCTGCATTGTCGCAGTTTTTAGTGATGTCTAACACTGGGTCATCATGTCGCAGATATATAGTATGATGGCTGATACCGTTATATTATCCTGTCACCAAGCCGACCAGTCCTAACTCTAACCTCATACTGCTGAGCGCCAAGAGAAGCAGCTGTTAGTAACATTTTTATAGGTCTTCGGTTTTACTCAGCCGGAAATCGATCCCACGACCTCCCACATCCGAGACGGACGCTCTAAGCCCAAATTGTCCAGAAAAACAATTTTAAGTTTCAGGCTTAGCTTTTATTTGCATTAACACAAAGACAGCGCTGAAAACGGTGAAAAAAAGAGAAACAACTCAAGGTCCAAAATAAATGTATCGATGGACATTACGTCTGCATGCCTCATTCGATACGTTTATTTGTACTTTCATTACACATCCCACATTACCAGTAAGATTTTTATTAATGATGTGTAATGTCGATAACGTTATACATATCTCGCATCTTGTTGTAATAAAATGCGGATCAATTTTGCAATTGTCGAATATTAAATTTTAAACACTAACAATTTTTGTTATTATTTTATGAAAATGTAATCATCGGCGTCACTTTTTATAACAAAATCAATAATAATAATAAGAAGAATAATAATGAGGACTTTGTATAGCGCCTAATCTTTAGAAGCTCTAAACGCTTTACAACATATATAATAATTCGACTATAAAAAGCACACAAAAAACCAAGAAAACACCATGAAATTAGAAAACAAAAAATACTGTCTTTAAGTTTTCTATTGCAGTCAAAAAAGGTGAGTTTTAATAGCACTCATGAATAGGAATACAGTGTCTCTGTTTCTTATTTCAATGGACAATTCATTCCACGTTGCTGGGCCCTGGTACGTAAATAGACGGTGTCCATATGACTTTGTTTGCATAGTAGTAATAATGAACATACGATGGTAAGAAGAGGAGCCTAAGTATTTTGCTGGTGTACACGTGTGTGAGACCAGATAGGTGTGTTGTCCTGGTGCCCGTCAGTGAAAAGTAGCACAGAGAACAAAGTGTGTGTGTGTGTGTGTGTGTGTGTGTGTGTGTGTGTGTGTGTGTGTGTGTGTGTGTGATTCTGGATAGAATGGATAGCCAGTGTAGGGTACAGATCAGCACTGAGGTGTACTCTAATCGTGGTACTCTGAGGATGATTCGAGCAGCTGTGTTTTGAACATTTTCAAGTTTTCTGAATACGTATTGAGACAATCCAAAGAGAATTGAGTTACAGTAGTTCATTCTTGAAAGTACTAATGAACACACATTTGTGTTAGTGGCATCAGCTGAAATATATTTGCGAATGGAACTGATGCGTCCCAGCTCAAGATATGCAGCCTTGCATATGTTCATGACATGTTATAGCAGTGTGATTTTGCTGATATTTATTGTTTGTTTTTTCAAAGGATGTGAATGGGAAAATCTTTGTGATGTGATTAGAATGGATTTAGTTGTTTTTTTAATCATCAATCATCTGCAGTTTGTTCCATGTCAAACATGATGTCACATCCGAAATGCATCTTTGTACTCCTTGGATGTCAGCATGAACTTCATTTGGGTGGCTAGAGTTGTATATTTGGGTGTCATCAGCGTACAATTTGTGAGACACTGGATGATGAACTAAGACACTTGATAGCGGCTGAGTGTACAGAGTGAAGAGAACAGGTCCAATAACAGACCCATGTAGACCGCCACAACACTGATCAATTGGGAGAGAGCGTATTTAATTTGCAGATACAATTTGTGTCCTGTTGACTAAGTAGGACTTGAACCACAGTAAGGCTGTATTGAGCGTGCCAACTTCATGGTGAAGACGGTTACGTAATATATCAAAGTCTGTCGTGTCAAATGCTGGAGACGAATCAAGGAGGGTGAGGACGGTAATCTTTCGGCTATCCAAAGGAGACATTGTCATTAACTACTTTCAGAAGAATAGTTTCAGTACAGTGGCAATGGCGATATGCAGACTGTACATTGCTAAAAATACTGTTTTTAATTCAGCTGAGAACAAGTTGGGTTAGATTAACTTGTTCTATGAGTCTTTTTTATACGAACGGGAGATTAGAAACTGGGTGTTAATTCTTTAAATCGTCATGGTCAAGTGTATTTTTTATACCAGAGACTTAACAATGGCAACTTTGAAAAATGATGGGAATCGCCCGGATGAGAGAGAGAGGCATTAATGACATAAGTTAATGAAGGTAATATTGGATCTAATCATTCAAGCAGCAGTGATGTTGGAACTTGAATCAAGTTCACATCATCTTTGCGTACTCGTCATCATGCTGTCACTGACAATCTGTATCGCGACTGTATGATGACGACTAGTCAATTGGAATTATATTTTGAAGCTTATTTCTAATATTTTGTACCTTGTCACATAAGGAATTTGCAAACAGGTCCGGAAAGTCTAATGGAGAGATTGTATTTGGTAGTGGTGTACATTTGTTCGTTGACATTAGTTTGTTAGTAATCTCGAAGAGCTCTATTCAGCTGGAACCCTCAGTGATCCTATTACTGCAGTGAGATAATTTGGCTAAATGGACTATGTTTGTGACGTTCGTCTTAGTGGCTTCATAGATGTTTATGAATATTGAGTCTGGTGGAAAGTCAAAGCATCTCTCCTTTATGCCGGTCTCTTTTAACAGTGCAAAGCTGGTTCCTAACACTGCTATAACACGGCGAACACTTTTGAATTGACGCTCTGTATTTTGTGGCTGGTGCATATTTTTCAAGCAATGAACACAGGCGGTTATTGAATTGTTATGCTGTAGGAGGTGCGCAAGTTGTCAGATTTGCTTGGATATCATGCATTAGTTAGGTTATATTTATCATAAGGAGGTTTCTCTTAGTAGCTAATAAAGGTGGATGGTTAGGTACTGAAACGTCCATATGGCATATAATGCCTCGGTGATTTGATGCAAGTTCTTGGAATACAAGGGTGGACCGTATAGCATTATCATAAGTCATATGAAGAACCAAGTCTAACATGTGACCATGTGTATGCTTGGGTCGGTACCTGACTCTTTAAGGTTGAATACATGAATGAAATCTATGAGTTTTGATGTGTATGGGTTTCCAGGACAGTCAAAGTGAAAGTTGAAATCTCCAAGAATAATCAGGGTGCTACCTTTTTAATTTCCGTACACCAGGAGATTCAAAACTGCTCCCACAAGAGATATTAATTCATCTTGTATTCCTACTAAGAAGAGGGTGGTAGAGGAAATCAAAATGGACTGACCTTTGCTCCAGTGTGGGTGTTATTTGGACTAGTTCAAACGACGTGTGACAGATATTGAAGGTTGTGTTGTGATTAAGAGATTGTATCATTGAATTCTTTGTGATCATTGCAATTCCACGTCCATGAGAGTGGCGGGGAACGACTTGGAGTAAGCGGTGGGTGTTAACTCCGCGCACTTGGAGTCATCGCCTGATGTTTGTAGCCATGTTTCCGTCAAGAAGAAGACGTCGATATTCTGATCGTTGATAAAGTTAACTATTTCTGTGCGCTTTTCATATGGTCCTATTAAATGGGCGTTGATTAATGCAATACGCAGTGGTAACGCTGGGTAGTTGACACAAAGGTTGGCGATTTAATATGAATTTTCACCAGGTTATCTTATTTAACGGCCGAATTGTTAAATTGTTTAGACGGAAAGGGCGAAAGGGAGATGACTGGAATTCTTCTTCCTGTTCTACGACGGCCAGCTTTGAAACAACGTTCATTTTTTCGCTTCCGTTTACATTTTTGTAATGATGAATGTAGTCGCAGTTCGTTTAGTCCTGAGCACAATGTGTTATGCAGAGCCAAGGAGTGTTCATTTAAAGCAATTAAAGAGGGTTCATTATAGCATAAACGAGATGACTGGAAATCACATGATGGTGATTTAATCAAGAACAAAGTATGCTGTAGCACTGGAGCATGGCAGCTGAGAAAAAATCTAATTATTCTCGTTTCCAAAATAAGGGGACGAAGAAACACATACGAACTGAACAGCCAATGCATGATGAAACACAATAATGTTGACGAAGATAGACAACAAGCACATATATCATGAAAAACAGTTCAAAAACGAAAGTAGGACAAAGTGACCTCTTTTATACACTGCCATGACTATGCACATTATAAAGTCCCTTATATGTCGGATGGAACTGTAAAGGACATAGACACTGATCTGCCTTCACGTGATGCCTTGGCAGATCAGGATATATATTTATATTTCGCTGATTACTCCTAACAGACCTCACATAATGAGATCCCCAGGTACATTATAGTTCAGATCCTGCGCAGTTTGCTCTTGAATCTGACAGAGAGACAAGTATGTGACATATTCATATTTAGGTTGTTTAACAGACTTTTAATATTCTACATTCATAAACCGCACAATGTGCATGCATCCAGAGATGTTCTACACAAAAATACATAAGAGTAGAACGTGTTTAAGTTTTCCGTTGTGTTATAGTTTCACTCAAACGCTATTAAACCTCTCCGGTCGCCAAACAGAATTCCAGGTTGCTCAGATTATAATACTGAAAAACATTATCTGAAACATTTTTTTATGTTTTCTATTTTGTAGGCTTGGACATCCCAAGACACAAAGAGCCTGGCTACCCAGTTGAATCATACGGACACGGTCATGTTGAGAAGATAATACAGATACTCGAGAGTACACCCATGGAGATATTTCAAGGTGAGTAAAAAAAACATTTTCCTTGTATCATTAAGATATACCATGATACACCTGGATGTTTCAACAGGTCAGCTGTACTATTAAATATTACGTCATCAACATCTGTATTTATTAGGACTTATTAATAGTTGTATAGCATCGCGAGACATAAATACACCCCATTGGTCAATCGGATGTCACCCTGAAAACAATAACGGTACATCAAAGAAACGATTGCATTATCATATATATTCCAAATTTGTATCTTTCTGTTAATAGTTCTGTATTTGCATAGATTAACTAACCTATTCGATAAATATATTTTTTTTTAAAAATTACACAACTGTTAGAATGTCAGTGTTTGCTTTAAGAAATATGCTCTTCATCCAGTACTCAACTGTTGAAACGGTTTTCAGTTTATATGTTTTAGATAGAAAATCAGTATTATTGTTGTACACGCTCTCTTTTTGTCTCATCATGTGTACTTTAATATACGACTACTAATTCTTTCTAATGTTGGCCTTTGTCAATTTAAATGTATATTAGTATAATCAATCTCTGTACCTGATTAATTCTTCCATTACATTATACTGATTAGTAAATCTTTATTAAAATTTTCTTTGTACTTCAATAGAATCTATACAGAAATCAAATATAACTTAACTTGAATCTGACAGCAAACTAGTTTGTTCTATTAAATAAATTCTTGCCATAAAGATTGACCAAATGGAGATAATACTAATGAAAGGGCAACACGATTGTTTTATAAGAGTGCAAAACATTTGGAAAATTCAATCCTACTAGTTGTGACTGTGCTCTTATACCTTTATAATGATCCATACTGTCTAAAACGAACAGTACAATTTATTTCTACAAAGAATATTACAATTTATTTCTAAAAAGAATAGCACAATTTATGACTGTTTTCGTATTTGGTGTATAACATAATATGTGACTGCATCCCGTTCAAGTGATTGGTGAGTTACAAAGACATCAACGACATATTTATCCATCTATATGTGGATCATTCATCATTTTCTCATTAAGATAATGTCAATAGAATCAATAGAGTATATCATTTTCTTTGGGGACACAAATCCTTATCTTTCTCATCGCACCAAACAAAAAACCCAACAAAATAAACACCGTCACATACATGTTAAATTTTGCATGCATTTAATGTGGGCTGATGTAAAGCTTGAATAAAATTTACACCAATAAGGTCAGATACATATGTTGTGAGGAAATAAAGGATAGTTCGATACATACTTAGAGAAACTCAAAATGGGCTCCAATCAAAACGAATTCGTGAATAAAGCTGTACGTTTATATATATATATATATATATATATATATATATATATATATATATATATATATATATATATATATATAAAACAAGAGGGATTTTTTTATTGCATATGAACAGACTCAGCCAAGTTTCGCTGGATATTAAGAATATGACGAAAATATTAAAGAATAAAGTAATATTGTTCCGTCAATGAAAAACGTATTGAACATTATTTATTTTAAATTATGCACATTATTGTTATAACATTTTTTCAAAATCACAAATTATCTCTCGTAGCTCGTGTTTAATTGAGATGAACAACTGTTTTGTCTAAATATAAGTTGAGAATACACGAATATGTGTTTCCTAATGCGAATAATGTTAGATTGGTTTTTCATGTAAAATACGAAAGTGCCTTAAGAATTGCATGCTGGTTATGATAAAATGAGGAACTAGTGAATACTGGTTATGATAAAATGAGGAATTAGTGAATACTGGTTATGATAAAATGAGGAACTACTGAATGCTGGTTATGATAAAATGAGGAACTATTGAATGCTGGTTATGATAAAATGAGGAACTATTGAATGCTGGTTATGATAAAATGAGGAACTACTAAATGTTCACAGTATCGATTGAACGATCTCCTGTTGATGCGTATTAACTCACCAGTCTTTTACACTTGATGTAAATCATATATTCAATTCTACAAATATGAATATATCATTATACATGACTTATTAAGAAATAGCTAAGTTGAAGAAATATCACACAAATGTTTCACATTTAAATTTTGTTTTTAATAAGTAAAAACTTAAGCGACTTAAGAAAGATGAAAAATATACAAACAGCAAGCATTTATTACCTTTTGTTCTCAAAACTAAAATCATTTTTCAATAGTCTTTGCATCACGTGCATGGTGTAAAATTTATAAATGAAAAACTCTAAATGAATGTATCATTTAACTGTGAAACGTAAAATCTCCAGTAAGTTTAAAGGTCGTATGGGTGATTTGTATGTTTATTGCCATTATCGTTTCTGAAGAGTAGACACAATTTAAACTATCCATTTAAATTAGACAGTTTCTGATAAAACAAGAAATTACTTTGCAAATTTTACCATAACTTTCCCAAAAATTTCAAAATGTATTTGTCTATGTATATTTATCTTTAGGGTTTTTACTAGGTTTACATTATATAAACGAAAAGAATACAATTAAATAAGATTATGACGACGGTTGTAAACTTCTTGAACATGTTTCATACATACTGTATTATGATGCAAAAGCGTTTGGTCTATTAATTCATTATAAACAGTCTCTAATTGTATTAAACCATATATTTCGTTGTTAAACTTGTCTCTTCGACAAATGTTAATTCTATTTGATGAGGGTTACCAACTAAGTTTAGTCGCAAAAACTGCATAGTAATATTACATTCCAATAAGCAGCAATAACTACAGCCTGATTTTGACAAATTCCATGGAACCAAGCATTGAATTACTGATGTTATCATCGGTGTAGAATAAGCCTTAGTATTTTAGACTGCAGAGAGATTTATATTAAAGAATAATTTTCATTAGTTCAGGACGTATGTCTTTGCTTCCTGTTTAAATCCGTTATTACAATGTAGTTTATTCCATTTCAAGGAAAATTATAAACAGATAGATCATGCATTGCAAAATCTCTTTTTTTTATACTAATTTTGCCAAAACAAATTTCGTTCCTGGCCATCTATATCGTCGTTAAGATATGTGTCCTACTATTGTTACTACCACTACTACTACTACTACTACTACTACTACTACTACTACTACTACTAAAAATAATAATAATAATAATAATAATAATAATAACAATAATAATAATAGTGACAATAATACTACTACTACTAATAGTAATAATAATAGTAATAATAATAATAATAATAATAATAGTAATAATAATAATAATAATTATAATAATAATAATAATAATAATAATAATAATAATAATAATAATAGTAATAATAAGAATAGTAATAATAATAATAAGAAGAAGAAGAAGAAGAAAAAGAAGAAGAAGAAGAAGAAGAAGAAGAAGAAGAAGAACAAGAAGAAGAACAAGAACAAGAAGAAGAAGAAGAATATCAACAACACTAATGACAACGTCTCATTGTTTCAGGGTACGCAAATATGACTATGACTTTCCAAGAATTGAATGACAAGGGTCCATATGAACATCCAGAAGTTGTGGCAGAAAGAAGAAGGAGCAGCATTGCCATGCATGATATACATTTGGATACAGTACTGAGAAGGAACAGCATGTCCATACAACATCTACACGAGAAAGGATCATACGAGCATCCAGAATGGAGACCACCGTTTAGTCATCAACTGAACCATACCATCGACAACTCAGATTTTCCAATGACTCGTACAAAGCAAGGAAGTATAAGTTATGAAAATGTTGTTTCCCAAGATAATCTGGATAATATAGGGAACATGTCACATAACAGTCATGCTTTATACAAAATTAGTGAAAATGGATCGCAAGAGTTCCAACAAGACAAAAAAATCAATAAGCATGCAGGCAGTTTTACAGATATCTCATCGGTTACCATAACAAGGTTTTAGATGGATTTTGTTTGACTGATTCTACCATTCTAAACGCCTTATGACAGGCAAAGCAAGGAATAATCAGACTGGAAGTGTAACATTATCTTACAGCATACCATAATAAAGTTTTAGTTTGACTATGAGAGCTTTATTCTACCATTCTAAATGTTTTATAACGACAATATTGGTACTTGAAACAGTTATCTGTTGATGGAATGCTGGTTGACGAACACGTGAACACATGATTCTCTCGTTCTCTCGGTTTTTACTTTTGTTTTCGTCTTTGTAAATTTATTTTTGTTTGTTCACATTTTTGCGAGTACAGGTATGTTTGTCGTAACAAGAGATATCCTAAATAGTGAGGTTCGTAGATGTTCTATTTTTGTGCTTTTTTGTTTTCTGGATAATTCAAATTAGCGATTTCATCGGTCAGTCTTTAAATTATGAATTTTCTATTCATAACAAATTAAAAAGAAGAAGAAAAAGTATAAGAGTACGACAGAGTAAAACGACAGAGTAACTACAAGAAAAAGATACGTTGAATAATCACGAAATATATGTATATATATATATATATATATATATATATATATATATATATATATATATATATATATATATATATATATATATATATATATATATATATATATATATATATATATGCCTAGCGAGGCATCTGTTAGTACGTTAGTACCATTGTTGTACGTTTCTGGTATGACTTGTGTAAGAACCCGCGACGTGCCACATCAATGGCGGACGCTCTAATCTCTTAGTCAGCGGAGCGGTCCAAATTTGAATAAAAAATGGGATAAATGCATCATTATTATAAGAGCGTAAGAAGGTCAAAGATAAACCATTTTCATTTTAATTTACAAATTGAAACTTCGTCTGACTTGTGTTTTGTATTAAATATAGCGAAACTATTGAGCAAAAATCAGTTGCTAGTTCAACATTACAAGAAGGATGAATGTAAATTTGCAATGAGGTTTAGTGCGTTCATCAGAACGGCAAATAAAGCAATTATCTTTCTTGCCAGTTGAGTGCATATTGAAAACTTTGTTTATCACTGAAAAGATACTGATTATAGAATTGGGGATAATTATGCAAGTCTTAATTAGAGATTTCGCTACATTTAGGCAAGTTTTAATTTTACATAATTTGGTACATCCGATTATCTGTTTAGTCTGTGCTACACCAGGCCTTGCTGAATGTCCCTTTTCGGAATGCACTGCTTAATAAAAGATCAGGTGATCTACTAAATATCTGTCACAGCAAAACTTTAAAATTACAATATAACTTTGTATGTTTTTTTAATTAATCTTTACAGACAATTTCTCAAAGTTCGCGAGTAGATTGCCTCCACCATTACCACCACTTGAGAGAATGTTTGTAATCAAGACAGAATTTTATCAATTTTAAAGAACCTTTCAAATGTGCACAATGCTAAACAAGGTTTACGTATTGAATGCAACTCAAGATCGCCTATTGAAAAGTGTTTTAATGTCAGCTTTGTTACATTTGAAAGAAAAAACGAATTTACAGAATAAATAACTTACTGCATCTACTATGTAAATTTGCTTCTCAGGTTTATAAAATACTGACCGTATGTATGTTTGGTCGGGTTGTACATTTCTTAAATGCTTAATTTCGAATTTGAAAATATAATGCATTATATAAATGTTCTTTATTCGTCTTTTTTATAGATTCTAATAATATCCCTGTTATAAAAGAAATGATTTATTACGCATTTATTCAGATGAATGTCATTATTGTTTCATTGTTAAGAAATGATATATAGAAACCATTAATAAAGAATTCAAACAACCGACAATTCATTCGCCATCCTTTTTTCTATAATCCGTATACAAGTTCAACAGCCTTCTTGCCTCATTGAAATAAATTGTCTGTTGCTGTTTATAACAGACGTTATAGCCATTCTTGCATGATTGTTGGGGACCTAATTTTCCGCATCTATTTTAATGTCCGCATCTATCCCATTGGCTCCATCAACTGTAATATCCACATTAAAAAAAGATTGAAGAGACATTTATATTTGTAGACACAAAGTTGTCGACTCAAAATACCTGACTTGTTGATAGAAATTAATGGTGTTATGCATATGATGACACCAGTCACCGATTCGGAAATGTCTTCTTCCTTTATTGCGGAATCAGGTGGAGGAGTCAGACGGAATGCGTTATGAAGGAGGCTAAAATAAGTAGGCGAAAGGGATTGAACCTCTGGTAGAGACTATGGGGCGAAAGACCCCGAAAATTTTTCATTTGAAACGTTTAGAAGACATTATTTTAATTATGTATATGTAAAGAAAACACAATGAAACATTTAAGTAGTTTCATGCTCGTGTTTGTTTTCGAGTGTGGGGTGGAGGTGGGGTATGAAGCAC
Organism: Unio delphinus; assembly: GCA_029339505.1. Lineage (NCBI taxonomy): Eukaryota > Metazoa > Mollusca > Bivalvia > Unionida > Unionidae > Unio > Unio delphinus. Next base: position 2,915,751 of record JAQISU010000219.1, read on the forward strand.
TAGTTTTACCATCATTTCAATCTGCTAAAAACAATCATTTTATTTTATTTGTATCTTTTAGCCTTGGGGTTGGGGTGGTGGGGTGACGGCACTTTAATTGCACTCTGAATGTTGACATTTGAATAGCACTGAACCGTATCCCAATTATACGGGAGTGCTATCTCTATATACACCCCCCTCCCCCGTTAAAATCACAAGTAAAATAAAGCTTATTATACGGACACACGATTTCCGCAGAAATTATTTGTTCTCAGATGGGTTAAAGTAGTTGACCTTTTGCTGTAGTTTGGCGACTTCCCTGCTCCTATTTCAAACTTTGCCTCCAAAAGAGCAACTGCATTTGAAAAATATAAAAAGCTATCAAAAAAGGAAAGATATAGTTTAATGTGATTTTGCTGTTCAGCGCATTCCTTGAATTTCAAGTGGCCAATCATCCACGAAACAATCTTACAATTCACTCCTTGTCTACAATGTACGAAAATGTAAGATTCTCATTTTGTCCTCGATTAAGGGTGTTCTAATTACAGGTATAACAGATCGATAAAGTCAGTGCTAAAACATTTTTTGAATCAAAAAGTTAATAAATAATTGAACTCAAGAAATTAGGAAATTTCATCAAGAAATCTGAATTGTTTATGACATTTTTATAGTGTCATAATGTTTACAAAAATGAATTAAAATGATACATTTCGGAAAGTGTGGACTTCATTTTTATTTAAAAACCCAAGTTCAGGTTTACAGAAGCACGATTGTTTCATTGTTTATAAGCTATCAGCAATTACTGGTGATACGTAATTGGCTAGGTCCCTATGTGCGATTGACAGGTGCTAAAGATGTGGCAGGGTTATCTGTGAAGATCTAAATGAGCCTAATGAAGAAGAAGAAGCAATATTAAAAAACATATTATGCCGCGACTGGTATTATTAGCCAACAAAATATAAATTCCAATATATTTCTAGCAAACAGTCCTCTTGCAAATAAATTATCCAGAATAGCCATACAGGGTAAGTTGACTCCAATGGCTGTTCTAAACAGTGATCCTACTGTACAGATTAATGCAACGTAGACTTGTTTTCAGCCTATTCACAATAGCTATTGTTTTGTTTTTCCAGTTAAATACCTGTTATCAAATTCAAGATTAGAAAGGGTCCATGCGGTTTAATATTAAATTTGTTTGCTAACATTATTTTTAACTCACATTGGAGTTTGTTCATACTAAGTTGAACACTATCTTTACTCACTGGTGACAATAGTGATCATAAAAGTCACCTTGTTTGAGTGCAAAAAAAAAAAAACTGAAAGCCCTAAAAATGTTTCCTAACTTAAATATTTTCAGCAATTTTTTTTCTTTCTAATTTCATGGTAGTTTGTTTTGTATTCATATCATTATAGATGTGGTAAAGCGCTTAGAGCTTCTAAAGATTAGGCGCTATACAATGTCCTTATTATTATTATTATTATTATTATTATTATTATTATTATTATTATTATTATTATAATTATTGACAGACAGTAAGAACCCTTCAATGGTTTTGGCACCATTCGCGAAATATTGGACTATTTTCTGATGGTACTATTTTGAGGAGGGAGAAAATTATAACAGTTTTCACATTATGTCAAAAAAAAAAAAGTTCCATTTTTAAGAGTTAATTATTTGCATCGGGATTTCGTATTCTCTTATTTGACATCATTACAAATATAAGGTTTGTCCTTAAGAACTTCATTTAAAGTCTGAGCATACCGGAATTTATTTGAATTTATGGCTCAGTTATTTGACTGAATAAGAGCGGCGTAGTTACTGCGACCCGTCATAAATCGCTCCTGGAGACGCACCTGTAATGTTTCGACTGTCTCTGGCATAAATTGGCAATCCAAGATTATAAAACGGTAACTATTAAAATCTGCACAGCCCGATTTGTTTGTATGTAACTTCATACAACTATAATGACATCATTCCCATAACATCTAGTTAACTACTCCTACCACCACCGACGCGAACTGCAGAGATTAGATGTTACCAATACGGTGCATCATGGGAAACAAAATATTTATGTCTAGCACCGAGGCATCATTTTTTTACCCTTTAAATGGAGGATAATGGTTTTCTATATTCACAAAAAAACTAGATGTTTGACCTAATATCAGGGAATGAGTGCATGCTTGACGCCATAGAGACTTTGGTGTTGTCAAGGTATATTTGTTACATCATCGAGTGATCAGGCAAAAGCTTAAACAATAGCATTACAAATGGAATTTAATTTATTACATTCACATTTGCAGGCCGTAACAAGCGAACAATCCTTATGGAATGTTAGTGAAATTGTAACAAGGCGCTAACGAGTCACATTTAGAGCACTTGGAAAATTTTAAAACAAGAAACACCGTTTTAAATAAATAAAAAAATAAATAAAAAGACTAGAAATGTTAAAAGAGCCTTGCATAGGGTCCAGATGGGTTTATTACAATCGAGACAAACATTTGCTGCATTAATGAAGCGTAAAATGTGTCTGTGAGAAACTATGAACGAATTGTTTTTGTTACTCTTCCTGCGGTAAATATAAAAATGTTTCTTAATCTTACTATGATAATATTGGAACAGTGTATATGAGTAATTGAAGAGTGATCAAATATATCTCACACAATGTTTTAAGTATTAAATATAGACTTTTTAAAATAAAAAAATACTTTTTATGATATATATTTATTAGGACAGAATTTTCAGTAAAAGTAATAAAATTGTATTAAAGTAATGTTTCACTCATTTATATTAAAGTAATTTCCTAAAATATATTAAGATTAATTTCATTTATTTCTAAATCACAACTATATATTAATGGAATAAAATTGAATGCTGTTACAAGCAAAAGGCAATGTACATTGCTGTGCTGTATTATAAACCCATTAAGAGTCAGTAAACCACAAAATTAAACATTGCCATAATTTCAAGGAAAAGTGCTATTGCATCAAACGTTCTGTCGAATGACGTAACAACAATATGGTTCTCTTGAAGTTGGAAATGAGAGCATTTTTCTAGCTAGGATGAAGTATACACCGGTATACCGAGGGATGGCCATATTTGGTCTTGCCGTTGTACCTAGATACATATAAATATGCGCATAAATAACCCAGGCCAGTTCCCTTCGACCTGAAGCTAGAAAAGATTTGTCTCTCTCATTACGGGTAACTGTCTAAGTTCGTAAACATCTTTATGAAATAGTTATTTGTAATGTTTAAGATTTTAATGGTACAGTTCATATGTCTGCAACATTGCATACCAAATTCTTCTATTTTATTTCCTTTATGTAATGGAATGTTTAATTGTTTTAAAGAATTCATATTTAATTTTATTTATGGTAATTTTTATTGTAAAAGACAAATTCGCTACCAACTTCATTTTAGATTTAATGTTGAAATAAAGTATTCTTTAAGTAACAAGGAATAATTACTGGCAACATATTCCAAATCAATATTCTATTTTAAAATGAGTAAAATACATTTCTTCAAATTGATTGTTGCATTAATTGCAGCTATTACATTTTACACTTTTGGCTATCATGAAATTGATCGAGATTTAACTATTCGTATTGTATTCTAAAATGCAGAAATTATACAAATGAATGAAGTTGGAAAGTTTTAAAGGAAAGTGTAATTTTATATGTATTTCATGTATTCTGAATATAAAATTTATATATGTGTTTCTAGAATGTAGTAATATATGTTTATTGATAATTGAAATAAAGTTTTTTCCACCTGAAGCTAGAAAATATTTGTCTCTTTCTTTCTCATTACAGATCAGATTTCGTACTTTTCCCCAAGAGGTTTTCATCATCTTTGTGACACCTTTTCTAAGGAACTCGTTCTTCTTTTTTCACTATCGCTCCGGATTCCAAAATAGCACATCTATGAATTTATGAAAACATTCTCATAAAGGTTTTCATAAAATGCTTTCATTGTTTGCTAATATAATACTTTCCAAGCAGGTAGATTGTTATGTGTTTTGGCTCTAATACATGTTAACACAGAAAACCTCGAAACAAGCGGAAATCTAAAATTTAACAACTAATTTATTTCTCTGCAAAAAAGTTTGTAAACATGGAAAAATAACTTACAGTTTAAAGAATCGAATCCTAAAATAACCCAAGAATACTCAACGAATTAAATTACAAAAGTCCTAGAAACTAAATGTTCTAATACAGCAGCAGAGAGGGTGAACAGATCAAATGTTATAATGTCCTATTTTTGAAACCAAGTTTTTGTTTTTTACAAAAACGAAACGCCAAGCCAAAGCCTCTAACGTACCCAAAGAGTCTCACTCAGTTAGTTGTTTTTAAAGAGAGTTACTATTCGCTTCAATTCAATATCATCCGCTAATGACGCAAACACAGCTTTTTGGTGCCATGGTGGGAATGTGTACATTGTTGTTGAATTAGATCATGAGGCGGAGCCATACTAACTGATACAGCCCATATGCTATATAAATTCACTATTACTTGTAAATCAAAAAAAAAGTTCGGGATTCATATTTGTTCATTTACTTACTTATTATCACTGCTAAAATGTAAATGACACAAGAAACCTGACAGATGCAGAGAAACGATAATGTTTCTTTAAAAAAAAGTCCACAAGAAAACAACCAATCAGAACAATTGCTCCTTCATAAAATTAAAATATGTTATATAATATTTCAGGTTTAGACTGATCTGACATAATTATTTTCCATCTAGTATAACTCTATATAATTACGCGATTATTTTCCTTACAAGGTTAAACGTTCTTAGCTCCCTTAAATAATTCTATCATTTGGTACACTAAAGATAAACGTCAGATTGAAAATATAATTAAACAAATATAGGGCGATATCTTCCTTCAACAAGATTGAGAAGTCATTCTCTGTTTATATCTTTTTGAGAGAGAGCGGATTTTTAAATATTTTCTGCTATGTTAATTTTTCGCCAGTCTCTATATTCATTGATTTAATTTGAACTGTCTGACACACGCTAGTATTGTCACATGCACAATTTTCACTCTGTGTAACAGCTTGCAAATTGGCCAGACACTTGTCAAATATATGTCCGTTAATATGACCGATCATAAGATATTTGTATGCACCATATTATATACGAGCTTTCCCTGTAACCGCGCTTATTTATGGGATATATTCACTGAATGATAAGTTTGATATTCATGATCTTTCACCGATGAAAGTTTCAAAACTTAAATGTGTAGCTAAGCGGGTAATCGAACATTTTACAAACGCGATACGTGGATTTGTACTAACTGAGAGAAAAGTCGCGGTCGTTCACGTGAAAATACCATGTTGAAGCAGCATCTGCAGCTGTCGTTGTCAATAACGGCTCTACTTCTTTATATGTACTCACAATATGAGCGACAGTCAACGAGCATGTGTATGTATAATGACGTCTACCAATTTTGATAGTATCATTTGGTAAAATTAAAATATCAGCCTGATAAACTTCATTAGGAGCACTGACATCAAAATATACATATTCGATTAGTTTAGGCGCCGGTAGAAACTTTTGCCATATTGCTTGTCGTGAGAACCATGCTTTTAGCAGTAGGACGTTCGGTACCAGCTGCTTCGGCGCGTTTACTGATCGCTGCTCTACCTCTCCCATATCTTGGATTAGAATAAATCGATTCTATATTATTAATTATTAGCCACTAACCAATTAGCCAATGATTCTTTGAAAGATTTATGTTTTATGGAAAATAAGTTTTGAATTAATTTTACATCAGCAATATGTCCATTGTTACTTTAAAAAGCTACGTCATGATCATGATGCGCTTTATCAATTTCTTTTATTGAATCCTCGCGAGGTTTCGGTTGATCCTGTTTATCAAATCGGATATCAGTTCTGGTCCAAGAACCACATTGAATATACGCTGGAAGACGTATTTCTCCTGGAAATTTAGCCCGATTAGTATCTGCGATCTTTGTTAATTTTGATGCAATAGCACCTCCCCAGTTTATGAAAAAATATATTTGTCAGTGGGAATAAACTTAAATTTCTTTGTAACAAAGTATTCACACTACATGTAAATGGTATTTGTTATTTTGTGTTGTAATATTGGTTAATTCATGTGTGGGGTCCGCGCCCTGCATTCAATACACTATAAATCTATATTATGTATCATACATCATGGGTGTAATTTAATTTTTGGCGACAAGGAAGCGAGAACCATTAAAATATCATTCAGTGCTACCAAATTCTATCAGAATGATTATCATAAGTCCATCAGGGAGTTGTAAAACCCAACCGTTATATAATTTGATAAGAGATGGTTGAAATATGACATGTTGTATTTAGTTGCACCATCTGTGGATGTTCAGCGATGCTACGAAGTATTTAATGATTTTAGTGAAAATGCAAGTATAATAAATACAGATGGTGATGATTTTATTAATTTTATTATTGATATTGATAAAGCACTGTCTGTGGATGACCTTGCTTGATTTATTAATTATTTAGTTGTATACGATGAAGTAATGCTGGATATACAATCAAATCTAATCGCTATAGGCTTGCAAAATAATGCCCAGGTACTAGACATCACTATGAACAGTTTAGTATATTATGAGGTTTCTGGACCAACGATCATCAAAACAAGTGCAAATTACTTTTTGATTACCATAATCAGTGTGATGATAAGGGGGTCATTGTGCCAGACTTCTCGTTGATTCAGTGACTACTTGAAATGTTTATGGTAAGGAAAAACATATCTTCATCACAGGTCTCAAAACTAATTTACCTTATCAGACATATGTCTCATTAGATGATATATTTAAGTCGCATTCTTGAAAAACATTGTTTTCAAATGTGATTTTGTACTTTATGATTTTAGGTCATTTAACCCAAAATTATTATTTTTCATCTACTACTTTAAATTTATTTATTTAATTTTTGAAACCTTTTTTAATTTTTTTCATCTAAATTACCTAATTAATGTTGTCTCAGCTATACCGGACACATTCAACTTAACATATTTTGGATAGCGATTTCCATACTTGTGTATTCGCATCGGTTAAATGTCTTTCAACATATTATCAAACGTACGGAACTCAGGAATTAAAACATCATCATCATCATCATCATCATCATCATCATCATCATCATCATCATCATCATCATCTTCATCATCATCATCATCATCATCATCATCATCATCGGTCTCTTGACTTAGTGCGTTCGTTGAAACACTGTAATGCAGAACATCTGACCAGTTCCCTCAGCTTGTCTCGATCATGTGCCAATACCTGTGTCTCTGCAAAACGTTTCCTGGTCCATTCTCTGATGTTGCCAGTCCACTTTATTTCTGTCTACCTCTCCTTCGGCCACCCTGGACACTGTCCTGCAATACTGTTTTTGATAGACGGTTGTCTCTAGTGACATGGCCATACCATTTCAGCTTTTTCGTTATGACAATGGTGAGTAGGTTTTCATAATGGCCTACTTTGTGCCTTATGGTGTTCAATCATACGTAACTAAACAAAATCCAATGTTATCTAACATTTTTATAAGCTACTCTTGCTACTTTACAAGCATTTGTTGTTTCAAATATTGTTTCCATTCCTTTTAAGGTATGAACTAACACCATTTCCAGAAATGATTACCAATTAAAAGGATTTAAGATTAGTCTGCTAGAAATTTTACCAAAGCAATTAAGCAGCATTTGAAATACAAAAATGGCTCGTAAAATATTTAGCATATTATTTATAACGTTTTTGTGCAACAAAGTTTCTATGATAAAACTTGTAATCTTGCTTGCACATCAAACTCGAATTTTGGAATATTTTCTAAATTCTCAAGTTTGGCATTTAGAATATTTTTTGAAAGATGATTGAAATCAATAGTTTGTTTTTCATTGTTATTTTTATGTGTGATAATACTTATTTTACACAATTGCAAAGGTAGCAGTTACAACAAACATATATAGAAATTTTCGAAAGGCATTATTATCACTTCATCAGCCATTCATTTTGTACACTTGTCGTAGACCACTGATGCTGCATACTTATATATTTCATATGTTAGTACTTCATTTTTTATTAACCTACTGTACCAATCAAGCCTGACATAAGTTTTATAAAAATGTGTTTAATTTACAATATTGTTGCAATTGTTTTCTACTTCAGCACAATATCCAATCAAGCGCTATGTCTCGAATGCTAATATGATTGAGAACAAGATGTTGTCCAATATTTGCCTATGCGGTTAAACAATTCGATAAAATTACTTACGTATAGACAGTATCTACATAAACATATCGGTGAAGCGATTTCAATAATTTTTCATAAGGATGTGTATGAAATTTCTCAACTTTATTATATTACCTTAGAACTGTACACTGACGAGCATGTTTAAGTGAAGGTAATGAAATATAATCAACTGTCCTAATATCATCAGGTGAATTTTATGTAGAAGATAAATTTGAAAATACAAGCTTATCGTTAAATGTTTCTGAGTCAGTATCCTTAAAATCGTTAATGTCAGCGTTCAATTTACTGACAAGAACCGGATCAAAATCACTAGGAGGTCTACCTGTACGAATTACATTTATCTACACCTTTAATAAATGTCAGCGTCCTTTGATATATTTCCAACTTTAAGCAGTGTTTGCTTTCGAAGTAGTACATACAGAAATATTTAAAATGTCTCGTTCTTAACAATTATCATTGGGATTCCTGGTATAGTTTTGATCATTTTGACAGATTGTTAAGCGTATTATGACATTTTCTATCTTTGCCTCTTCTGATGTTACCCACCATGTTCATTTGCTTTCATTAAATAATATTTTATGATACAATCAATATTTGTCATGTTCAGATCAAGTATTTTTTTTTTAAATTTACTTTTAACTGGATTTTTTTTTTTTTTTTTTGCGCTCGTCTGGATGACAGGATATGCTTATCATGTCAATTGTTTTTTTTGCGCTCGTCTGGATGACAGGATATGCTTATCATGTCAATTGTTTTTATTGCGCTCGTCTGGATGACAGGATATGCTTATCATGTCAATTGTTTTTATTGCGCTCGTCTGGATGACAGGATATGCTTATCATGTCAATTGTTTTTATTGCGCTCGTCTGGATGACAGGATATGCTTATCATGTCAATTGTTTTTATTGCCTCTCTTTATACATGACACGAACAAAATTAGCTCTTTCTTTCCTGCACCCAATATCATCAAGGTTGTTTATACAATCATAATGAGCTTGAGGTGAATGTAACTTTATCTTTGTCATATTCAACGTTAACAGCTTTGTTTTGATTAAAATATTATTAGAAAATTACCTTTCCCACTTTTATACTTGATGTGTCTGATATTAGTATACTGAATTAGTATACAATGTTATATTAAAAGAAATCTGACTAAAATCGAACGTCAACGGTAAAATTTGAAAAGCGGTGCATGCATAATATGGGTTTTCTAACATGAATACGAAAATATGTTTATTTCTGACAGCATTTGCTTTTTAATAACAAAATAATATGCTGTTGAAATAGTCGTCCTAATTGTACTATACAAATCACTCTCCATTAAGCCATTATAATAGACTTGAAATAGTCGTCTTAATTGTACTATACAAATCACTCTCCATTAAGCCATTATAATAGACTTGAAATAGTCGTCTTAATTGTACAAATCACTCTCGATTAAGCCATTATAATAGACTTGAAATAGTCGTCTTAATTGTACAAATCACTCTCGATTAAGCCATTATAATAGACTTGAAATAGTCGTCTTAATTGTACTATACAAATCACTCTCGATTAAGCCATTATAATAGACTTGAAATAGTCGTCTTAATTGTACTATACAAATCACTCTCGATTAAGCCATTATAATAGACTTGAAATAGTCGTCTTAATTGTACTATACAAATCACTCTCGATTAAGCCATTATAATAGACTTGAAGTTTCAGATTGCAAGTTCGACCAACAGGAGAGTTTAATCTGCCACGCAAATGAATCTTCCAGGTTGCTACTGAATTGTGACATTGTATTTTGTTTGTTGTTTCTCCACTAGAAGTTCATTCTAACCTAGTTATATTTGTGTTGGATTTCTAGACATCGTGCCACCACCCTTTTTAATAGCTGTATTTAAATTGATAATAACTTGCTGTTTGACTCATATTACGGTGGGTGGAAAATCATTCTGAAGACCAATAATCTTTTTTTGCTGTACATGCTAATATTTCGGGCAACTGTTCCTCCGACATTATCCAACTTAATATCGTCGACGTGATTCAGTTATAAATAGCTGAAATCTTGAGTTTGAATTGAGTATCGCAGTGGTTTGCAGTTTCTAACCCTATTAATGTTTTGTTTTTTGATATATCAATATAACCGGTAAATGTTCCTCCAGTTTTATCAACTATTTTGTCATCAAAATGGAGTTAATTCTAAATACAAACTTGATACAGCTCGCACAGGTAAGATCACGCATAATTAATATACAAAACTGCATTGATGGATATAGTACCCAGTGGGTTATAGTTTAGAAAAATAATTTTTTTGATTCATTTGGTCTGCATCTCAGTGATATCATCTTAATATATATTATCAGAAAATACCAAATCCACTATTCTTCCAATCAAATACAAACGGTTAGAATTTCAGCGTGCGGATTTTATTGTTATGTTTATCAAACAAATATCAATGTTGTCTGAAAACAATATTTATTACAGCTTAGTTTCCGTTTTGATAAACAACCGTCTAGTGTTAATGATCTGCTGGCAATTACTTTAAAGATAACAATCAAATTGAAATGATAACAACATACTGTCTCAAATGTAAAACTAAAATTGAATCACAATAGCGATCGTAAAGAAAACAGACAGCTAAAAAAATAATATTAGGAAGTAACTGCGCGACCTGCGATAGACTAATAAAGTATATTTCTTAAAACAACACTCACGGTATTAGGTTCAGGAATAGATAGATTTAAAAAAGACTTTATTCTCATCTACGGTAAAACTAAATTTTAAATATTTTTGTGATGTGATACTTACCATAATGGAGGTGATTTTTCTTCAACAACATCATCAGGAACTTCGTGTTCATCAAGAAAGTTTTTATTGTTGAATACGACATCAAGAACTTTGTTCTTTGTGATTATATCTATTTTATTTGGTTCGACAATACTATTATTATGGAGTGTGTTGTAAAAATACGTGAGTCATTCAAAAATGTTTATTTTATTATTGATTTTTATCCAATTTAAATAATACAACAATAAAAAATAAGACATTGTGAAGGAACAAAAATCACGAATCGTGATGAACTTGAGGAAGTGGTAAGGAAATACGTTTTCTGATGCAGACAAAATATATATTTCCAACGAAGTAACATCAACTAAAGTAAATGATGACACGTTTCGTCTCATGGAAGCACAAAGAAAAGAAATTGCTAGAAGAGATAGTTATTAAGTTTGTGTATGATGTTACAATGTTATGTGTCGTATCTATATTAGTCTAGGAAAACATGCAAGAATCTTACAAACAGATAGGCTAACACCGTATTGAACGATTATTCAATCAAATGTTGATTGTGATGTAACTTTATTTGAAACAGCGTCATCCTACACTCATTTTAAGATATTCAATGTGTTGTACATTGCATACTATTTTCTTTGTTTGAGTATTTCGAATGATTTTGTTATCATATGCGTAGTAAGGATCAAACACCGGATGTGATTGATATTGATTTTGCTATCATATGCGTAGTAAAGATCAAACACCGGATGTGATTGATATAGATTTTGCTATAATATGCGTAAAGATGAAACACCGGATGTGATTGATATTGATTTTACTATCAAATGCGTAGTAAAGATCAAACACCGGATGTGAATGATATTGATTTTGCGAGACAAGTTACTAAGGGTATCAGGAGTAACTGTATTATTAACGTCATACACTATTTCCTACTGGAATGTCTCCTCAGAGCAACGAGTAGAAACAAAAAACGTATAAGCATTTCAGTTCGATTGTTATCTTCATCGAATTATACATTGATATTATAACCAATCGATGTCGCCTTCCCAAACGGTTGTATCACTGACCCTCATATATTACATACCAGTTGTATTTGGGATGTGCATACTAATCTTGTTCGTTTATGCTGGTCATTTAATTTTGGCATCATTTGTTTTATAAGCTATATGTTTGTTTAATTGTTTGTAACTTAATTTGACGTTTGATAACATATAATATATAACCATGCTGAAGTTATTTGATCTTGCATAAAAAGAGGACTATTGTAGAATCAATAAGACAAATCGTTCTGGCAAATATTACCTCGAAAATTCTGTTTCATTGTTAGAACAAACCATTTAACGTTAACTTGATCTGCTTAAACGTTTGAAAATTCTAGAATAATACCACTTTCTGATTCACAACATTATATTTTTCTTGGAATGATGATGTTGACGAAGAAATTTCAGATCCTTTTATTAATGCCAAACCCAAGGGTACATTGCTTGGAATTGATCTTTCATTACTAGCCTATAAAATAAAGAAGACAATTTGGAGAAAAGAAAAGAAAACAGAATTCACAGAATCAGGTTCTTGTTGGAAGTTTGCAATGATGTTTAAAGTTATATTTCATGCGATGAAATATAATGTATTATACGTTCGATCATACATTGACCCGACGCAGAAAAATACAACCAACACATGCTGGATCAACATCATAAACGTTGATCTTGATAAAAAATGTTTTCAGAGGGTTGATCTATCAGAAATATTTTCAGCAGAATAAACGCCGATCGTGTTGACAAGTATTTACGTTACAAACTTAAAATGTAATAGTAGTAAATTTCCCGTTACAGAAAGTAAAATCCGAAAGTTTGAAAGTAAAATGATATTTCTGTTAACAAATTTGGTCTTGAATAGAATAAAAATGTATTTCTGAGATATATTTATGAAACTGTCTCACAATCAAGAATAAACCTCTTGTTATTTAAAATATATTACGTATGGATCGAAACCTTCAATTGACCTGTTGGTAGACAGTAAATCAAACATTAAAACAAAAAACTAGATATATCATCACTGTTATTTCTATAATTCTAGCGATAAAATACCACACAAACATATAGTATTGTTTTGAAGTAAAACAAATCACAATGCCTGACGTGAATTAAAAACATTTTGCAGTATGTCAACTAAACTCGTAAATTAAAAATTATATTCTTTATTAATTCCGATTTCGAGTGCTTACATCAGGGTGCATTTGGCGTAGAATATAATCTTAACCGATTAGGTACAAGAAAAAACCCAAACCATATTCCATGCGAAGACGTGTAGAAGATAGTTTGCTGTGTTATTTCGAGTATATCTAGGTCGATCAAAATATATTGCAGTGACGGAATCAGCAGACTTAATCCAGCTGTTTTCACAAGCAGTTGATTAGCGAAATCGATGACATATTTAAACGTTTAAGAAAAACATTTTTAATAATAAAACTAACTGAAAGCTCAGCAAGAAACTGATTACAGACAAGCAAACATTTGTCTTCTTTGTGAAAGAGCATTCGACACAATACACGCATCTCCCGCACCTGATAACAACAGAGTGCATACTCATTGTCATTTGGCAATATCTTGAAGCGCTTCACGATAAGCGTAATGTAAAGTTTCATGATTCAGATTTTGTTCCAGTATTTCATCAAAGTTTTCGAAGATATGGCAAGTCATGTTATAGTAGACGATTTTGGCGATCATGAAATAACATTTCGTTTAAAACCCGATAATATGAGCAAATGTAATCCAAATAATTTTGAAAAGTATATGTCAGTTAATTTAGGTAAGACGTTTTATCGACAGCCTACAGTTTATGGCAGCATCGTTATATGAGCTGGGAAAGTGCGACAGCAAATTGTAGAACCCGTAAGATTATTTTGGTAATAGGTGAGCTTGTTGACAAAACGGAGAATTTTTATATTAATATCTCGACGATTGTAATATATTTGATGAAACTTCTTTGGCTGACAAAGATAATTTGTATTCGCAACTAAAAAGCGAAACTATAACCGATAATGAGTACGAATGTGCACAATATGTTTGGAAAGAATTCGATTGCTTGTTTTGTTTTGTATGGTTTAACCCCATTTAATATAGGCTATACATGGCGGCCAGTATTAATGGTGGAGGAAGAACCCGGACAACGCCCGGAAAGAAGCTACTGGCAAGCTTTCTCACATAACTACATTTGCCGAATCTTAGACTCGAACACACGCGACAGAGGTGAGATGGCAGTGGTCCGTAACGGACAGCGCTTTAGACCACTCGGCTACTCGGGTCCCCTAATTCGATTCCAATACATTTGGCGATTATCATGATTTATATTTCAAAACGTATGCATTATTACTGGCAGATAACAATTACGGAGTTTATCCGATTTTGCTATATTTCTGCCTCCATGTTATCGTTGAATACTTTGTTAAACTTTAGTAAATTAGTTATTCGTAGTGTATTAACGCTATAATAAATAAATCTTCGAAAGTAAACAACAAATACGTGACAGAGTACAATCCTGAGCTTCCATATAAGTATAAAAGTATTATTAAGGCATCTAATGTGAATGGCTGATGGAGGTTTTATGCAATGGCTATTCAAACAAATCATCATAAATTTGAAACAGGTGTTATTGTCAAACATGGAATAATTAACTTTGATGACAAACGTTATTGAGATAACGGAATATCTATGTTTGAATTTGATCATTATTTAACATATGGCAATGATATACTTGATATCATCTTTAAATATTTTTTCTAAACTTTAAAACATATATTGTTTAAACATTTAGTACTATTAGATGGCAGTGGCAGAAAAATTAAAAGATTGACAAGCGACGGTCAACCGCTAACAGTTAAAATGTATTTAAAAAAGTAAGGTATTTGTTTTGGCAAATTTCATAAAACTAAAACTTTCACATCGGACGAAAGTAAATATTTTAATTACATTGAGCAATTGAGTGATGTTGATATCACGGCATAATAACTTTCATGATCCGATCAGTCAACACAAATATACTAAAAGCACTATTAATCTTGAAAGCTCAAAAGTATTAATTGTAGGTGGCAATTATTCGCTTGGCAAAAAAAGCAATGAAAGATTTATTTGAATGTCATCATCAAGTAAGTGGATGAATAAAGTCTTGTATCATAATGAGGTATTTCTTATATATACGTTGACTGTTGGTGAACAAGTACTATAAATTTCACTAGTAGATAATTAAAAAACCAATAAATCCGGGTTGAAGCACCTAAAAGTTATCGTAACATGTACAAAATCACCTTTTAGAATAATCTCTTTTAAGTTTTAAGATCAAGTAGGTAAATGGCTTTTGAGATCTTTGAGAAAGAAACAGTTTTCCTCTTATTATGCAAATTTAATATCGTAAAATAAACAACAAGAATTCCAGCTCAAAGAACTCAATATCAGTACAGTGGATATGGTTGTCCGAAATTAATTTGTACTTGTTTTGATGATATTTGGGTCTTTCAGCCAAAAATCTCAAATTATACTATAACACGCGTAGTTTTTTTTATTGTATAATTTTCCAGAGATATGTTTTAAGATATTGCCTCTTTGGTTTCTTGATTAAGTTGATACTTTTTATGCTGCACTTAAGATATTGCATTTTTCTTTGATGTTGTGATCTTCATGTGCCATTTACCTGTTTATTAGATAGATACATTTGTTGATAATAACACATATGTTTATACACACTAATGGTCTAGAACCTTGATTTAAAAGCATTTGACCTTTTTTCTCATCATCTCATTGGTGCATGGCTTTAAGAGGCTATCTAATATTGGGAAATACGACGTATTGCAGACGTTACACAACTATCCAAGGCCACGCATCTCTATAACACGTGTCAAATAGACAAAATTGCTTAGATACACGTTTAAGGTCTGTTGGGAATACAATCAAGATTCAGTTGATGGGTGTAGTGCAGCCAAATATCGTTGATAGAACGCATGAAATGAAAACTGTTACATTAATAACTTAAAGCTGCCAATTAAATGTGTGGGTGCACCCTGTTTTGCAGAAAATTGATTTGATTTCGTCAAAATGGGAAAGTTGATATCACGTTTTATTTGAAATAGATAACGACAAGGAAATATTATTTAACAATTGCAATGTAATGACTATGTTGAATACAGATTAAGCAGACACAACAATTATACATTTTGCATGCAAGTGTGGCCTTACAAGCACCGCATGTGACAAACGTCGCGGGGCAATGTAATCATGGCTCCAATATCGACCCATGACTGAAACTTGTATTAATGGCATGCAAGTAACACTACAGCTATCAAATCCCGAGTCCAGTATTAAACGCATATAAATAGCTATCAAATCCCGAGTCAAGTATTAAACGCATATAAATAGCTATCAAATCCCGAGTCCAGTATTAAACGCATATACATACCTATCAAATCCCGAGTCCAGTATTAAACGCATATACATAGCTATCAAATCCCGAGTCCAGTATTAAACGCATATACATAGCTATAAAAGACTGAGTCCAGTATTAAACGCATATATTTAACCCGATGGCTATCATATATTGAGTCGTTTGTTAAAAGCATGTATGTAACCAAATAGGTATACAAGACTGACACTTGTTTTAAAAGCAAGCAATTAACCCGATACCTGTAAAATATTGGAACTTGTATTAAACTCATATAAATAAAACGATACCTATAATAATAAAAAAAACTGGGAATTGTATTAAATGCATATAACTAACCCGATACATATAAGAAACTTGGACTTGTATTAAACGCATATAATTAACACGATACCTATAAAAGACTGGGACTTGTATTAAAACATATCAACAACGAGAAAGCATACAACGTCTGCATATGGACAGCACGAATTTGATCGGTACTGTTAAGAACGAAGAAAAGTGTAAAACGTGTGACATTTATATATTTCACTCGTGGAACATTATCATTTAGCCAAGAGTAGATGTCCGACTTGTGGAACACTATCATTGTTCCACGAGTAGATATCCAACTTTTGGAACCCTTTCATTGTGCCAAGAATATCTATCCAGCACATCAGCTGATAAAGATGAAATGGACAAGGTTACAAGCCATGAGTTCAGTTAAGCAGGAGCTTCATCACAATGGCTAAAATGCTACGTTTCGTATGAAACGGTCATAAGACCCTTTGAGAGAGAGAGAGAGAGAGAGAGAGAGAGAGAGAGAGAGAGAGAGAGAGAGAGAGAACATAATCCTAACGTGTGTATAAGTTAGCGAAACAAAGAAGAGAATGAACGAATACACATAAGATCGTTAGAATTAGCAAATAAATGACTTTAAAAAAAGAAAGTGCAATCATTCAAGGATTAATAGAGCTGATTTACAGTTTATAACAGCTTTGGTGTTAACGAAGAAATGGTTAGGGAAAGGACATTTGTATCATGACGCTGTATACAAAACATTGGGTAGCTCAAGCAGTTAATGTGTTTTACAAACATGCTGAAAATATTAGCCAGCTGAATTAATATGTAAAAGAAATAGCTATTTTAAAAATAAAACGCTTCTCATTAGTTGAAGAAACCTCTAGTTTATGGTAGAGAGCTATCCCAACTCAACTGAACCGTCCCCCCTCCACCGTTACCTAATGACGGTTCCACTCTTATATGTTTTAATTAGAAGGTTAAATAGTCAATCTAAATGGAATAATAATAATAATAATAATAATAATAATAATAATAATAATAATAATAATAATAATAATATTATTATTATTATTATTATTATTATTATTATAAAGTTATTCCACAAGTTTACTAATTACATATGACTAACATTTCTTTGTACAGGTAATGAATCAACTACTACTGATTTTAGTTAATGTGTTTTGTTGAATCTTTAAGATCTTTAAGATAACGAATCCACGTGAATACATAAATAATTGGTAAACAATTGTGTGGTTCATTATAATTCCTCTAATATGACTTTTATCAACTTCTTACTCAACTTCTTACACCTTCAACAATACTTTCAAGAATACGTAAATAAATTATCAAGGTAAATATTTCAATACAAATGATAGTATATTAACTAAATAGGACAGGCGTGTAGCAAAATAAAAATATTCCATGACAAATGTTCAATGATAGACGAGTTACATTAAATTAAAACTGGGATCAAACATTTAAACATATACATGTTTTTGAAGCTGTTTATGTATTTTACAATCAGTTACCTTTTAATCTGTACATAAGACCACTTGTATGTGAAATAAAAAGATCGGTAGGGTTTTTGTTGCCTTCAGGGGAAAGAAACTCATGATTAAAATATACACTTCCTAAACCTCGCTATGTATGAATTGACAGAGAAGAATATGGCACCACCTAATTTGCAAAAGATAAAAGAACTGTTTGCCATGATTTACTTTAACCTTTGCACCGAAAATATTCCGACAATTCTCAGTGAAACTGGAATTTATCAATATTAAGGATTTGTTTTAATAGATATTATAAATTTTGTAAACAACTTTTATAATTCTGCATAGCTGACAAAATAGAACTTGCGTTCTTAAGCTTCATACAGTAAACAAAGCACTTATAGCCTGTTCAATTTGACGGCTTCCAACATTAGTCTCAATAATCAGTTTTTTAATTTTTCCAAACTGGCTAAAACTCACAAAAAAAAAAAACAAGCTACACAATTCTTAATGACATATGCTGGGATATTCATTTAACCGTCTTCATTGTTCCGTCGCTATTCATTTGATATCGAGGTTACTGGCGACGACATATTTATATCACACTTGAATTGGTCATGTTTACAACTCCCCTAGGGAGTTAGAAGAGCAAGGTACTTTAACAACGTGCTGCACGGTAATGACAACTAGTATCATTCAGGATAAGGAAGAACAATTGCAACGCTCATGCACAGAAATAAAAGCTACATGCCCTTTTTGAATTTCAAATTTGACAAAGCAATGGTAAATCTGTATGAATAACAACTAGGAGATATATAAGGTTGTTTATTTAGTTACATATATGGAAGAGTATTTCACGAGTGAAGGGGAAATATTGTATTGTCATGAGTGGAGAAGTCAAGAATGACGAAGCAAAATATTTCAGTTTCACGAGTGACATATATCAGTAATGTACTTGGGAAAACGTGAATATAGTAGTACAAAAATAGTAGTAACAGTTTCATTACTTGGCTCTCAGCATTAAAAGGTTAGTGTTAGGACTTGTCGGCCTGGCGTCAGGATAATGTGACTGGGTGGAATCTCATGCTACATGTCTGCGGCATGATGCCTGTCAAAGGTATACCCGCACTACTTGTTAGGTTCCTGCTGGCGGGTCTAGGTCTGGTGGTGATGAGAATGATGATAATTTATTAGTTTTTATATATTATAACCCCACTTGTCACGTGGTTGTATAAATATAATAATATTAAGCAATTATAACCCACTCCTTTTTGTTACTCGTTATTTAAGAGATGACCTCACTGCAATCATTTTATTTCAGTTTCTTTTCCACAGGATACGTCTCAGTTTACGTAACCTCAATACGTCCCAAAATCCCCCCTCCCCCCGTCCCCGACAAAAGAAATTAAACAACCTTAAGTCTCTCGTTGCAATTGATACAGTGGAGAATTCTCATTATTCCTGGTTCGAAAATCAGATATTTCTATCAGTGGTAAACAGAGTATATTCTAGTAATCAAATACACATGTCCTCAAATGACCGTAGTTAAACAAATTGCTAATTCGTTACACCTTGACATTATACATTAATGCACCATACATCGAGGCTTTGAATTCTGGCCCCGCCTTAATTTACACAGCAAATAAATTTAATACACTGACGCTGAATCATATATGAAATCTAAATTCGGTGAATTCACATGTATTCTCGTAAATCATATTAACTAATTTAAGGCATTCAATTCTTAGAACCTAATTATTGTGCAAACAAGATGATAAATTAAAACAATACGTCAAACTGATCCAAGACTTAACTTAAGACTTCCTATTCATAGTTAACTTAGTATTTTACGCTAACACGGCACAAATTAACACTACATCCCCCTTAACTAAGAATTAAGGTAAGACTTCCTATTCATAATTGAAAAGCACATTATTATCCAAATGTATCAAATGAAATCATGCAAAACCAGTAAACTAAAGCAAACATTATATAAATCGTATCAACAAATTACATGGAATTGTGACACTATACCCTTTTTGGCTTTTGTCACTCAAACAGTTGTTTTGGCGGCTGCCTGAACCACACTTACTTAACGAATGTATTTCTCTCATATCATCCGGAGTCTCAGTGAATTCTATCTCTTGTCCTCTTATAGGAAAATTCAGACTAATTTCTGATTTCGATAAGGCGATATTAAATCCAATGAAATTTCGTGTGGAACCACACCCATTATTTAACCGTGACCAATCAGAATCAAATGTCTTTTTCCCCGCTTTCTCCCCTGACATCTGGTCAGGCTGACCTGGTCGTTTTAAGTAACATAATTTCTGCGTTTTCTCAAGTTTGACAGTTTTTTTCCATAAAAATGGAACTTTACAATTTCTCTAGCAGTCAGTCTGGCTGCTGAATAAACAAATGTTCTAATTACTTACAACACTCCCACTATTAATTGACATCCTATACTTAGGCAAAACACCCTTTGATTCGGGCTTGCCTCCATAAATCTAACTAATAGTTCTCTGGCCTCAACTAATGTATTTTAGATAAATCGCCAGAAATTTGCCTCTTTCCAATGCCCCAGTGCTAAAAATCACTAGAAATTGCCTCACTGCAGACATCGTAGCGATACGACTGATCAATTTCATTTTTGTCTCTAATATCATGCTCTAGATTGTGTATTTTGTAAAAATAATGGCCGCATTATTACTAAAATGATATCATATTTTTGGATAACATATTTGGGAGGGATGATTGATACTGCTTGGGTGTGGAAACATAACAAAACGGTTGCCTTCAGCAGGTTCAGTACGCAGCTTTCTAAACAAACGTTTTAATGACTGTAAGTTTGTGTGAGAGAATTTTCGGACTTCTTTTTATTCTTACATTTAAATTTTCGGGTGCCCATGCAAAACATGTAGTCTAGCTCAGTAATTGTGTATCTGATTTTTGTTTGTCACTTAATATGTTTCCATTGTTTTTCAAGAATTAATTGAACGTACCAAATAAATCATAAAAAAGGAATCTAGAAATGTAGATAAAAAGAAAGAAAGAATTGAAAGATCTATGCGCCCAATACCATTCCATCATCTCTTCTTCTGAAACTTGCATATAAAATGTTAGCGTCATTTCTGAATCATTAGCTTTGTAGTATCCATGTATACCTATTTTCCCAAATACCAAAAAGACTGCCGCATTATCAATCACGAGGTTGCGGTTTCCGTGATGTATATCTGGAAATGAGATTTTATGCTTATTGCTTTAAAATCAAAGGAGGACTTCATGTGTTGATGTGCCAGTAAACACGAACAAACAAAGCAACAACCCACACAACCAAGAAACCTGTACTATAGACCGTCACATTGCTAGCCTAGAAGAATATTCAAGTAAATTTATACATTTGTATGCGCTTTCAGCAGAGAATATATTGTTATTAAAGTCTCATCGTTTCTCAGCTATGCAATCTGCCTTCAAACATATGCAATCCTTTCAATCAGACGCAGGAACGCAATCAACGATTTAATGGCGATCGTATGTGATTCATGCAAGCTTCACAAGTAAATTTATTACTTAGTGTAGGAAACACAAACTAGATGTGATGATGTTTTAGTCGGATGTAGTAATTAATTACACTCTCGTTAAATGTTATATGATAGATCTGACGTTCGATATGACATTTAGTCCGCATTTCCGTATCGCACTTTTGTTAATGGTTTCGATGCAACTTATTAATAACTTTCTGCATCTTAGAAACTTTCAATTTCTTTACCCAAAGAGTTGCTAATACATTATATACAAAGAGTTATTAACACACTATACACATATCCAAAGAGCTAATAACACACTATATCCAAAAGAGTTATTAACACACCATTTCCAAAGAGTTATTAAAACACCACATCCAAAGAGCTATTAATACACTATATCCAAAGAGGTATTAACACACTATATCCAAAAGAGTTATTACACATCATATCCACAGAGCTATTAATACACTATATCCAAAGAGCTATTAACACACTATATCCAAAAGAGTTACTACACATTATATCCACAGAGTTATTAATACCCTATATCCAAAGAGCTGTTAACACACTATATCCAAAAATTTATAAATACACTATATCCAAAGACTTATTAAACCACTATATCGGAAGAGTTATTAACACATTATATCCAAAGAGTTATTAATACACTATATCAAAAGAATAAAAAAAATGCACTATATGCGAAGAGTTTCTAATCCACTATATCCAATGAGTTATTAACACTTTATATCCAAAGAGTTATTAATACACTATATCCAAAGAGTTATTAACACACCATATCCAAATAGTTATGAACACGCTATGCACAAACAGTAATAAACTTTATCCAAAGAGCTACCACCATACTAAATCCAAAGATTTATTTCGACGTTATATTCATAGCCGTAGCAATATGCCTTATCATGGTCATTCTAACTGCTGTTTATGAAAACTCCGAATATTAAAAGCAATTAATTATGACAATGTTTGCAATGAGATCTATTATACAGCAATATTGTTTTACTTTCGATGAATCAGCAAATAATAAAAAGGTACGAAATGGACGTGTTTCTCCTTCTGATCAAAACATTTGGTTTCCTTGTCCACCACGTTTCTCCCCACCATTACTACCATCGTGTCTGGAACGTGATAGAAAAATGTGAATTTTGCTCATAATACACATTTATCCTTACCATAATTGGTAAGAAACTAAACCACAATATTCAATTTCTGAAAAAGAATGTGATTCTGAAAACGGGATACACAAAATAAAATTATAATCATTATATTAAAAGTTTAAGTAGTTTCATTGTCGTTATTAAGAAGGTCCGGTATTTACCCCGTTGAGTCCAGAGAGCTGGATACCTTTCCGGGCTTAATTGCAAGTTCCAGAGCTTAGGACAGGTAATCAATTGCATGTAGAAGGATTGGATGTCCTTTACTTTTTCGGAAACAAAAACAAACAAGCAAACAAAAAAGCAGACAACATGTTGCCTCAAATTATTTCAGTATTATGATGAAATCTTTTTTAAAATTTTTTTCTCTACCGCCAGTGTTGAAAAACTGCGCGTGGACTACTAACAGAACTGTAAGGTAAGATTGACCCAACTCGACAGGCTACGTAAAGTAAAGTGTCGTGTGACGACTCTAGGTCAAAAGGTAACATGGAAAACTCTAATTAGTAATGTCTTTTTTTTTTTGGTTTCCTTTATTTTCCATTCATCTTATTTCACTTTGTATTCATTATTACGAAAACTGTCACAGCCGTAAGCGGAACAAATAACAATTAGAGTCTCAATCCTCAAAATGCGGTTTCGTGTCTAGCATGGGTCGACTTATTCCTTTAGGGATTAAGCTAAATATAGGCAATATTCTGGTGATGATGTCAAAAAGATGTAAGCTTTATATATGCTTTACAAAGCAAAATCTTTTTTTTAAAACACTTTTGATTGCACATGGTTCCGAATGTTTTGAATAGATAACCAACACGAGAACAGCAATAGGCAAACAGACAGAGATCACTTTTTTTCAAGCACTTTGACCATTTATTATGAATTACGATCTCATAAAGCCACTACAATCAAGACAGTTCATTAAGGCATATACGCTTTTAATAATAAACCTGTAACTTTGTTTAGCATCTTTCAACTCTGGATTGTTGAATTCTGTTTTTCGGGTTCCCAACGTTTAGCGGTGCCTACCAGTTTTTATTCTTTATTAACAGCGTGGTCACAGCCACATTCGCCTTCTTTATTGTGACTTTCGTCTACCGTAGACTCGGTCACAATTTTGAGGTCAGTCCTACCGATCGTGCTTCGAATGTACGCTGATAGCAGAGCAGTCATTTGCTACATTCGGACTACCTCGGTTATTGACGAAACAGGGATTGCCTGAGAAGATGCCAATGCATACAGCTATTTTTTAATTCGCTACTTCTTGGTCAATTTAATCGTAGAAACAGTAGCATTGGTCCCAATAGATTGGGATTTAGTTATTTGGGAAAGAAAATCTGACGATCAAATTATATCAGTTCCTATCTATAATTTACTGCCTCGAGATACATCAGGGACACGTGTGTGTCTTACAGAAATGACCAAGGTGGTCCGAATGCCTCCTGTTCATGTTCGAATCCGGTCACTGCTATATTATCGTTGTCAATATGGGCACATTAATAGAGATGGTACAATTAACAGCTAAAAGAGATTATCTTTTCTGTTTATATGTCTGTATGCGTCTTTCTCTCTCTCTCTCTCTCTCTCTCTCTCTCTCTCTCTCTCTCTCTCTCTCTCTCTCTCTCTCTCTCTCTTGCTCTTTATGTTTGCTTATTTGATGTTTGTATGTGAAGGGACAATCTATTCGTTCTTTCAAACAACAGTATCCCTATTTTTTTCTCTTCTGTTAACCAATGATTTCATGCATCAACATTGAGTCATATTGGGTCCATCCATCCATGTATCTAACTAAATGTTGATGTACATATCAACAACTTTCCCTTTGATCCCTGATCCTGATCTCTACAATCATTTAAACTTTTATGCAGATTTTTATAACTCAAAGACGATCTCAATTTTGATGTTTCTAAAACGCACTGAAACACGAAAAAGTTAAAATGATGGATTTTTTGCTCATTCATCCGCTAAATCTGAGAGATTATTCGTCTGATAAGATGTATTAACTCACCGAACTCTTTTGCTAAATGTAAAATTTAAAGATTTGTTTTGAAGATAATTCAAGAAATAATTGCTCTCTTGCTTGTGTTGTACGTTTTTTTTTATCTTTCTAATTAGATTCAAAGTTGTACACAATTTACACTCTCCAAATGTCCTTAAAAGAAATGAGAGAAAAGTCACGACTCATGGTGAGAGATTTGGAAAATTAATGAAGATTGAGCGATTATAGCTTTTGAATAAACACTTTTCCAGACATATTTTGTACAGATTATACGTCTATTTTTTTCATAATTGGCATGCTTTTACTGGTCATCGGTTATGAAAGCTTCTACTAAATCTGTCTATTACGTTTACGTTTTCAACTTACAGACATAGATCTGTAAATCACCAAATTCGAGGTTTTAGATATTAGAAACTAAGTGAATAACTTTGTATAAAATTTCCTGAGTAAAAAAGATCAACAGCTTGGTATTACCGGTAGGTTTTAGAGACGTGGAAAAAATGTTTTGTTAAACAGTAATTTCTGAACAATTAGATGTTGTCCATATAACGTTAAAGTTAACGAAAATGGTCACAAACAAATGTAAATTTATTTATTTCTTAAACGTCTATTTGTGGTTTTCACTTGCGGATTAGTACCGATGAACGAAGTCTTCTATTCTGAATAACTTGTTTTTCGAACATTTAGATTCATTGAAAGATATTTTCTATCAAAAAACAAGTTCACACAAGTTTTTAAATGATTTTCATACGCTGATTGGCCTTCATTTCTACAGCTATCATCTTCATCATCATTGGCGTCTCAGTCTCCTAAGACCATGCGAGTAGCGTCCTTACAGTTTTATCTGTCTCTGAGATTTTGAAGTCGTCTGTTGTGGCTGCGCAAGCCTATGCATAAGTGACAGACCCCATTGCATTTAGTACAGACGTAATGGGAAGTCTGCGCTGCTGAGGTTGCTGTAACACTTCTTTCTGTCACGTTTCTTACTTGCCATATGGTCTCTCAGATCAGCAACCGATGTGCCTTTGCGGAACGTCAGGCGCCAACTGCATTGGTCCTCGGCCTGCACTTCCCAGTCGTCAGGTGAAATGTCGCATGCCTTCATCTCCATCTTGCACACATCCTTGAAACGGAGTAAGGGGTGGCCGACTATTCTGTTGCCAGTGGCCAGCTGTCCATATAGGAAGTCCTCTGGCAGCCTCCAATCCTCCATGCGTCGGACGTGTCGCAGCCATCGAAGGCAGCGTTAGGTTAGCAGGGATTACATGCTGTTCATACTGCACGCTGAAGGATCTCGCTGTGTGGGGCGTGGTCTTGCTAGCTGATTTTCAGGAAGAGTTTTAGGCACCTTATATGGCAGGAGTTTAGGTGGCGCTTGTTCCTCGTTTAGGTGATCCAGGTCTCACTTCCATATAGGAGGGTGCTAAGAACGCAGGCCTGGTAGACTTAAACCTTGGTGAGCCTCTCAGCACGTTGTTTTCCCACACCCTCTTCGTTAGTTGGGCCATGCTTGTGTTTTCCTTTCCAAGTTTTCTGTCCAGCTCCATATGGGCCGTGATTGTGTTTCCCTTTCCAAGCCTTCTGTCCAGCTCCACATCGAGTGAGAGAGTGTTGCTGAAGGTTGATCTGAAGTAAGTAAAGTTGTTGACTGTATCAAGGGTGACATCGTCGATTTTTATGGATTGGGAAGTGGCAGCATCTTGTGCGTTGACTGTTGTATTTTCAGGCAAATATTATACGCAATGAAATACAGACGAAACTTCCTTGGTCCGCATATTTTACCAAAATAAAATCTTTTATATAATTAACTTGGTCGGAATATTTAATGATCTTTTGTAAGGGTCTCACATGAATACCTGTCATCATCTTAATAAGGTTGAATAAGGATTTCATTAAAATGTTTGGCGTACTATTTGCACTGCAATAATGCTACTATGGTAAGGCATCCACGAGAGACTGTTTGGTACTGGTGTATTTCTGCCTGGTGATGTTCATTTGTTTATGAACCTTCTATACATGTGGGCGTCTATGGGCACAATGAGGATGTTTAGCTTGCTGATGATGAGGCTGTGGTCTGTCCAGCAGCCAACACCGCACAAGGACTTGATCACATGTTCATCCTACCTGTCCCTCTTCCTGACAATGACGTAGTCGATGAGGTGCCAGTGCTCAGAGCGAGGGTGCATCCATGACGTCCGGTTTCGGGAAGCGAGGCAGAAGACTATTGGTGACCAGCAATTTATGCTCGACGCAAGTCTGGAGAAAACGGAGGCCGTTGCTGTTACTGTGACCTTCTCTGTGTTTTCCTAGCACTCCATCCCAGGCAATGTGATCATAGCCTAATCCTGCTTTGAAATCACCATGAATGACGAGCGTATCTATCACTGGAACGTCAACAATAACGGAGTGAAGTTCCTCATAATACTTGACCTTCAATTCATCTGGGTTAGGTCATGGTTGGAGCATAGCGACTGATGATAGTAAGATGCTTTCTTCTAGACCAGAGGGGGAGTTTCTGGTCATGAGTATGTCGTTTGCTCCCTTGTGAGGTCCAGCAAATGTGTCAATCAGTGCTGTATTCACTGCAAAGCCGACACCAGCCTCAGGACGCTCTTCACTTCCTCGGCCGGTCCAAAAGAAAGTTTATCTGGATCCCGTTTCACAGAGTTCGCCTTCTCCTGCAAACCGGGTCTCTTTCACAGAAGCAATGTCCACACTGTATCTGGCGAGTTCCTCTTCTATTAGGGCGGTTCTCAAATGCAGTCTTTCCACATCGTCTCTGTCAAGTAAGGTGCGTACATTCCATGCGCCAAGCGTGAGAGGAATAATTCTCATTTTCGTTTTAGTGTTTTGACCCTTGGAATAGGATCACACCAGCCGCGGTATGCTGGCTAGGGAGGTATTGACCAGACAATGTTTAGGGCACCTTTTCTAAGCTCTTCCTCATGCCATGGAGGTGAGCATTAAATTCCGGAAAATGGCTGCTCAGGTGCTCATGTCTGTGGTGAACGACCCTAACGGTAGGTATAGGACTGACATGGGGAATAACCGTTTCTGGCTTCCCGTTCTCTGAGGCCTCTTAGGTTCCAAAACAGTGGTCTGCTGTTACGGCATATTTTGAGATAAATTTGGATCGTTTTTAATTTAATATCATTGGAACCCAACAGAATACATAGTCGGATACTTGTTTATGGTACAAAGCAGCCCGTAGAAGAAAAAAAATAGTATTTTTGCTAAGCGTTAAAAATGTTAAAAGTTGTATTTCCATATATTAAGAAGAGGTAATACTCCTAAACAGGTTAAGTCTTAAGCTTCCAACAATTTGGAATATATCCATGTATATTCATATTTCTGAGTAACCTCTATTTACCGTACAAAGTCTCAGTTCAGGAGTCCTATCTGGTCGTTTCAGCCATATCTGACATGATCGGTGCGTAGGCCAAATTATCTCAAATATTCAGCACATTGGCCCCATTGTCAGTCAACGGCGTTAGTGTGAAAAACTCAATTTAATAATTTCAGAAGTTATTTCATGTACATACATACATACATACATACATATATATATATATATATATATATATATATATATATATATATATATATATATATATATATATATATATATATATATATTAATTTCCATTCAGATAAGCAAAAGAAGTGTTTATGTCTTCTCTTCAAATGTATGTTATCAAACTTGTTTAAATGAACAGTGTCAAGGCAAGATTATATCTGTATGAATTTTGTCCTAGAGAGCTAAATTCAAAATAATGACAAAGAATGATGTAAATAACAATATAGGGTTATTTAAAAAAATTCCTTTTTTTCTATACTAGAAATCTTCAGTACAAAATCAAATGTCAACAATGTTAAATTCAAAGTATCAATGCATTTTTTTCTATGGAAGATAACAACTTGAACTGATGATTGATCTTGCAACACAAGTAGCAGATTTGTTTTTCAATTAAGGAATGGAACATAGAATGCAAAGAGGCTGACAAATACTTACATTTTTTAAGGCTGAAACAGTTGTCACGAATGTCCAACAGTTGTGTTAGATTTCATAAAAAATATGAGTTCGGGAAAGGGGTGCACACAGTCCTCAGTAGGCTGACGACACGTGTGATTTGGTATATCTTCATTGTTTGTCCTAATAAAAACTGAAGCTATAAACATGTTTTCTGGCGCAATGAAGAGTTGTATACTCTGTTACTTTTCATAAAATTAAGTAGGACCATGTTTTTCTAAAAATTGACAAAAATGTATTTTGAGAATTGCACCACCACCACCCTCCCCCCACACCTTTCATGTCCCAAAATTACACCACACTGCATCACAGAGGCAGTTGAAACTTAATTTGTATCATTTTTGGATGCATCTCCATTGAAAAATAGCTTGATTTACTAGCAAAAACTGGTATTTCAATTTTCATGTCTTATACCTACTATCGGCCTGAGCTACCTTTGTGCCGGTTTTTAGCTACGGCTTCTAGTGTACCCACACGTGCATATTGGTCACTTGTCTGTCGCCACAGGACTTTAGTTGGTGATGAAATGTGATGGGTGGATGTGAAGTATGACTTGCGCGGTTACGTTGATGTAAGTGAGGAAAAGTTGTGCAGTTCGTCAACCTCACTCTCTCTCCCAAAATCAGTGCAGATGATGATCAGGACGTCGTAAGTGTCTCGTTAAGCTCTCCACGGCGCCTTGCTGCGAATCGCCTTTCTGCCCGTTGACCAGCTGGCTGCCAAATCCATTCTTTACATGCTAGGTAGACAAAGCCTAACTTACCGAGTATTTAAGACCCGTTGGCTACCCTCAGCCTGGTTTAGCCAGTCCAAGCCGTTTTCTTGGATGTGGAAGCTGAGCATACCACATATTTTTGGATCAACAGGTGAGAGCTGAGTGCCAAGTGGGGACCAAAGGTGGGAGAGCTACCCCCGAAGGAGTGCTACAGCTTAGCCAGCCATAGGGGTTACCATTCCCAGGACACCCCATACACCCCATTAATATCGCCAAGATAACTGCAGTGTTGGAGTTTATAATAATGTTGAGCACTCTGGCATCATTCCCCAGACATGTAGCATAATGTCCCACCCAGTCACATTATTCTGACACCAGGCTGACAAGTCCTAACACTAAATTCGTAATAAGCAGCTGTTAGTACCATTTTTTGTATACATCTTTGGTATGTTTCGAATCCACGACCTCTCACATCCTAGGTTGATGCTCTAACGTCGAGACCACCGGAGTGGTCTCTTAATTGTAGATGCACACATTTAAGTATATCACTAAGAATATGATACACGTTAAATTTATTGAAACCGCCACTTACATTACAATCAGTCCGAAAGTTGATTGTGTCTTTTCAGGTTGTCGTTGTCATACAAATATGGGAAACAACTTAGCGAAATTTGCGCGTTTTCCGATGACGTTGTCGTTTTCAATGCATAAAAGCGGTGTCATATTCGACACATAGTTTGTTATGTCCCGAATTTTAATATCAGTTAGTATTTCCCTAAATTATGTCGTGCACTACAAACTCTTAAGTAATATGAAGTTGTTTCAGCTGGTTTTCTTATCTCACTGGGGGTGAATTAAGTAGGCGTGACCAATATTCGCCCTTGTGGGTCTATTCTCAACCTGGATCTATAACTCCGGAATTGTAACTTTTAAACTTATTAGACTTCTCCCTTTAAATATATATATAAATATATATCTATATATCTTCTCCCTTTAAATATATATATATATATATATATATATATATATATATATATATATATATATATATATATATATATATATATATATATATATATATATATATATATATATATATATATATATATATACGACACATATTTTTTTTTCTTGTGTTTACTAAACCTAGATACATGATATCAGGGTTAGAGCTAGGAAACAAGTGATTAGATCTACAGGTTATATACTTTGTTCAGTATGGAAAGGTGAGATGCATTTGCATAGTCTGGTCCTTGAGGCAAGAAGCTTGTTGGGGATCTTTTATCTCAGATCATCATTTAGATAACAACGAGGTTTCAGCCTGACATAAAAATGCTATACAAGAAAAGGCAAGTAAATATACAAAGCCTAACATGGGTCTTGTTATTTCATCAGGGACTAAGCTAAATATAAGCGAAATTCTGGTGATGATGTCGAAAAGATGAAAGCTTTCTATATGCTTTGTATCAATTTTTAAAAATACTTTTGATTGCACTTGTTTCCCCATGTTTGAAAAGATAACTCTTTTGTAAATGTTAAATTCATAGATTTGCTATGAAAATATTCCAAGAAATAGTTGCTCCCTTGCTTGTGTTGTACGTTTAATATCTAGCTAATTAGTTTCATTGTTGTACACAGGTTAAAATCTCCAAATGAGGAAGATTGAATGATTATAGCTTTTAAGGAAACACTTTTCGAGACAAATTTTGTACATATTATACGTCTATTTTCTATCATTGGCATGCTTTTACTGGTCGTCGGTTATTAAAGCATCTACTTAAGCTATCTTTTACGTTTACTTTTCAACGCACAGGCAAAGACATGCAAATCACAAAATTTGAGGTCTTAGATGTAATAAACGGAGTGAAAAACTTTGTTTAAAATCTCCCGAGTAAAAATAAATATTCAGCTGGGTATTTACGGTAAGTTTTAGAAAAAATATTTCACACTTGAAAAAAAAATGTTTTTTTGAACACAAATTTTCTGAACAATAAGATGTTGTCCATAGACCGTTAAAGTTAATGAATATGGTCGCAAATAAATGTAGATGTATTCCTTTCTTAAAGGTTTATTTGCGGTTTTCACTTGTGGATTGGTACCGCTTAACGAAATCTTGTATTTTTTATGTGTTTCTCGAACTTTTGGTTTATTGAACAATATTTTCTATAAATAAATATGTTCACAATGGTTTTTAAATAATTGTCATACGTTGGTTGTCCTTCACTAATACAATTATCATCATCATCATCATTGGCGGCTCAGTCTTGAAAGACCATACATAGAGTTTTGTCTGTCTCTGGGGGTTTTGAGTCGTCTGCTGAGGCTGTGCCACCCTATGCAAGAGTGACAGTCCCTATTGCACTTACTACAAACGTAATGGGAAGTCTGCGTTGATGGGGTTGCTGCAACACTTCTTTCTGTCACGTTTCTTACTTGCCATATGGCCTCTCCTCCAATCAGTGACCGATGTGCCTTTGCGGAACGTCAGGCGCCAACTGCATCGGTCCTCGGCCTGCACTTCCCAGTCGTTAGGTGAAATGTCGCATGCCTTCATGTCCCTCTTGCACACATCCTTGTAAGGGAGAAGGGGGCGGCCGACTCTTCTGGTGCCAGTAGCTAGCTGTTCATATATGATGTCCATCGGTAGAATTCCATCCTCCATGCGCCGGATGTGTCGCAGCCACCCATTAGCAGGGAATACATGCTGGGGACACTGCACGCTGCAAGATCTCGCTGTGTGGGGCGCGGTCTTGTTAGCTGATTTTCTGTAGTGTAGTCATATCATTATAGATGTTGTAAAGCGCTTAGAGCTTCTAAAGATTAGGTGCATTACAAATCCCCATTATTATTATTATTATTATTATTATTATTTTTATTATTATTATTATTATTATTATTATTGTTATAATATGACAGAAGTTGAACCGGCGCTCGTGCCTCATGCATGTGTTCCATGTCTCACTTCCATATAGGAGGGTGCTAGGAACGCAGGCCTGGTAAACTTAGACCTGGTGTGCACTCTCAGCGCGTTGTTCTCTCACACCCTCTTCGTTAGCTGGGCGTGATGGTGTTTGCCATTTCAATCCTTCTGTTCAGCTTCACATCGAGTGCGAAAGTGTTGCTGATGGTTGACCCCACCTAAGTAAAGTTGTTGACTAATTCCAGGGTAACACCGTCGTTTTTTATTGATGCGGAAGTAGTTGCATCGTTTGCGTTGACTTTTTGTCTTTTCCAGGCTAACATTAAACGCAACGACATACAGACAAAACTTTCTTGGTCCGCATATTTTACCAAAATAAAATCTTTTATATAAATAACTTTGTCGGAATATTTAATGATCCTTTGTAAGGGTCTCAAATGAATCCTGTCATCATCTTAATAAGGTTGAATAAGGATTTCATTAAAATGTTTGGCGTACTATTTGCACTGCAATAATCCTACTATGATAAGTAACATTAAATCTCTATTATGAAATAATTCATTCTTATTAAAGTAAACCGATATGAGAATATTGGTAATTATTTTTTTTTTAAAGTCCCGTACTCGTGTTTTACTATAAACATGACAAAACCTATAGATGAGGTGCTTTATGAAATACGGGTATAGTAGTCTTATTAAATGCATCATGTGGGTAATATTTTTATTACTTTATCAAACTCATCAAACATATAATGATGCATCATGGGGTACTATTTCTATTACTTTATCAAAATCATCAAACAGTTTTTTAAATGCATCATGGGGTTAATATTTCTATTACTTTATCAAAATCACCAAACAGTTATTTAAATGCATAATGGGGTTAATATCCCTATTATTTTATCAAACTCATAAAACAGTTATTTAAAAATTGTTTTTAATGCTAAAGTAATACGCACTCATTATACATCCTGATTGTTTTTATAGTGTTACATTAATTTGATACAATTCACATTTATCCAGTTTTTACCAACAATAGTCAATGGAGACAATATTACGTCAATATCTTACGACGTACCTGGTTTGAAGAAGAGTCTCAATGTCAACAAATGATAAAGATGTTTTTATGAAGTGGGGTTTATACATAGATGTTAAACACTGTTAGTATGTGTTAGAAGTTTGTTAAGATTAATATGATACGTTTATACTTCATGGTTTACGTAAGTGGAGCATTCCGTTTGAATGGAACTTGAGAATGCTATAGGACGGGGATACAATATGGATGTGTAAGATATTTATTTGTAAAAGAATGAAGTTACATATTACATAGAGATTTAATTTGCATGATTTTGAAGGCAAAGAGTCATTTCTGTTTCAGACATGAACTGAACTTAAACTTCAGATTCGTAATTAAATTATATTTGTCTTATTAAAATCTTGCTAATTTCAGGTATTTCATAACATAACACTTTTACAGTGAATGCTTGTTATCATAAGCCAGTGTTCAGTTTGAACGCATTTTATTTTCACACAAATGTCAAATTAAATATTGCTTATTACAGTAAATAATAAGTCAACAGTAGAACGAAAAAGCATGACAGTACATAGTAATTCAGTCAACTTGAAATCAGCGGCATCAATAATAGCATGTTTGGTTTCTTCAATGGAGATTCGAGGGACAATTCCGGGAAGATTTAGCGAGCAATTGCGAGGCAGCTGTTAGTACCATTTTTGTAAGTTTTTAATATGACTCGGCCAAGGATCGAACCTACGACCATCCTATTCCGACGCGGACACTAAACACTAGGCCGCTGGAGCGGTCAATATAGAATTGGTGGTTGTAATTTTTTAGAAAAATATTACTGCAATCGTTTGTTTTGGAATACCTCTATTTCAACTCCTCAAAATATTTTGACGTTATACATGCCATATTTCAAAAGTATATATGATTTATCGTAATTTAGCCGTGAATATTTTATAATTGAAAATAATTATTCAACACTTTGAAATTAGCACGTGGTAGACTGATCTGGAATATTTCATTTTGACATTTTTTTCTCAGATAAAGCGACAATATTTAGCATTACATTTTGCTTAGTATTTTGTGCAGGTTTTTTGTTGTTGTCGTCTTCTGAATTATCATGATCTTGATCAAATACATTCACTTCTTAGTGCGATGGTCTCATCGGTTTCTGCCACTCGCTCAATCTTGAATTTCTATGCGATCTGTTTGTCATGTTTGTTGTTGGCATTATATTACTTGCAATGAGGGCTGCTTTCTTCGCGAGGTCAACTATAAAAGCTTGTCTCGTATCACAAACGTTTTGTCATGAACGCTTTGTTGCAATATCATATGATAATAATAATAATAATAATAATAATAATAATAATAATAATAATAATAATAATGAGGACTTTGTATAGCGCCTAATCTTTAAAAGTTCTAAGCGCTTTACACCATCAATAATGATATGACTACACTACATAACAACAAATGACAAAAAACAATGAAATTGGAAAACATAAAACATGCTGAAAACATATAAGATACAAAACAAGATTAGGTCGCTAAGTTTGTCCCTGCAGTCGAAACAGGTGAGTCTTAAGAGCACTCTTAAAAGGGACCACTGTGTCTTTGTGTCTAATTTCAATGGGCAATTCGTTCCACCTCGCCGGGCCCTGGTGTGCAAACGAACGTTGTCCATATGACTTTGTTTTCACCTTGGGAACAATGAGTATACGATTATCAGAAGAAGATAAGGATCTAGCTGGTGTATACACATGGGTGAGGCTGGATAGGTATGTTGGACTGGAGTTTGTCATTGAAACATAGCACAGAGAACACATTTTGTGTTTGATTTTTTTATCGAATTGATAGTCAATGTAGGGTACAGAGCAGTGGTGAGGTGTGCTCTGATCGAGGTACTCTAAAGATGATCCGTGCAGCTGTGTTTTGAACTTTATGAAGTTTCTGGAGTAAATATTGTGACGAACCAGACAGAATTGAGTTACAATAGTCCAGTCTTGAAAGTACTAATGAACACATAAGTATTTTAGTGGCATCAACTGAAAGATATTTACGAATGGAACTGATGCGTCTCAATTCAAGATATGCAGCCTTGCATATGTTCATGATATGTTGGTGCAATGTGAGAGGACTGTCTAGAGTAACGCCTAGGTTCCGTACTGACTGAGAATTTAATGTTGATGCAGCTGATATTTATTGTCTGCGGTAAAGGATTTGAATGAGAAAGTCTTTGTGTTGTGTTCAGAATAGCCTCAGTTTTATCATCATTCATCTGCTGATTGTTACATGTCATCCATGATTTCACATCAGAAATGCACTTCTCTACTCCATGGATGGTAGCATCAACTTCAGTTGGGTGGCTAGACTTGTATATTTGGGTGTCATCAGCATACAATTGGTGCGACACTGGGTGATGATCTATGACACTTGAGAGCGGCTGAGTATACAGAATGAAGAGAACAGGTCCAAGAACAGATCCCTGTGGAACACCACAACATACGTCAACTGGGCTGGAGTGTATTTCATTTGCAGATATAATTTGTGTCCTGTTAACTAAGTAGGTCTTGAACCATTGTAAGGCTATATTCTGAATGCCAAATACATGCTGGAGACGGTGAAGTAATATATCATGGTCTATTGTGTCAAATGCTGTAGATAAATCCAGGAGAATGAGGACTGTAATCTTTCCACTATCTAAAGCAGAGAGAATGTCACTAAATACTTTCAGAAGAGTAGTTCCCGTACTGTGGCAAGGGCGATATGCAGACTGTACATTGATAAAAAGACTGTTTGAATTCAAATGAGATACAAGTTGAGTTAGAACAACCTTTTCTAAGATTTGTGATATGAATGAGAGATTAGAAACTGGTCGGTAGTTCTTTAAATTGTTATGGTCCAGTGTTGGTTTCTTCAGCAGTGGCTTTACGATGGCAGTTTTGAAAAATGATGGGAATTCCCCTGATGAGAGAGATATTAATAACATCAGTTAGTGAAGGCAATATTGGGTCTAAGCACTGTGATGTCGGAATTTGATCATGTTCATAAGACGTTTGTGCACTTTTCATCACGATTGTCCGTACTAAATCAATAGAAACAGGTTCAAATGCTCCTAACGTTTGTCGCTGAAATTCTGCATCATAACTGTATGGTGAAGAATCGGTTGAAATTGTGCTCTCAAGCGAATCTCTAATGGTTTGTACTTTGTCATATGATAGCGAATCTGTATTAGTCGGACGAAAGTTGGGTTGGTTGCCATATTTTGTGTAAGAGTTATATGATAAAAATCACATAAATACATTAGAAAGCCCAAATAAGGCAGTCCCAACAATAGGAGCTTTATTTAATTTTATAATATATTTTTCATATGGACTCCGACCGTGTTCTCATCACATTTTCATTGAGAAACACTCAAGCATGTTAATCGCCATGTCATTGAAATCTTCTTTTTTACACGTTCTTTAAATTTCTTCATAACATTTCTAAATATAGAATTATTCATTAGCTTCAACAAATTCCAGCTCGAAATTGTCTCAGCTGCTCGCTAGTTGTATGACAAAGTTAGACGTAGGCAATCAACATTAGACATAGGCAAAGCTCGTCCTTGAATTTAACAGCAATGTGGATTTTGATAAGCCGCAATTCATTAAATCAAAGCGCTGTCTCTAATTTTTATGGTGGATAGAGTAGCGCGTTTTATCAATTAGATTAGTAATCAATGACAACCTAATATTGTCAACACCTAATAACAGTGATCTGTTCTAGCTGATTTGTCATAATGATCGCCGCGTCCCATGATACACATGGGAAAGAATAATACCAATCAGCATATAGCACTAATACGACATGCAGAGATCACAAAAAGCTTCTAAAATGTCAGCAAGCATCATGACATCTGATGTTAAAAACATCATGATAATTACCAAGATATTTTATGTTAAATTATTTCCGAACAACGAACGCGTTGTCGTAGTCTAAGAGAGCGAGTACTGAATTGCTTTGCTGGTGGTATGGTATCAAACAATTTGTCCCATGACGTCATCTAGTAATATGGATTCTCTTGCTGGTATTGAAACCAACCATGTCGCTGGTGCATTCTTCTGCAGTGTGCTCACATATTTTTGTGTTCTTGACTAGCTTCTGATTTAATATTTTCAGTAATGGCATCCTATCAGTAGAACGCATTGATCCCAAAGAAGATGATACATATTTCTCTAGCTTCTTTGACATGCAAGTTATTTTATTCTCAAATGTTTTAAAATGTTACACGATGAGATGTCACTCGTAGCCTCTGAACTTATGAAATACTACAGACATAAAATCTGGTGTCCTTTATAACAAGACATATATATCATGTAGTTATATTTGTCGTCTACATCAAAAAAATTAACAAGACACACACACACACACACACACACACACACACACACACACACACATATATATATATATATATATATATATATATATATATATATATATATATATATATATATATATATATATCAGGTAGTTATCTTTGTCGTCTACATCACAACTTATGTTTTATGACGGAATATTATTAATTATTGTTCTACACGGACTGTTCTCCAAACGTTTCTCTGCAACATACTTATATAGTCTTACTTAGCTTTTTCTTGACGTAGACAACTATGTACACGTTGTCAGCTTGGGACATGCTCTTGATATTTTCTTGTGGATGACTTTATAAGATCGAAATCTGCACCTAGTGCGAAAACAAGCAGCTACTCAAAATCAGTATAAGTAGTAAACAGCACACGTTCAAGCTACTAAGTTTACATGTTTTTCGATATTGTATTATTATCCTCAGACGTGAAGTCTCTCGCGTCGCTGAAAAGTCTCTGCCGTCTTCAGGAAGCTGTGATTTGTTAGAAACACCATGGATACACGTTCTGCAGTAATATATTTTTTCATCTGTGTTGAATGAATTGGCAATTCATTAAACCTAATCATGTTTTATCCAGCAGCAATGCCAACCTTTTAAATGTCGTGTACACAGAGCAAATCGAATCTAAGCTTATACGGCACTGATGGTTAAATACTTGCCGCTGTAACTAACACAAACAAAACTTACTTTAATATTTAGTATCTCAGATTAGTATCTCAGATTCTTGCACGCTATTTGCTTTCACTGGGAAAGCTATCCCGGTAAAATTCAACGTATATTGATGGATGCTATAGTTGCTTGCTCTGTTTTGATTTTGTGGTATGGGATATTGTGCTGATAGGTATAGCCTACATACAACTTCAGTCATAACGATTATTTAAGAACCACTAGCAAAATAAGTTTCTTAATGAAATTCGCGCTTTGACGCATCAGCCAGTTGTTGTCTTAACAAATGAAACAGACCCAGTCCCGGATTACCCATTAGGCAGAGTAGGCAACTGTCTATGGGCCCCACGACTTTTATGGGCCCCATAAGGGGCCCCCAGGGGCCCCATGAGACCGTTACCGTGGGTCTGGGGCCCCAAAAGTTTGACTGCCTATGGGCCTCCACGTTGTTTAATACGGCGCTGAACAGACCGTAACCACAGCCTGCATCATTGTTCCTCTTTCAGACATTCTTTCGTTGAAAATGCTCCAGCCACTGATGTTGCATTGTTTGTATCTGCTGTATTGCAAGGTTTTATCATCATAACAGCTACGGGAAATTTCACATAAGATTCTGATTATGTGTTTAAGTTTATAATGGCATCACGTATCATTTCTGATCGAATTTAACCTTTGGTGTAAATAACGAAATATTTAACCATTTCGTCACCGAGCTTGACAGAAATACATAAATTTATCATGTTTGATTACGCCTTCCAAGCAATACTTCTAATGAAAGGTAATATTATAAAATGTTACTATAAGCTATGTGGGCATCAAACAAGTATCGGAAAAATGCGACGCAATTAATTCTCAGTACTTGACTGCATAAGTGAAATAAATATAATTTCTCTGCAGAGCACACATATTTTATGTAATTGCTGAGTACATATATGTTATGTAATTGCTGAGTACATATATGTTATGTAATTGCTGAGTACATATATGTTATGTAATTGCTGAGTACATATATGCTATGTAATTGCTGAGTACATATATGTTATGTAATTGCTGAGTACATATATG
The DNA here is from genome assembly GCA_029339505.1 of Unio delphinus. Taxonomy (NCBI): domain Eukaryota; kingdom Metazoa; phylum Mollusca; class Bivalvia; order Unionida; family Unionidae; genus Unio; species Unio delphinus. The sequence goes on from JAQISU010000219.1 coordinate 2,955,501, forward strand.
TTATGTAATTGCTGAGTACATATATGTTATGTAATTGCTGAGTACACATATGCTATGTAATTGCTGAGTACATGTATGGTTATTTGCAGAGTGCATAGGCTACAAGTATGATATTTGATACAAGTGCCTTCTAAACATGAATCTACTTTTCATTCAGAGTTTATCAATGATGGCTTCGAAATATGTTCTGATCTTCGTACCTTTTTCAGCAAACTCTTGTCGCCATAAAACTGAGATACAGTCCTGTTTTTGGGTCACTATAGACATGAAATCCAACCCTACTTTGTAGATTTTCCAACCCAATTACAGAGGTTTATTTGAAAAAGCCCATATGTCATTCTGTCCAGTAATTAGAATGTTATTTATATATGCATCACATCGTAGGTATAATTTTGATATTTATGATATTAACACACATTAAATATCACTTTTTGAGGTTCTGATTGGTCAAAAGAAAGCCCATGAAATTATTGTGCCGTATCCTCTATACTGATTGGCTGGGATCGTGGGAAAACGTTTTCAACCCCGCCTTCTGGAATGTTTCGTTTTGAATGAATAGTTCTGGCCGCTATTGTTGAACTCAACTTTCGAAAGAAAATTGAGGACAAATTATCTAGGCTGTCTGAATATGGATCTAGTACCCCTATAGGGGATTGTTATTTCCTGTATAACAATATCATAATGAGAAAAATTACGTAAAACTACAAGACAGGAACAACAATAAGAAGTAAACCTATTTGATGGCGGGGTGGGGGTAGCGGTATATCATCTGTAACATAGATATAGAATCCACCGTATATACAAGCCTGGTTTTAATGTTAATGTACAGAACTAAATAAACTTGCCTCTGTTCATAGACGAATTTTGATATAAATGAATCTCATAACTGACAGAACTTTATCCAACCACATTACTATAACGTAGTATATATGGGATGCAAATCCGACTCAGCAAGAAATTTGTTTGCGTCTTCTGTTTCAGTCAGATAATGCAAATATTTGGTCACATATGCATTGCAAAAATGTGGGTATTTATGCATCCAGTAATCCTATTTCCACATAAAAATCACAAGAGTGTAACGTTTGGTTCTCAAAGTTACAGTCTATTGAAAACATGTACTCTAGACTTAATGTTTACCCTATCAAACAATTTGGCATCACATCGCATTGATCATTTTATTTTGAAAAATGTTTTTCGTTATAAAATGTTATGTTTATTTAGATGGAACTTTTTTCTTTAATTTATAGTTTGTTAAAATGTACACTCTGCTTTTACCAGCTAATATTTTACGCTTCACAAATGAAAGGTGCACCGTCTATCATAATGAACGAAATTATTCGTTATTATTTCTATTTAAATAAGTTCCACTGAAATAAAAGCCATGTGATAAAAAAATCAATCTCAAATGGATAATGATTTAACTTAAATTTATGAAACTCGTTGATTAATGTTCAGCTGTTGCGAGCCTTTGCGATCAAAGGCTTGACATTATTCATCGAGTTTCATAAATTCAATATTAAATAGCTACCCATTTGAGATCCCCTATGGAAAATTGGTATGATAATGCATATCATTTGTGACGTTACGTAATGACGTAATTGTTTTTTTTTTAAATATAACGACATCAGTTTCTTTCAAAACATGTTATGCCTGAAGAAGCATACATTACATGAAAATCTAGTTGCACATAATTATTCGCGTTTGTGTTGTTCTTTTATGATCCCAATTCCGTTTAAGATATAAGTATTTTTTTAAAAATCGGTAATGACATAAATGATTTTGAATGTTATCCAATGAAAGCCATTCAAACGAGGATCACACATGTTTATTATCAATATATAATAATGCTCTTAACATTAGAGTGGCTGTATGATTTTCTTCCTAATACATACTTCACTAACAGATTCAAGCGCGTAATGTTATGTCTCTAGCAAGTTGTCAGCGTCTTTCGCCTTTCTCTTACATGTTAATTTACTGATGCGTTAATTGTAAAGGATGTTTGTTTATGATCTTTAATGTCCCATTGTAGGTATATAAGTACCTGTGCGTGATAGTTTATATATATATATATATATATATATATATATATATATATATATATATATATATATATGAGTTGATTAGAAGTATTTCTGTGCAATATGAGTCTTTTTCAGTTTTGTTTGTTTTTTTATGGTTTAACGCCATTTTTCAGCACAATATAGGCTATACATGGCGGCCAGTATTAATGGTGGAGGAAGAAACCGGACAAACCCCGGAAAGAACCACCGACCCACGAGAAGCTACTGGCAAGCTTTCTCACATATTTACATTTGCCGAATCTTAGACTCGAACACACGCAGACAGAGGTGAGATGGCAGTGGTCCGTAACGGACAGCGCTTTAGACCACTCGGCCACTCGGGGCCCCCGAGTCTTTTTCAGATTTAGGATGAAAGGGGTAACTTCCTACAGTAGCACTGAATGTTGATCTAGGTTAGGGATGTGCGTGTGCGAGTTTGCCTTGGTACAAACACAAATGTGTTCTTCTGCTGCAACGTAAAGTCCTAGTAACAGTGGCTAATAGTCTGCAGATTGTTCTACGACAGTCATTTTCACATATGCATTTAATTCCAACTCAACATATATTGGTTGTTACCTTGTCATGCTGCCATTCGAAATCTTTTGTTTCATTTAACAGGCATATCGTTTATAAATTCACGATACAAGAGTTGACACACGAGACAATCTATGCAACAGTATTAATTTGTGTTATTTACACTCATTGACATTTTCACTTGCAGTCGGATTGTAAACATGTCTGTTTCTAGAAACTTCTAAGCTGATGATTAGCTTATTTATAACCTAGAGTAATGGACGAGACTTACCCTATTTACATTGATCATGGACATATATTATGCACCGAATATAAATTAAATATACATTAGCAATCTTAATTTCGGAAACTATCGTTGGTTGTGTGAGTTATTACAAATTAAATAACATTATAGTAAAAGCTTTATTACATCTTGTCAAAGATGCTTTATTACATCTTGTCAAAGATGCTTTATCACATCTTGTCAAAGATGCTTCTGAATGTCTTGAGTGTGTTGAGTGATTCCATATTAACGAAGATAAGAAAACATTGCAAAGACAATCATCTTGAAATACAATTGTAATTTTGTTTGCACATATTTTTTAAAGGTACCTATAATACAATATATAGATATGAAATAATATGGTTGCATTTAAATGAGTACGATAAGAGAGGTGGTGGATGTTTTTATCTTTTATGGTTCCGACCCAGCGAGCCAATCGTGTCATATTTCAATGATTCGAAACAGAGTGTCAGGATAATTACCTGAAATACTGGTAGTCCAGATTGCTAATCAAACCCAGACGATTCTGTATCATAGAATATACGAAACATCCACAAAGTCTGACAAGTACAGGAGGTCAGTTGAAAGAAAGTCGAAATATGTTAATCGTCAATGCAGAAAGCTCGAAAGGTGAACAGATTCATGTTAGTCGTTAATTAGAAAGCTTAGGAATAAAGGCGGTGGTACCGAACGAATTTATAGGTTGTACATTGAGCTTACAGTTTACAGCAAAAACGAATTTGAAAATATAGAGCGTGCTTGCCGTGTACAGCAAAGACGAATTTATAAGACACAGCGTGCTTACGCCGTACAACAACGACGAATTTATAAGATACATAGCGCGATTACAGCGTACAATAACAACAAATTTATAAGACACAGAGCTTGCTTACACCGTACAACAACGACGAATTGATAAGATACATAGCGTGATTACAGCGTAGAACAAAGATGAAATTACCAGATACAGAGGAGTGTACAGAGGAGTGTGCGTACAGTGTACATGTCCAGTTCTAGTATCATGCAAAACCAATTTAACTGCTTACAAATAAATGTAAAGATACCATAAGCGAATTTATAGTTCATTGGTGGAGATGGTTGCCTTTATGAAAGATTATTTGATTTCGGTGACTGTACACCACTGGTTAAATATTATTTGATTTCGGTGACTGTACACCACTGGTTAAATAATTTAACTATATTATATAGTATGAATTGATTCAGTTATCTATTTTATACTGCCCTCTGTACAATTTAATGCATTTTAATATTGAATGTTATTTTTCATGGCTATAGAATATAAGATTCATTAGTAAAATACGAACCACATAGCTAATTTTGTTAATGATTGTAGGTATGTACTTTATAATAATGCCATTTTGTTCGGTAAATCTGTTTAATTGAACATTCTATGGTCAGACTGATTTCTGACTGGTTTGCTGATAAATTTATTTGAGGGACCTGACCTGTTTTGAATTTTCATTTTGTATTCTAGTGAAATAAATTGTTTGTTGAATTTTACAATCCTTGTTGGTTTTCATTCTTTTTTGTTACTTGGTTTAAGGTCACAGAGCCACAATGCTACATGTAACTCAGTTCCTTATTTTTCACTGACCAGTTACTTCTGAAATGCATCGTACTCTAAGCTTCCTAGTGTTAGCAATCGTTGGTCAGCTGAGACATGGTCAGTGTGTCATGTTTGGCAATACATTGGGTTGATTTACCACAAAATGTGCCCATATTCTGCGATTTTTGAGCATGCGGCGAAATCAATACTGCGTCAGTCACTAAAGGGTTAGCCAAAATTTACTGAAGATGATTTATGCAAAAGTAACTATGATATAAAAAGAGCACATGTCAAATAGGACGATAGCCATGGATATCATGCGTGCACAAACCTATAATTTCAATAGTGTCAGATGATAAGATCTCTTTAGGCGACTCAGAACTTGACACGTGTCTGATATGAATATCTGAGAAAAATAGGCCAATTAAAACGAGTCTCATTTGTGAACATAACTATGTGAAAATGGGCTAGTCAAAACGGGAATGATCTGCGCAAAATAGGCCAATCACAACTTACATAATTTGTCGAAGATAGGCCAATCCAAAAATTAAAATATCTGTGAAAGAAACCCAAACAAAACCTTTATAATTTGTGAAACATAAGCCAGTTAAAACTTGTTAAATTTAGGAAAAGTAGACCAATTATAATTTTTATAATTTGTGAAAAATAGGCTAGTCAAAACGTGAATAATCTGCGCAAAATAAGCTAACCAGAACCTGTATAATCCGTTAAACATAGGCTAATCAAAACTTGTATAATCTGGAGAAACTAGGCCAATCGATGATAGGCCACGACCTAATGTTAGGACCAGGATTCGAGGACTACTTTGTTATCAATTTAGAATTATCTAAAAGTGAGTGACAAGTCAGTAGTATATGGGGATACTATAGGGACAATGGGAAATCCAGTAAAAAACAGCTTGGAACAATATGGGGACAAGATTTATAGGGACAATGGGAAATCCAGTGAAAAACAGCTTGGGACACTATGGGGACAAAACATCTTGGAACAATATAGGGACAAGAAAAATTGAACATGGTGGGACTGTATAGGGACAAGAAAAATTGAACATGGTGGGACTGTATAGGGACAAGGAAAATGGAACATGGGAAATATGATTTGTATGGGTATAGGGGACTGTCTAGTGACAAGGGGAAAAATGGTGGCAAAGAAAGCTAATATCTTTTCGAGACCTTTGAGTGGCTCTGAAAAGGGCCGTTATGTGTAATGTTAACAGTATTTTGTTAACATAGAGGACATCTCACAGATCTTCTTCTCTTCCTTAAACTTCCCCTCACCTCTGGACCGTATAGTAAGACTCTCTTCAAACAGCCTTGCCTCTCTACATAGATCCTTCTTTTCCAAAGGGTTGTATCCGTCATTCGTATAATTGTCCATGATGATCTAACATACATGGGTATGTCAGTCCGAAACAGCATGGTAGAAACAAGGGTAGAAGATTCTACGTTAGTCCACATCTTGTGATGAGAAACAGGTGAAGCGAATGCCGTGTACTACGGTTATTTATAGAGGAAGAGCGGATCGAAACAGATTGACTGTATCCACCAATCCAAACGTGCGTTACAAAAGTCAGTCACAGTCATCCAATCGGAAGAGAGCGGTCTGTGACGTCACCTTACCTATATTTGTGTTCAGTCAATCGATGCGACAGAGTTGTTCAATGATGTCGGACACTAAGAAGACGATAAATTGGAGTGAGTCAGGAGTAGAGACAGCAAGTCATGGACCAGCAGTGACTAATAAAGTCATGACAAATCTACATCCAGAAGAAGTTGATTTTAACTGGGATATTGTGGATTTTTTAACATCTCAAGAATTTATTCCGGAACCTTCGTTGCCTTCTGCTTCTTCTTATGTACACGGCGATGATTTTAAGCAAAGACAAAAAGAAGAATTGGAGCGATTTTTACAACAACAGAAAGTAGAAGAACAAGCTTTTCGTATTCAACAGCAGGAATAAGAAGCAAGAAGGAAACACCAGGAAGAAACAGTAGCAGCAACCGAGAAGAAAGAATACCAAGGACAGAAAGAGAATAGAGAAAATCAAACGGTCACGACGGTACTTTTAGATATTTTAGCAGAGTTAAGGAGTCTGAAACAAATGTATCAGACTTCTTTATCACGACCGCATAGAAAAAGACCTTCTCGAGCTAAACAACCCAATCTCTCTGTGACTACGTCTACCATACCATTTCTACCAAATCATTGACAGGAACCACCAGTCCCGAAGTAGGCCTTGGCCGTGGCAAAGGTTTAAGACAGCTCAAGATGGTTACGTCCCGTTTCTGAGTTTGTTTTGTTTTAAACAAACAAAACACCAACGGTCCTTTTCAGGGCCACTCAAATTATTTCGAAAAAAAATACTATTTCAATTGCCTAATTCAATGAAAACTCAAAAGTCTTTTTTTTTTAAACCCATGATGTGCGTGTGAGTGAATGAATGTGTGAGTGTAGGTTCTTATTCTATAAAATCAAAACCAAGAGACACTTACTTTTTTCTCTCTGGTATATTCTGGTACAAAAGTTACAATTCAATATCACAACATAACATAACCCAATACCACTTTAAAAAGTTCATAGGTTTCTTCTTTTTCACTCTTTCTGTTTTTTTTTTCATTTTCTTTACTGTTACATGTTTTCTTTTTCTTCTTCCTCTTCACATTCGTTTCGTCTTCTTTTCTTGTCTTTGTGAACGTTTCGGGGTTCTTCCCTGGGGGAGGGTACCTCTTCCTCCTCCTCATGTTCAGAATTCCTCTTCCCCTCCTCCTCCTGCTCCTGTTTTTCTTAGGGCAGTTTGGAGACCAATGTCCTTTCTCTTTACAATAATAACAGGTATCTTGACTTTTGTCTCTATTGGTACCTTTTTTGTTTTTGTCACGATCTAGACATTCGGTAGCCCAATGTTCTTTCTTCTTACAGATATAGCAAGTATCTTGACTTTTATCTCGAAAGGAGGGAGAGTAGTCCGTAGGCTTGTCTGAAGAAGACTTTCGTATGACCCCACGTAAATTTCTGATGAGAAGTTCAACTTGTGTAGGTTCTTCCATCGTTCTGGTCAATGTGAGAGTGAAATAAATACTGAAAGGTTAGACTCTAACCCTTTTTATATGCACGGATCGGACATGAATATATAGGGGTTATGGTCTTTAAAAGGTAGTCATTTGACTTTTTACAGACAAGATGAAAAGACCGCATCATGTTGTGGAGAAACGAGAAAACAGTAAGAGACAGAAACGTAATGTATCGCCTAGCACAGTAGCTGAAGTCTTGGCTCAAATTCATGCTAGTGATTTTGAAGATTACGTGAGTGAGCCTGAATCCACACCTAAGCAATCGACATCCAAGCAAAGTGCACCACCCTTAGTAAACCCTGAAAATTACTATCACATTCGAGAGACGGAAAAGCGTTCCTCTCGAAAATTTAAAACAACGGCTTTCACGTATGCCTTAAAGTTTAAAGATTTCAAGTCCAATGTACCTTTGAAGAATACAGAAGGGTTCATTATCGAGGTGTGGGATTCTGTGTTAACTGCACTGAAATATCAATGTCAAGCCAAAGAAGAGGATCGCTTGAGACTTTCTATTCATCACGATAATTTAAAGTCTCCCGTTTGGATCGAGCTTACTAACCCATCACAATTAACACCTTCCAAAGTCATTGACACAATTTAACAGTTACGACAATCCAACGACAAGTTTCACATCACCGACAGAAAAGCCACACTGTGCATGACCCACGTGTCTCTTCTCCAGGGGAGAGGACGCAGAAAAGTGTTATTGGTGGATAGACTTCGCAGCATGAAGCGAAGCCTCGTCCGAATTAATAATTCTCAAGACCAGATGTGTTTAGCCCGTGCCATCTTCGTGGGACAAACGTATGACAACAAGAACGAGACGATAGAATGGAAAAGAGCCTGGACAACTATTAGAAAATCGGGTCGAGCCAAACACAGAAGTGAAGCAGAACTCCTGTTACAGCAACCAGGGATATCCAAAGACGCCCCTTGCGGTATTCCAGAAATTCAAAAATTGCAAGACGTCTTGGCTCCACGTTACACTTTGAAAGTACACCCTCAAGAAGTGCGTGGTCCTCTTTTGTTTCGAGGTCACGATTTCAAAGACGGAAAATACATTCACGTCTATCATCACGATGGTCATTATGATACCATTACCAGTATCACTGCATTCCTGGGATACGGCTACTACTGTGAAAAATGTGACTATGGTTATAACAATCGAGAACAACACAAGCATTGTGGATCAAAATGTGAGGGATGTTTGGCCTCTCAACCTTGTCTGGACAAAGGCCAAGTACGAGTGCATTGCCCTGTTTGTCAGCGCACTTTTGTCAGTCTTACCTGTTACCAACAACATTTGAAGATGCATGGTTCACAGCAGAAAAGTACTTGTCAGCTTTTGAGATTGTGCCTTACTTGTGGACAAGGCATACGTACCAATAGTGCCAAGTTTCACGTTTGTCGAGGGAAGAAACGATGTCACATTTGTCACCAAATCGTGGACTTGGTGCACGAATGCTTCATTCAAAAATATCAACCCCAATCAGAAGATACCCAGATAAAAGGAAATTTTATTTTTTTTGATTTCGAATGCATGCAAGAGACCGGTATTCACATTCCCAGTTTCTGCGTGGCTCATCAAGCGTTCGAGCAGTGTATCCAAGAACCCATCTTTATTCATTGCCCTCACTGTAGCAAGATTCCTGGAGGACGTGAAAAAATATTTCGAGGGTCAAACACCTTGGTCAATTTTGCCCAATGGATCTTAAACCCCATCGACGAGACGTGGAGTCCAGAAGACATCGAACCTTACGGAGATTGTCATCGCCATTCCACGGTCATGGCTCACATTTTCTCGGGATACGATGGGCAATTTCTGCTCAGATACTATACGGAACAAAGTACCGAACGTCCTAAAGTGACTTTGAATGGAGCCAAAATCATTTATATGCAAGTAGGACAAGTGCAGTTTAAAGATTCGATGAGTTACTTGGCCATGCCATTGAGTCGCATGCCTAAAACGTTTGGAATGACAGAAATGGCCAAAGGTTATTTTCCACACTTTTTCAATACCGAAGCCAATCAACATGCCGTTCTAAACCATTTGCCTGAGGCTGACGACTACGACCCCGACAACATGCGCACCGAACAACGAGAAGCTTTCCACGCTTGGTACCAGACTCACGCCTCGGACCCCTTTGACTTTCAAGAAGAAATGTTAAAGTACTGTCGATCTGACATGGACATTTTACGACGTTGCTGTGGAAAATTTCGAGAATTGTTCATGAAGTACGGAGGGATCGATCCTTTGAAAGAAGCTTGTACCATTGCCAAAGCATGTTCCTTAGTGTACCGAAAACGCTTTATGCCTGAAAATACTCTGGCTGTCATCAGTCCTCAAACGACAAATTTTGTCAAACGTCAATACTAGGTCAAAGCCCTACGCTGGCTCCATTACTTGTGCGACAAGGAAGACAAATGGATCCAACACGCTCGCAACGAAAAGACTATCGGAACGTATTCGGTGGATGGATGGGACTTAGAAAACCCTAAGATCGTGTACGAGTTTAACGGATGCTTATTTCACGGATGTCCCATGTGCAACCCTCAGCGTGACATCAAAAATCAGTTTTTACAAACGACTATGGAAGACTTGTACCAGACCATGTGTCAGCGACGTTTGAAGTTAGAACAGCAAGGATACCAGGTAGTGGAAATGTGGGAACACGAGTACGATCAGCGTTTGAAAACCGATCCCGAGTTTAAACGCATCGTAGAAAGTTACAAGTTGGTGGACCCCCTGAACCCACGGGATAGTTTGTACGGAGGACGAACGAATGCCACCTGTTTGCTGTACCAAGCGGACGAAGAGAAAGAAGAAGAAATCAAATACTTGGACGTGTGTTCGCTGTATCCTTACGTCTGCAAATATTGTCACTTTCCCGTAGGGCACCCAGAATTAATGACAGAACACATTGACTTGGACCATATACGTCAGTACGAAGGATTGATCAAGTGCATAGTCTTGACTCCCACAGACTTGTACCATCCCGTTTTACCTCACCATTGCCAAGGAAAACTGATGTTTCCTTTGTGTCGCACATGTGCCGAAATGTGCAACCAAGACCAACCTTGTCAGCACAGCCAGGAAAAACGCGCCTTGACAGGAACGTGGGTGAGCGTGGAATTGTTTAAAGCTCTGGACCTGGGATACTGACTGTTAGAAGTGTACGAAATTTACCACTTTTCCAAGACACAACAATACCGCAAGGGCGACGAGACACAGAAAGGTATTTTTGCAGACTACGTGGATGCCTTTTTAAATCTAAAACAAGAAGCTAGTGACTATCCTTCCTGGTGTCACACTCCCGAAGACCAAAAGATATTCAAAGAAAAATATCGGGAGCAGAAAGGCATCACTTTGGATCACATCGAGAAAAACGAAGGAAGGCGATCGTTTGCAAAAGTGATGCTCAATTGCTTGTGGGGTAAAATGGCACAACAACCGTCTTTACCCAAGACAGAGTATTTGTCCGAACCTTCCCGCTACGTTCAGATGATTCACGACCAAACCAAAGTCATGAAACACGTCGATGTCATTCGTGAGGCCTTGATCTTAGTCAATTACGATTAAGAACTAGACTTTGTAGAAGCCGACAAATTTGGAAATGTCATCATTGCGGCTTACGTGACAGCCCACGCTCGCTTAAAATTGCACGAAGTGTTAGAACTGTTAGGAGATTGTGTGTTGTATTTTGACACGGACAGTTGCATCTACATTCACCGTCCGAACCAGTGTAACCCTACCATCGAAGGAGACCGTTTAGGAGCCTGGACCAATGAACATCCCGACGACAAGATTCTATGTTTTGCAAGTGGCGGTCCTAAAAATTACGGCTACGAATACCGAGACCCCCAAGGAGAAATGCACACCGAATGTAAAGTGAAAGGATTGACTCTCAATTATCGCACCAGTCGAGTGGTGAACTTTGACGTACTACAAGAAGCCTTACAGTCGGGACAGGATGAAATGTTTAAAGTGACTACCCACAAACCGCACAAGATTGTTCGTTTGCCCACACACCAAAACGTTAGCCGACCTTTGGAAAAAGTCTATCAAATCGTGTACCAAAAAAGAGTACGACTTCCCAATCACTTCACTATACCGTACGGTCACGTCAAAATTGGGCAGCATATAAAAAGGGACATCGTCCAAGACCAATAGTTCATTTGTCACTACATCGACCAAGCGAAAAGAAGATGAATCCATTTAAGCAGACATCATTCAAATTTGGGAATTCTCAAGTGGAGTGCGATGCTAAACCTTGCGATTGTAGTGATGCCAGGCGCTGTGACCTTAGTGATTCAGCAGGATATCGTGGGAACGTTGCTATGACTACTAGCCCTATATCTACCCTGGAAAGTGATGCTGTGCGTGTCAAACCTGAGGGATGCGAAAGCGGTGCCATACGTTATCGTGGACTCCTAGGAATTTCACCGTACCTGCATCGAACGGAAGTGAGGAGAGTCGAATATTCGTTCCCGACGAGTTTGCCTGACTACTGTCACTTTAAAAGTCGATTCCAAACCTTCAAAGATAAATGGCCAAAATATCTGCCTGGACCAATTCCTGAAGAATTTGCCAGAGCCGGATTTTTGTACTTGGGCGAAGGGGATGAAGTCAAGTGTTTCAGTTGTGTAGTATCCATTTACGAGTGGGAACATAAAGATTCCGCTTACCTGGAGCATGCTCGATGGTCTCCGAATTGTCAATACCTACATTTAGTGGGACCTAGTAATTGGAAGTGACACTACTGTTCCATGTCGTTTAACAAACCTAGACTAGTATATAAGCCCTCTCTAAAACGCATTACCACACGAATTGCAAGAGAAGATCTACAAGGATGTTTGACAGGGTCTTGCTAAAGAAAAATCTCAATGGGTGACTGTAGAGCTTTTGTGTCGTGAAATTCACAAGAGGAAAGTGATGAAAATTAACCAACGTGTTAGATTTCTCTGGATCAAGGGTATTTTATTGCTGTGTTTCCAGTTTAGTTCGTTTACATTTGAAGATGTTTTGATCTTTCTTAACCGTTACCCTGAATGGCAGTGGGACGAAATTACACGTTATATTAATCACTTTCGATTTTGGAGCAGATTTGATTCTGTGTAGAATATACACTGATGGTTTTCGACAAAAAAAAAAGAAGTATAAAAAAGAACAACCATGCCACAACCTTTATCACTTTTGATCAAACAGATTCCGTGGAAGGATATCAATGAGAAGATTCACACGGTGAAAGATTACGAACACTTCTTGCAAGAACTGTGCCATATGAATTGGGGTCGACGTGTAGTGTGTGTTTTAGTGACTTGCTTTCTGGGATTTCGTTTACCTGTCGATTCCTTGTGGACACTTTACGAACACTACCTACCAAAAAAGACAGTATGTTGACTCCTTTAAATGTCCACGAGAGACTCATTCGGTTACAAGCCTTACGCTTTCATCTGGATACGTCTCGACCTCTACAGGAAAAAAAGATTCGTCAACTTTTACGTACGGAAGCGGTGTACGAAGATGTATGTGTAGCTTGTGATTTACACCCTCATTGGACAGATGTACGTGACTGGAAAAGTTGGGATTTTGAGGCTTGGACAAACGAAGCATCCCATTATGCCCAAGCGTTGTGTTCCTACAATACATCATCGAGTGAAAAAAGTCACTTTTAAACCTGTGTTAGTGACAGTACCAGAAGAAGAAGAGAAAGAATCTGTCACCCAGACAATCCCTCTGTTCAAGACAGAACTGTCATGGACATTCCCCCACAAAGACCCTTTCGAGAAGACACGTATGTGACTGTACCCCATGTAGAGGAGACTATAAGAACATTGCACACTACCTCTAGGACACCTTCGTTACCCAAACAATGTTGTACAGAGACTTGTTTATATGCCACTTTGATCGTTTCCCTATGTATTTATCCCTGTATTTATCCATTGGCTTTTATGTATTTTTGTCTTTCGTGTTCCATTGAAATAAACGTGTCTTGAAAAAGTATAAAAACCTCTTGTCTTGTCTGTTTTTGTGTCAATAGTGTCATACAATACACTACTATGGCTAACTCTGCTATTTCTACTACTCCTTCCTCCTCGACATTCAAAGTTATTGACGAACACTTAGATCAGGCTAGTTGGAAAGCCTTGTATCTTCGTCATCCTTTTAACATGTTAATTGCTGGACCAAGCGGTTCAGGCAAAACCGAATTTGTCAAACGTTTGATCGAACATAAACATCATTTGATCGATCGTCCACCTCAACGCATCGTGTGGTGTTACAAAGAGTGGCAATCGGCATACAGTCTCTTGCAAGAAAGTCAAGGTGATTCCATTGTGTTTGTGGAAGGTATTCCTAAAGAAGACGAGGGGATCGTGTCTGATCCTAGTCAAACTCATTGGGTCATTTTTGACGACATGTTAGGAGAAGACGAAGAAGAAATTAAACTGGTTTACGCGTAAAGTGCATCATCGTAATGCCAGTGTCATTTACATTACACAAAATTTATTTCAACAAAGTAAAGCCCATCGTACCATTAGTCTCAATGCTCATTACGTGGTCTTGTTTAAAAGTCCTCGAGATAAATCACAAGTGCAAGTCTTAGCCAAACAGTTAGGAACACCTTGGCTGACTCATGCGTACGATGATGCCACTCAACCGCCACACGCCTATGTTCTCGTGGATTTAAAACCCACCACCCCTGATTATTTGCCGATTTGTTTCACGACTGGTGTCAAGACGGAGGGCCTGTCGTGTACACATTCTCGTCGTCGACATAACACAATGAAGCACTAAAAAAAATCTATTAAAACCTTGGTCACTTTGACCTTGTCTCATACATTGTCAACATGACGTCCCTTCAGTCTCATCTTCCCATCAAATTGATTCGTGCCTTGTACGGTATCAGTCGCGAAAAAAATTCACAAATACGTGCTCACGTCTTAGAAGTCAGTCTCAAAGAAGTCTTACGATGGTTTACGGTGACAGCACGTCAAATACTGCAAGGCATCATTCACATTTAACATCAAACCAAACGCTTTTTTGACAGAAACAAAGTAGCCTTGACGCAACTGGCCGATCCTCACATCGACACTCAAATCAAAAAGCAAATCATATTGAAACCTGGAGGTAGTGATTCTCTAGGAGGTGTCATCATTCGTTCTCTTTTAAAATGGGATCCCAATGCTCCCAAAGATCACCCCAAGAAAAAAAAAGCCAAACAAGCCCTTAAGAAAAAGAACAATGGTTCCATGACCAAAACACAGAAAAAGAAAAGTCCACAGAAAAAAGCGGTCACCCGCGAAAAAGACACGTCGGCCAGGACGATTCCTTATCTTCTTCAACCACGACGTGTAAGAGAAGATCTACAAGGACGTTTGGCAGGGACCGTGTTTCCAGTAGCCTCAGGGGCTTCCACTTCTCCGTTGTGGGTGATGCTAGCCAAATCCAATCTGACACACGTTTTTCCTAATTTGATGAAACATTGGAAATCTGCGTCTCCCAAAACGTCTCCTCCACCGGTGACACCCTCGTCCACATTAGCGGCAGTAGTTGCTGCTCACAAAGTACCTGCCCCCAAAGCTAAAGTCCAAGAAAGATCTGGTATGTTAAAGAGTTTACTAGATTTGTCCAAACAAGAACTGTCCCGAATGAGTCCGTTGCGAACCCCTTCACGACGTGTGTTACCTGCCATGAAGTTGATACGACGGAAAGATAATCAGTGGCGTCGCATTCCAGTATAAAAATGACTTGAGGAAGGACAACAACGGAAATCAGTATTTTCTGTACCACTGCTGAACACTCAAGGATGCCTCCTCAAAAACGTGCACACCACAACCCTCAACGTTCTGCTGTCCAAAAAGGAAAAGGAAAAAGAAAATTTCGTCAGCCTACAAAACGCTTAGCCAAACAACGACGTCCTCCCTCAAAAGACACAGTCATCCGAAGAAAAAGAGAAATCACCAAAGGGGAGGATCTTTAATAAGAAAACTAGTCAATTCAGCTGAGAACCGAACTGGCATCTTTAGCGATGCTTTTGAGGATTTAGCGAAGCATGCCGTTACCTTTTTGAGAAACAAATAGAAAAAGAAGTAAAAAGAGGGTCTGTATCAAGTCTTTGACGTCAGTGTATTTCTGGAACGAACAAGCAAAGATGTCACCTCGCAAAAAACATTCTTATTCACCCCACAAAGGAAAGAAAAGGAAAGGACTACCTCATCGTTTAGCCAAACACGGAGACATGTTGTCCGTCCTGTCCAAAGCCTCTCCAACCATGCGAAAACAAATCATTAAAACAGTCTCCTAAGATGTCATCGATACCGTGTGCGAATGTTGTTTGAATGTTTTGAGAGGCACGATACCTTTGTCTCCACACCAGAAAAAAATGCTTCGCCAAACATCGACACGTTCTTCGTCAAATGGTCCAAAAGAAAATATCCGTCCGTCAAAAGAAAAAGATGTTGGTGCAACGTGGAAGATTTTACCCATTCTTGCTCCTTTGTTGACAGGTTTAATATCAGGATTGATACAAGGGATGACACAAGGGAAGACCCAAGGGATGTCCCAAGGGTTTCCACAAGGAATGGGTAGAAGATAAAAGGACACTATGGAGCACCACAATCTCAGACATAACCTTTGAAAGCCCATGGAAGGACGAAAACTGACTTTGGTTCCTTACAAACGATGGATGGAATACCATCGTTGGCAAGAACAACGAATCCCCCATTTACGACCCAATACTAATTTAACCGAGATGTCCCAATTACAACACGAATTGCAATCCTTGATACATCGCCACGATTTATCCGAAACCGAAAAATCGCAAAAGTACGGTCAACTCTTGTAATGACTGCAACTCTTTCATCATAAAGCTGCGGAACAAACAGCTCTACCCACTTTGTCCGATTTTAAGGCTCTAATGAATAGTCCGTCACCCTCACCATCTACAGTGGTCAAAACAGACGTCACCCCACCATTACCCAAGGAAGAAGAAGAACCCCATGATCTCTTTCAAACACCCACTACCACTCCCATTCCGAGTAAGATTGCTGCTTCCTTGTTGACCCCTTCCCCCACTCCCCCACGAGCAGAACTCAAAACTTGGGATAAAAAGATGATGGCTACTCCTCATTTGACAGATGTGAAAAAGAAAGAAAGGAAACCAGAAGTGAGTAAAGAAAAGAAGACCAAAGCTATCCCATTACCTCCACTACTACCACCACCACAACCAGTACCCTCGACGTCAACTCCTGTGGCACATCGGACACGTAACACCATTTCCAAACAACCCCCATTTCGTCCCACCCAAAGCAATATCCTCGAAGAGTGGGTACCTTATTAACAAAACCATGGAGAAGGTATTAGCCAGCATTTACTACGATCCAGCTCACCCTGCAGGTTACGGAAGCATTCAGAAATTGTATCGTGCTGCCAGAACTCGCCTGAAAAATCTCCGTTTACCTGCAGTACAACGATAGTTACAAGAACAAGCAACGTACACTTTACACAAACCCATTCGACGAAAATTTCACAGAAGTCGCATTCAAGTGGAAGGCATCGATCATCAATGGCAAGCCGATTTAGCCGATGTCTCATTTAGCCACCTACAATCGCGGCTACAAATATTTGTTTTGTGTCATCGACGTCTTTTCTAAATTTGCCTGGGTCGTACCATTGACATCCAAATCGAGCGGAGAGTTAGTACGAGCTTTGCAACTGGTGTTGAAACAAAGTGGTCGTCACCCTCTTCGATGGCAAACCGACAAAGGCACCGAATTTCTAAACCAAGCTTTCCAACGAGAATTAAAGAAACGTGACATTCATTTTTTCACCACCGAAAATCCTGAAACCAAAGCCAGTATCGTGGAACGTTTTCAACGTACCTTGAAAGAACGCATGTGGAAATATTTTACGCATCAACACACTCTCAAGTACATCGACGTCTTACCGCACTTAGTGCAAGCCTACAATCAATCTTACCATAGAAGCATTGGACGTGCCCCACAAGATGCGACACCTGACAACAAAGTGACTGTTTTTGAGCGTTTGTTTGGTACGTCCCGGACGATGGCTGTCCCCAAGAAAGGTAAAAGAGTGTTAACCCCGGGAGATTGGGTACGCATTGGTAAAACCAAACGCACTTTCAACAAAGGTTACTTACCCAACTGGACCACCGAATTGTTTCGTGTCACTGAACGAGTGCGTGATCGTCATCCTACCGTCTATAAATTGGAAGACATGAACGGAGAAGTATTAAAAGGAACGTTTTACTTGCCTGAGTTACAACGTGTCACCAAAAAAGAAGACGACGTGTACGATATTGAAAGCATTCTCGAACGAAGAACCCGTAAAGTAGGAAAACGTCGTGTCAAAGAAGTCAAAGTACGTTGGAAAGGATATCCTCCTAGTTTTGATTCTTAGATTGACGCTTCGCAAGTCATCGACTATAAAAAGAAGTGACCATCATGCCCTTCAATACAGCTTCAGCATCCACAGTGACTACTCCTTCACCCACGTCATCTCTGCAAGATTTACAAAAGCAACCCTTGTGGGTGTGGTGTGGAGAACGTGTCCCTAAAACGCAAATCGTCTTTTTCTGTCAAATCTTTGTGGTGTATTGTGTTATCGGTGCAGCCATTTCTAATATGAGTTTGCAACAAGGAGACAAACAATTGTGGACTATTTTACTCAGCAGTTGCATCGGGTATCTTCTTCCCAATCCTTCCCTGAAATACTCTTACAACGGGAACAACAGTAACAATATTGGGAGTCTTGCGTCCAACGTTAGTCATTCTCCTGACAGTCACCCTTCCAATCACAATCCTCTTTTAGACGCTCCTTTAACCTCGAGTGACTCCTCGGACAGAAGAACATTGGAATTATGAACAACACTATTAACCAATTTTACTTAACGTTACCCAGTGACAGTTCCATGGAGGTGTTTCCTAAGAACACGTTGTGCTGTTACACGGCTAAATTACCTCAAGCCATGCATTTGGATCAAGATGATCATTGGGAAGTGGCTTTAGTGGAAATAATACACCCAACACAAATCAAAAACATCGTCGAAAATCAAAACACTTTTACAGTAGAAGTGTTTGACGAGCGATTGCAAGATGCCTTAGACGCACGAGCCATCACTGGCATTGACACAAAGAAATCAGATGGACCCAAAACTAAAACCTTGTCCACTCATATGATCAGCATTCCTCCAGGCTATTATTTTAGTGGTCAACATTTAGTGACTACACTTGCTACCAGGTTCAATGCTGAGTTTGGTAAAGCCATGGACAAACTACCCTCCAAAAAAAGTGTTACCTTTGAGTACTATCAAGTGGCTCGTCGTCTCATGATCAAATTTTCAGAAGATAAAATGATAGGCATTACCTTTTGTCCTGAATTGTATGCTATTTTAGGTGGAGACACCGAGTTGCTCAAGGAGAGAAATGAAAAAACACAACTCATAGACAGGAACTCGGATGTTGCGAAATATTTTAACTTCCCTGTAGAAATGAACCAAGGACTCAACTTGATGTTTGTGTACTCCGATGTGGTGGAGTACAACGTGGTAGGACACACCTGTGTACCGTTACTGCGTGTCATTCCTTTCAAAGTGGATTCTACCGTCGCCGCTGACGAGGAAGGTGGAAATACCTATCACGTTCACCGTGAATTTGTACATCCTCATTATTTGCCTGTCAGTAAGTCGTATTTCGACAGTGTCAACATTACTATAAAAAGAGAACTAGGTCAAAATATTCCATTTACCAAAGGGAAAGTCACAGTGAAACTCCATTTTCAAAAACGATTCTCAAACAACTGAAAAAGTGATGTATCCTGTGTACCAAGGAGTCACTCGACAACGAGGACATGGTTTAGGAGATATGTTTAAATCAGCCTTTCGTTCTGTGGTCCCTGTTTTGAAACCGATGGTGACACGAGGATTGCACGCCTTAAAAGATGCCGCATTGACTCACGGCAAAGATTTTCTCCAAAATGTTCTCATTGACAAACAAAACCCTAAAGAAGCTTTTTTGAGAACAGGCAAAAATGTCTTGCTTTAAAAGGGTAAAGAGATTTTGGGTCGACGAGAAAGTCCTATAAATGCCCTGAATGGTACCGAGTCTGGCATTCCTGCTTCTCTGACGACACAGCAAGGACAAGGTAGAAAGCGACGACGAAGGCACCCTTTCAAAAGTCTCTGTACCTCTAAAGCTAGAAAGACGAAGAAAAAAGAACCGTTCGAGACTTAGACATTTTTGATTATTAAAAGTAAAAACACATAGACACTGAGAGAAAAAAATGATGCATCAAGAATCTTGTGCCTGTTCCAAGTCGGAACTAGATCTCTTTGCCATGCCACCCACGATGATGACCAAGCAAGAAGCCCAATGGGTTGAATTTCATCCCGTCTCCTCTTTGACGGATTCAGCTCCCATCGAGTTTGAAATTAAAGGACAACCCGAAGATTACATCGATCTCAACAACAGTTACTTGTATTTGAAAGTGAAAGTGACAAAAACGGACGGCGCCCAGCTGCAAGCCGATACCCTAGTAGCTCCCATCAACAATTTCATGCATTCCTTGTTCAGCAATGTGGATTTGTACATGAATAACAAACTGGTCAGCAGTAGCATGGATACTTACCCTTACCGAGCGTAGCTCAAAAATCTCTTGACGTACGGAAAAGAAGCCAAGAATACTCATTTAGATGCTTGCGTGGTATGGAAACCTGATACAGCAAATAAGTTTGACGACACAGCCTTGTCTGTAGCAGCCGACAATGGTAATCCTGGCGATCCTCACAATGTGGGTTTTAACGAGCGTCGAAAGAAAATTCACCTAGGACGTAGTTTAGAACTGTTCGATCGTTTGCATTTGGACATGTGGTTTCAAGAGAAGTATTTGCTGAACGGGGTGGATATTCACTTGAGACTAAATAGTAGCAGTGCTGCTTTCCATTTGATGGCTACTGAACCTGATGGTAATCCTGCTCTCCACCACTGTAAAATCATTATCCAAGAAGCCAGGTTATACGTGCGTCGTGTGGAAGTGTTACCTAAAGTGGGAAATGATACCAGTCACACTTTGATCAGAACGACAGCCAAGTATCCGATACGACGCGTGGAAGTAAAATCTTTCACCATTGCCACTGGAATCCGATCTAAGATCGAAGATCATCTGTTCCAAGGACAGTTACCCAAACGTTTATTCATCCGTATCCTACAAATACAATCCTTTCCAGTTTAAGCACTGCAATGTATCCAAAATCGAAGTCAGTCGCGATGGCAAAACTTTGTGTACCAGACCTTTCGAACCCGACTTTGCCCAGAAGAATTACTTGAGGTCGTACTTGTCACTGTTCGAAGCCACAGGACATTTAGGAACCAACACCAGCCACGGTATTTCCTACGACGATTATGCAGGATGTTACACGTTGTGGGCTTTTGATTTCACTCCAGACCAAGGCAGCGACGAGGGACATTTCCACCCTATAAAATTGGGGCAACTGCGTTCGGAACTTCAGTTTGCAGGACCTCTTACTGAAACGGTGAATGTCATTCTGTATGCCGAATTCGATAATACCATAGAAATCAACAGTTTGAGAGAAGTCATTCTAGACAATTAGACTATGGAAAACTCTTGTCCCTCTTTGAATAGTGGAGAATCCATGGAAATGGAATGGGAGGTTACAGAGAAAGCAGACAACCAAGACCAAAAAGAAGAAGTAGTGATCATGCAGTCCAGATGGCCAGAACAGGAACAACAGTTAGTCACCTGTTTTGCCAAACACTTGGAAGATAAAATGAGGGACATGATTAAAAAAGATTGTTATGGATGTCAAATCGATCATCCCAGTCAAATTCAACACGATAAATGTATGATGATGAGTCAAGAAGAAAAATTGGACGATTATCTGAACGAAGCTTGGAGTCTCATCAGAGTAAGGAGACGAAGCAAACCAACAGTTACTTGACAGACCTTTTCAAGCAAAAAGTCTGGATCGAATTGATGACTTGTCATCATCTGTGAGGAAAGGAAAAAAAAACAAGGCTACACAACAAAAAATGGATACCTGGGAACTTTATTATCTTTTGAACCGTAGTTCGTACACTGGGTAGCTGTCTACTTTCCTCAAGAGGGTTGTGTGAAGTATTTTGATTCGTATGGATTACCCCCTTTCGAAGATGATATCATTGACTTTATGAGAAGAAATGCCCAGACGACACGATTCAATAATGTGAAATTACAAGGCACATATTCTATGGTGTGTGGACAATATTGTTCTATTATCTGCATCATCGCAGTCTTGGATATTCTTTAGAACATTTAGTGACTTATTTTGATCGTCATTCGTCTCGAAACGATGACAAAGTAGATCGATGGTTTTGTGACCATTATGGCTATCTGTTGTCTTTAGCTAGGAAACGTAGTGTACATCAATGGCCCAATGACTTCCAACAGTGGATATCTCAATTTAATTCGCAACGTTGTCAACCATGTCAAAGATAATGTATTAGTGTTATGGTAGAAAAAAATGTTTGTTATTTGAAAAAGAAATTTTTGTTATTTGAAAAAATTGTGTTTTGTGAGTTGTTTTGTTATTTGAATAAAAATGTTGTGTTTTGAAACCAATGCGTCTGTCGTTTGTTTTACATTTTTTTCATATAGATGCTCTCTGACTTTTCTTTCTATCTCTCACATCAAACTATCCCAATGTTTCCAAACTCTAAACCGTCGAGGGGTGTTTTCCATCACGTCCGCGCTAGAACCATATAAAGCAGGGGTAGTCTCCAGTCTGGCCTTGAATGCCCCCTGTTGGTCACATGGGTTCATTGGCCAATCAGGGGACAGGACCTGCAACCGCGTAAATACGTTAAGCGGAATTTGTATAATAACAAAAAATAAAATAAACAATATCCATAAGGAATGCGAATGCATAGGACCTGAAGGGTTCCGTTACTTGAAAAGAGCCCACCTACACTACGCTGGGTATAACGCCCCGGATAGTACTTGTGCTAAACAAACCTAACAGGATACTTTAAAGATATTGAAATTTATAGACTATACAGATAAACATTGAAATTTGCATTATAACAAAGTAAAGAACAAAACAGAAACAATAAACAAGTGTCTAGGAAACCACCTCTCTTCTGTCTATTCTTACAACTCTTCCTATATACATCCTCATTGACAGCATTATACAACTAAACTAGGAATGTATTTACAGTTAAAAACCCCAACAAACCGGGATATCTACATGGTCTAAACGGGACCATCTAAAACGTCTCCTGCTTTATGGCCTCAAATAGATTTTATGAGGTAGTCTCAAAGTCCAAAGACTATTAGGCCCAGCGACACAATGTCGCATCATAAAAATATTTACTCTAAGTAAGATCACTAAATTATTACCATATAAGGTAGTCAATGCTCAGACTATCAGGCCCCGCGGCACAAAGCTGCACTATAAACTAAGCTATAAGAACTAAGGCCTATAACATGATTTAGGTGGTCAATACCTGACCATCTAGCAAGACAGCATACGCTGCAATAAATTTTTACACAATAACCTTAATTACTTTAAAATTTCTACGTTGAATAACTACCAACGCGAGAATAGGCTGTCATATGAGGTTGTATACTCTACTTTAATAACAGCACAAAGTATTCCAATTGTTAAGGGAGAAAACGGAATGGATATGACGGAAGGAGGCAGCTTCAAGATGGAGGAACAACAAAACCAAGGCACCCAAGAAGGACACGGGGACTCAACGGACGGAATGAGGGAACTTCGGTTACACCCTGTAACATTCCATCAAAAAGCCCTTTTAAGGGCTATTTATACTTACAGAGTTTCCTTTTGGCTCAGAAACTCTATTCGACAATCTCTTTTTTCAAAAATCAGACTTGATCAATTTTGGCTGTCCACCATCAAAATTAACAAACCATTTAACCCGACATTGACCAACCTACACATGTCACTTGACATACCTAGTTTACAAAATTGATAGGGAACACACAAAATGTACACTCTGTACTAGACAAAAATTGGAATGTTAGGATGTTAGGAAAAAATATAACTTGAAAGATTGACTCAATTGCACAGGTGGCTTACACAATATCGGTATAGGATGTCCACTAGCAACAACTGGACTCGATTTGATAAGGTTAGGGCGTGCAAGAAGAACGACATCAAAGTGTCAGTTCACAGATCCTTTTCCTCCTCCTCCGCTGCCTGACTCCAACACCAGCAAATGACTAGAAGTGGAAACCATTTTTCACTAGTCATCATTCGGTGCCATTGCACCTCTAGCTCTGCATCCTCCGATTGGTTGATAGGGTTGAGTGCGTGACTGTTCTATTCCCACTCACCTAGGACTTTCATTCATGTCGATAGCTCCTTATAGGGGTGCGGCATGACGACCAAATTAAACACCATACTATGTATGCATAAACGCCCGTGGGGATGTGGCACCATTCCTTCCTCACGGGAAAATCTAAATCACTACCATATTAATTGGTAGTGTAAAATAGTGAACAAATGACCCTTTGTGGCCGGTTTCACTTAAAACCATAATTCATCATCATCCAGTCTGGCCACATTCAGGCATCGACTGCGGACCGAGTAGGACGGCTTCACTGGAGCTGGCGGCTGGCGACCTGGTGAGTGCAATGGAGAAATCTAGCATGATGATATCCCGGGCTTACTGACGTATATTATGATGTTTCCCCGTCACTTCTCCAGAAAGAAAACTCAACTTGTAAAGCGGTGGCGACTACAAGTAGCTCGAAATGGAAGTCTCATAAGTCCCGAACTAGTTTTGTGGCAGGGATAGAAATGGAGGGAAACTTGGAAAGCGGCGGCTACCACATTGGACTCGACATAGAAGTTTCGTAAGTCCCGAACCAGCTTTGCGGCAGGAACGGAAATGGAGAAGAAATAGTGGCTGCTACTTACACCAACTACGAATTGAAGGAAAAAATGGCTACTATGGATGTTGGTATGCTGCTTTATCATGCTAATGGAACTGTATTGCAACAAGCCATGGAAAACTAAGCAATATGGCGTACCTGGGGTGCGCTGACTGGTGATGACAAAATATGAGTGCAGGACTGCATGATGATATCCCGGGCGAAAGCTAAGGAATGCGATGTTATTGCCACGTCAGTGAAACTCTACCCCAGATACCCAGAAGCATGATAGAAGAACCGGCTGCCATACAAACATGGCGGCCATCACCGGACCACCTGGAGAGCCGCACAATGAAAAGATTTTCATTGCCATAGTCATTTTGCCTGAATAATAGGGGACTCATTTGGTTACGAGTTGCCCTCTTTGAACAACTACGTGGCCCTAAAAAGACTAATTTGGCCTTATTGGTGCCGCCTCCGACAAAATTCACTCCACAAGTCAAGTCCAGCGATACAAGTCGGACGTTCACATCATCATACGTTTCAGGATTTGAGTATGCCACCAGCAAGACCCTCACCACCACCTCCAACGTAAAGGAACCTACGCATAATATTACCTTCACATCGCCTTTATCTACCAGTCTACCAGTCAGCAAGCAAGCAAGATGGCCCACATTGCACACAACAAGCCTTTCCAACCAGCTAACAGTAAGGAATACACTACCACGCATAATATATCCTTGAGGTAGGAATTTTTCACTAAGCCTTCGGGCATATAAATCAGTGCTGTTTAAAACTTCTGACTATCTCTCGCTTTAACGTACTAAAATCTAACACTACAATTGTCTATTATTTCCGCAAACAGGTCCTAGGCAAAACAAACTAGGAAATACCTGGATTGAATCCGCACAAGAAATCTAACTAGATCTCCACTGTGCGATTTTCAATTGAACGAAATAAAGCTACCAATTGACCATCTACTACCTTTTTAACATACCTCCATTTCCAAAACTTCTAACACTCCCTGGCTAAACATACTAACCGAACTCACACCCTCACTCCAAACATGGATAGGCAAGCTACTTTGAAATCGGCTATGTCCAAAAGAAATAGACAACCGTGGCAAACCACAAAACGTAAGAAGCTAGAAGCCAAAATGGCCGCCATGCAACACATTGGCATGAATAGCATTAATAACAACGTCATATCGCCAATTTACATAGGGAGCTTACCTATAGGACCTTCAGACATACACAGGGAATTGAGCGAGACCAATTTAAATTGCTCAAAGATAGGGTACAACTGTAACACAATCAGTTCACCCATTCTCACCTCCTCCCCTTATCTAATCAGACAACAAGCGGCACTTCTGTCACCAAACTCTCCAATACAATTTCAAATACCAGGCGAAACGTTGGGGGAAGTAGCGATGGACACAACACTACCCTCGAATCACTCGTATTTGGAAAAGTACTGCCAAATTAGGGATCACAACATTAATCCACCCCATTATCTACAGTTAGCTCAATCACCAGTAAAAAAACCGTTTGGGCCGATTATCATTAACACAACTACAAGTACTTCGGGTCTAGGACTAGGGCAGTACGATTTAACAGTAAATGCTCTAAATGAACCACAGTCCGACCTAACCAACCAAAACTCAGGACACAACCTACCATCGGCTCCAAATCAGAACCCTACAAGCCCCAAAACTGCTGCAACCAACCAAAAGCAGGGTACTTTTACCCAATAGCACAACAAATGTAACCCAAATCTCCAAAAACAACAAAGACCAGCCAACCAACCAGAACATCGCTACTAAAATGGTTTCGGAACCTACACGTAATCATAAACAACCCGACGAACCAACTACCAATCAAAAACAGGCTACTAAACCTGCTGCACCTGCACGACTCACTAACCAAAAAACCAAACGCAATCAGCAAAACCAAAGCAATGAATCCATGCTAGGTAGGAACATCAGGCAAACTCCGGATTCAATTAAAAATCAAGCAGGCAATATAGAACAAAAACAACAGGTTCATAAGACAAATAACAAGCAGGGTAAAATTAACAGCAGTCAAACACCCGGCCCCTCCAAACCCCTCACTGCTGCGGACTTAATTTACGACAGCCCCAAAGGCGGTAAACCACAACCAGTCACCACCACCACCACTACCAAAAGACAAATAAACCCGTGGGATGGCCAGGGCAAAGGTAAACAACCCAGGTACACTAAAAAAGACACATCAAAAACGCCTGTTAAAACAGCTCCCCTAGCGACGGAAAAATCTAACCCAAAATATCAATACCACCCTATGACACACACCATCTACATAACCAGCCACTCATCTCAACTACTCAACCTTAGTTTAAACAACATCACCAACGCACTGCTCAAAGTCCACGGGGGTGAATTTAAAGTCGTAAGACCCAACACAAATTATATCATTGTTCGATGTAGTACACAGGCCCAAATAGCGAAATACCTAGAAATTGAAATACTATGCAACGTAAAAGTTAAGGTCACATTACATAGGCAAGTTGGGGAGAAAGCTCTAAACCCCACCCACACCACCGGGTTACAAGGTAATACAAATCTAAATACCACCGACAAGGCTCAGATTAACAACCAAAAATCAGACAAATTAGACACCGCTTGCCATAACAGCAACAACGGCAACCAAAGAACCAGTACCCAGCCTAAAATGACATTCAAAAAAGTAATAAAACTACCAAGAAACTGCATACACATGGATAAAACTGCTCTAACCGAATACATCAAATTAGGTGGCACAGACATCACCAAGGCATATAAGCTCAAATCAAACAACAGTGAAAACCACTTAGCTGTCCTTGAATCTGCAACACCACTGCAACCCCTGATCCGGCTCAGTCCTTCAGGACCATGGCTCAGACTCGATCCCTATGTTAACAAACCCAGATTCTGCACCAACTGTCAGCACTGGGGACACTTTGCCTCCAGTTGCAGATACGAAACAGTATGTAGGCAGTGCGGGGGGTACCATAAGGGGGAGTGTAGGAGAAACCCTAAATGTGCCAACTGCCGGGAACCGCACTTAGCCAAGTCCCAGGAGTGTCCCTTCATGATAAAAGAATACAACACAATAGAAATCATGAATGCACAAAACATCCCCTACCACCTGGCAAAAAAACTGGCACCAACCTCTAAACTCAACCACTTAGTAGGGAGAGGGGAAGGGGGAGGGAAAACCAACAAACAGGCCAATACGTCCAAAACAGACAAAAGCACGCAAACAACCCTACACCCACCTGATAAACGAACACCAACCAACTTACCCAACTTAGATGATTATCTAGTGACAGCTCTAAACGACATAAAACAAAGCATAATTAACAACAACCTCATTAGTATACAACAACACAAACTAATTGAAACACAAATAAAAGAGCTAAAACAAAACTAAAACAGAAACAGCAGGAGCTATCAACATATTAACGACCGAAATCACTATGAACCACAGGGGAAGCAACATTACAATATGGCAGTGGAATGCCAGAGGATTGCTGGGAAACATAAACGAACTAAAAATCAAAATACAAAATTCAATAAACAAACCTGACATCCTCTGCATCCAGGAGACGAAACTATCAGACAAAACCAAGCGATTACCTACCATACCCGGTTACGCCCCAGGGCAATTCCAACACAGAACAAATGGACAAGGAGGGGGATTAGTCATATACACAAATGAGCGGTTCCCCAACACCACACCAGTTAATCAAACCATCTACAATAACCATACCGAGATGCAGTCCATCATAATCGATATTGGTAACACATCAATTCAAATAGTTAATTTCTATGACCCAGGGGGAAATAGTGCCGAAATTAACTTAGACACATATAGGCTCATCAACACCTTAAGACGGGTTGAGCAGATAGTCATATATGGCGACTTTAACGCACACAATGCAAAATGGGGTGACGATAGAACGGACAAAAGAGGCAGGTTGGTAGAAAACTGGGTAGTCGAATCTAACTTGACCATATTAAACGATGGCGCTAAGACACGACTAAATCCTATCGACGGTAGCATGACCTCCATCGATCTCACCATGTGCACCCCAGCATTAGCTCAGGTGACCAGTTGGCGAGTGGACCAAGCAGACCCCATGGGCAGCGATCACTTCGCTGTAATAACCACGCTACAGATGACAGTCCAATATAACCCACTAAACTTAAACCCAAAATGGAATTACAAAAAAGCAGATTGGCTCACTTTCCAAACACAACTAGCCTCAATTGACGTAACAAACATGGAAGGGGAAAACGTTGAGAAACATTACGACCAGCTAATTAACACAATCAGGACAGCAGCAACCGACAACATACCCAAAACCAAACGTAAAATAAATAAGCAACCCATACCTTGGTGGAACGACCATTGCAAAGAGGCACACAAGGCCAAAAAAAAAGCACTCTGTAGATTTAGGAAAACTAAGAACTCAAGTGATTTCCAAACATATAAAAATAAAGAAAAGCACTTAAAAACAGTAATTAAACAAGCCAAAGAACAAACCTGGCGTGATTACTGCTCTTCTATCAACATTAAAACTAGTTCAAAAAAAGTCTGGGACAAGATCAAACAAATTCGAGGGAAAACTAGCAACACAATCCCTAAACTCTCAGGGGCCATCTCTAACGAACAAAAGGTAGCAAAACTAGCTCATCATTTTTCTGACATGAGCAGCAACACAAACCATACAATTGAATTTCAAAATCATCGGCACTTAGCCGAAAATAAAACAAAATTCTTTATAGACCAAGGCCCCACCGACACACCACTAAACAAGGAAATCACAGAATACGAATGGGATACAGCCCTAAACTCTAAAACTGAGACTTCACCAGGTGAAGACCAAATAGGCTACACTATCTACAAACATATCCCACCCAACATTAAAAAATCGGTATTAAACTTGCTCAACAAAATATGGACTACAGGACAACTCCCACATAAATGGAAAACCGCAATAGTGGTCCCGATTCTAAAGCAGGGCAAGGACCCCAATAATATTAACTCTTATAGACCAATCTCCCTCACCAACAATATATGCAAACTTATGGAAACCATACTGGTAAACAGGCTAAAATATCACCTTGAGAGCAACCAGCGCCTATCGCACAATCAATGTGGCTTCAGAAACAACAGATCCACCACGGATCAACTAATTCGGTTAGAAACCGCCATTAAAAATGCCTTTCACGCTAAGAAAAAGGCCGACAGAAACTTAATAGCGGTTTTTCTTGACCTTGAAAAAGCTTTTGACCTCGTCTGGACAAAAGGCCTCATAGCCAAACTAAACCACTATGGCATCACCGGACGTATGTTCAAATTCATTGAAAACTTCCTTACGGACAGGAAAATTATAACCAGAATAGGGGACACCCATTCAGAGCCACACACCCTGGAAAATGGCACTCCACAGGGCAGTGTACTCAGTACCAACCTATTCAATATCATGATTAACGACCTCGACAAAAACCTAACCTCGAACCTAATGGAGATCTCACAATTTGCTGATGACAGTGGCCTATGGAGAGCAGGCAACCCCTCCCACCACAAAACCATTATGGATATACAAAAGAGCCTGGATAACATAGGGAATTGGGCTAATAAGTGGGGGTTTAAATTGTCCAACGAGAAAACTGTTGCGGTTCTCTTCTCCCCAATCGGGAAAAAACATACAGAATACCCCAAGCTAACAATTCAGAGTAAGGAAATAAAATTTGTACCAGCGGTCCAATTCCTAGGTATGTTTTACGACAGACATCTAAATTGGAGCCATCATAAAAATGAATTAGACAAAAGATGCCAAAAAGACCTTAACCTTCTTAAAAACCTAAAAGGCACCACATGGGGATCGAACCAGGAAACACTCCTAACCCTGTACAAAGCCTTAATAAGATCCAAATTAGACTATGGGTGTCAGGTATACTACTCAGCCCCAAAAAACACTTAAAAAAATTAGACAAAATTCAAAGGCAAGCACTCGCACTATGCACTAACACTTTACCATCCACTTCCCTCGCCGAACTACAAATCTTAACGGGAGAACTCCCTCTACATCTTAGGCGACAGGAACTAATATTGAGGCACACTGCGAGAATATCAATACATCCAACAACGCACCCCACCCGTGTTGCCATCAATAACTGTAAAAGAAGCTATGCGTTAGGAAACCCGCCATATATACCGGCGGGCCACATGACACATAAACTAACTGAACAACTCCCTATCAAAGATCTAATATCGGAACAAATCACCTACTACGACTCAGAACCTTGGGACTGTAGTAAAATAAACGTCAACACCACCATAGCACTACAGGGAAACAAGCGAGGGCAAGAACTCGCCCTTAAATCCCAAGTTATTGAGGAAATTAATCACAAATACGCGCAATACACTAAAATATATACAGATGGCGCAAAAACAGCTAACCCCCCACGAACAGCCGCCACATATGTCATCCCTGAGCTAAATATCCAATTCGGCAAAAAACTACTTAACCACTGTTCCATCTATACGGCAGAATTCTGGGCCATACTAGAAGCGCTAAAATGGGCCCAAACCAACCAAATTGAAAAAACAGTCATAATTAGCGACTCCCTTAGCACTATGACATCCATTGAAAATAACAACACAGCCTCCAGAGGGAACTTCCTAAGACAAGCAAATAAAATCATTAAAGATATTAACAAAAATAATAAACAAATTGAGTTTATGTGGGTTCCCTCCCATATAAACATCAGAGGTAACGACCTCGCAGATCAAACAGCGAAACAAAAGTTGTCCGAAAACGAACAAATACACCTAGATTACAGTACTCAAGAACTATATGGCTTTATTTCAAGTCTAATCGACCAAAAATGGCAAGACGGGTGGAATGCCTCTACCCAGGGAAGAAGGCTTTTCAATATCATTAACAAAGCTCGGCGAAATCGCAAAAGTCCTCAACTCAAGTCTAAGGAGCAAATAACTATAAATCGGCTATTGACAGGGAAAACAAAATTGGCCAACAGTTTCGGCAAATACCTCGGCCCATTCCCAAATAACCCAAATTGTTATCACTGCAAAGTGCCTGAAGACTTACCACACATTATAAACGACTGCACGAAATTGAGAAAAGAAAGAAAGGAACTAATATTAAAACAGGCGGAAATCGGATCCCCTCATACATACCCGGAAATCTTCCAAAACGCAAACAATAATATCGAAACAACATACCGGAATATCATACAATATCTTAAAGACACAGGCCTTCTCAACAAAATATAACACCAGTAACTAATACAAGAAGGAGAACCTATACATATACATACACTTAAAATATACCAAACAAACCCATCCCCCACCCCTATAATATCATCTCTCATAACATATGGCCTCTGCTTGACTAACAACATCTTCTCTCTTTTCCCTCTCTACTCCCACTTATTGGAACCGGGAAAAAAAAAATTTAAAAAAAAAAAAAAAAAAAATATATATATATATATATATATATATATATATATATATATATATATATATATATATATATATAGGATATTTGCTTGAAACGAGTGAATAACGGATATATTTCATCGAGTGGATGAAAAACTCAGTATTTTCACGAGTGGCGAAGCCACAAGTGAAATACTAGAGTTTTTTATCCAAGAGATGAAATGTATCCGTTATTCACTCGTTTCAAGCAAATATTCTTTTTATTTTATGCTCACATAAATTTATATAGAAAATAAAAGGGAATTAAGTATGTTCTGACCCAAAAATGTAGTTCCTGTAGTGAAAAAATATTGTTATTTTTTCACTGTTATTTTTTCACTTGTTATTTTTTCACTGCAGTGAAATATCAATATTATTTTAACTAGAAAATCAAGTAATTCACTGCTGAGCATAAAATAAATATATATATTTATATATATCACACACAACAATAACAACAACAAATAAACGCAAACAACAACAACAACAATAATAAACAAACAACAACACACATCAACAAACAAGAACAACAAAAACAATAACAACAACCAACAAAACAATACAATCAACAACAAACAACAATTTTATACAAAAAAAAAAAAAAAAAAAAACCTGGCTCCATTCTCGACCTTCTAATTAAACAGCACTGATCATTCAAAATTAAAATATACGGCGATGTCTAGACCTAGCCTGGAGTCAAGTGGCACCGACCTATGACATCAGAAACGTCAGAAGCATCCTCCATACAAGAACCAGCCCAGACGGCCAAGAACCAACCTAGACGGACAGAATTTCAGTAATGTTCCATGAACACATTAATGCCCTGGGACGTGGCACAATTCCGTCCCAGTGGATAATCCAAGAAGTGTGCGGTGCACACATTAACCGGTGGTACATGTACCAAGGTACGAACACCACCAAAAACCCAAGAGAACAGAACAGAACAAAAAGTTTTTGGATCGTAAGGGGGTGTTTTCCATCACGTCCGCGTGTTTTGGTGATGATTTTAATAATGTAAGTTTTTGGATCGTAGGGGGGTGTTTTTCATCACGTCCGTGCTTAAGATTTATATGTATATATATATATATATATATATATATATATATATATATATATATATATATATATATATATATATATATATATATATATATAAAGAATCACTCATCAGTCTGGCTACCTATCGTTGACGTTTCGAGCCAAAGAAGATGAATAGAGTACAAAAATTGAGAGAGCTTCAAATGCACCTGGAGAATGCTAGACGTCTCCTCGACGAGCTGGCAATGGGGGCCATAGCAGAACAGGCCAGGATTGAAAAAGAAGAGGAGGAAAGAAAAAATAAAGAGGAGGAGGAGAAGAGAAGACCGATCTTGCCTGACCGCAGGATGGTTAAAGCCTGTCGGGTGAAACCTGAGGTGAGGATGCCTTCACCACCAGAGTCAGCTCGTCAAGCACAGGCAGCTTCATCTTCACTCCCAATCACAAGAGTGAATTGGGCGCAACAACCACAGTCTCAGCCGCAACAACCACAGTCTCATCCACGGTTGCGGAATAGAGGAAGATATGAAGAGACTTTCACTATCCCTCAAACGGAAGATTGGGATAGTGAAGCCACTCATTCTCCCTCTGCGCTCCCAATCATAAGAGTGAATTGGAAGAACGATTGGAGTAGGTGATGTGTGTGCGGGGCTAGACCTGGGAGATGCCAGCATTAGCCAGGTGCATTTTGAAGTTTAAAAAACAGTCCTTCTTATGGCTGACCAAATGTCTAGAAAAAAGACTGTTCAAATTGCCAGTGGGTATGAGAGAGGAGTAGTGTGATTATAAACACTAACTCTTTACTTTGTGTGTGTGTGTGTGTGTGTGTGTGTGTGTGGTTAGTATATGGTGTGATTTTGGATAGTAAATTATATGGTTTGTGAATAGTATATAATATGAAAAGTGAACGTATGGGCTGTTTTCCTTCACGTACGCGCTTAAAATATATATACACAATCGTCCCTCATTTGAGCCATTCAATTTTGAACACATCAAGATGAACATCGACTTGTTTATCCAACTCCGAGACAGCTGGTTTGGGATAATTGATGCAGAATATGAAGTGGAAAGACTTGAGGAAGAATTTCAGTGTGACATGGACTTTGTAAAACATTTGAAAATAGCGAGAGATCTATTAGAAGGCATCATAGAGGAGGAAGTCAAGAAATTAAGAAGACTTATTAAAACAAAATATATAAGAATAGGGAACTTGAAGGAGGATAATGTCATCAAAGTGAGATGCTTTCTAGAAGAAACATTAAATTTGATAGAGTGGGAATATGTGAAGTGGGGACTAGACCGGCTAAAAAAAGCAGAAGCAATGATAAGAAAGGTGATGGAAGAACAGGTGATCCAGATTAAAGATAACTGGTCTAAGGAGAGAAAGGAAAAAAAGAACAAAAAGAAGAAAGAGGACTTTGATCAACTCAATCAGAGATGGATCAGATTTCAGGAAAAGTTTAGAGCTATGGGACATGATAACTGGATTCCCGAGGACGAAAAGATGAAGAAGAAGAAAACGGGAATCATTGGAAAAATAAAAAGGTGGTGGAACAGCAGAAAATAAAAGAAGAAGTATCCAAAGGCCCTTTTCAGGGCCACTCAAAGGTCTCAAAAAGATATTAGCTTTCTTTGCCACCATTTTTCCCCTTGTCACTAGACCGTCCCCTATACCCATACAAATCATATTTCCCATGTTCCATTTTCCTTGTCCCTATACAGTCCCACCATGTTCAATTTTCCTTGTCCCTATACAGTCCCACCATGTTCAATTTTTCTTGTCCCTATACTGTCCCAAGATGTTTTGTCCCCATAGTGTCCCAAGCTGTTTATGACTGGATTTCCCATTGTCCCTATAAATCTTGTCCCCATATTGTCCCAAGCTGTTTTTGACTGGTTTTCCCATTGTCCCGATAGTATCCCCACATACTACTCAAGTCCAAACCAATCGTTATTTCAAAAAATACATGTCACCTATGAACGAAAACTATTTTCCATAAGGATTTATTCTTTACTGTAATCAATGAATGCTTCTTTCGAAAGATTCGGATAAATGCAAAATGCAATGTTTACTTTGCTAAAACAATTGTCATGTAAACATAAGATATTGAATCGCAAATGAGATAATATTGAACTGAAATCTTGCTAATGACTGGACCGAATGTGTAATGGGCCGGAAATAGTTGCTTAATTTTGTTTTGACTTTCCATGTCACAAGCGAGTTCCGAAAAGAAAACAACAACAAAAATCAATTAAAAAGCAACATACACCCCTATGAGGCTTGACACGGCACAGAAAAGCTAAAAACAATAAATAGTGTTAAACGAGTAAAGGCATATTCACTGAGTTGTGTTTTTTATTGGCATGGAACCAATGAGAATCATGAAGAAAAAAAACAATTTTGCATGCCATTGTATTTATAGTTTATTCTATTGTATGACTGGAAAAAAATTAAAAATAATAGCTCACATTGTTAGATCCCATTTTCGTTTGTGAAAATGAAAATATGTCGGAGTTAATCCAAAATAAAAACTTTTTGTTGGATTCTATGCGATTGTCTTCGACTTCAATATTAATTGAATTCTAATTTCAAACATATACAGACTGTATCTAAAACACTTATCATTTCCCCATAGATCTCTTACTGTCTTTGCTTTGGTTTTGCTTTCTATCAGTTTTTTCCCAAAAAATTTTGGTATGTATGTATGTATGTATGTATGTATGTATGTATGTATGTATGTATGTATACATACATATGTATGTATGTATGTAAGTATGGATGGTTGGAAGGATGGATGGATGGATGAATGGACGGACGAAAGAAAGAAAGAAAGAAAGACAGAAGGAAGGAAGGAAGGAAGGAAGGAAGGAAGGAAGGAAGGAAGGAAGGAAGGAAGGAAGGAAGGATGGATGGATGGATCGATGGATGGATGGACCGAGCTTGTTCTTTTCATATCACAGATGAATAGCTCTTGACCTTGTTTGAAACAGGTAATGCGTTTAATATTCATTGGCGATGAAATTGTACATTCTCATGTTTCCCAACGATGAAGCGACGAACATATGATGATGATTGTTCATGTGGATTCAGGAAACTCGACATTTGTTGACTTGTTGCCCGATTAGGTTGTAGAGGATCTTGTTGCTCATTTTTTACAGAAGTGGGTGCGACGTTGCGAAAACATAACTTTGTGTAAGTCTTGGGGCATTGTTTGATAGATTTCTCTCGACCTCTTTTATAACCTGACACCATTTCAATAAGTTTGAAAGATGATATCAAATAACACAGGTGGCACCCATAAAAGGTCTCTTACAATTGACGTAAATGTGTAATACAAAGACGATACGAACGCAGAATAATAACGATTTAAAAGATGTAAACTTCAGAATCCTTTGTGATTTTCGTCATGTAGAGTTAATAGAACTGTTGTATATATTACGAATTTGATTTGTCAGAGATATCTGTATTTCAGTTGTGTTAATAAATTTGAAATATTAACTCTAATTCGGCCTGTGCTTCTGTATTTTGCTTAAATCGCTTACTAAAATCAACGAAAAGTCAATTCAATGTAATTTTGTCACGTACTTCCATATAAAATATAAAAACATCTCATCGCTTCAGCTTGAAATGTAGACCTGGTGAAGAAATCTCACAAAACAAAATGAAATAATGCCATTATTTTAGCATCCAAAGTGTATGAGACACAGTATCATATATATATATATATATATATATATATATATATATATATATATATATATATATATATATATATATATATATATATATATATATATATATATATATATATATATATATATATATTTGTTTTATATTAATTTAATGTTTAAAAATGTTCTACAGTTTACTCAAAAAAATTTCAAAGAATATATAATGGCATTCAGATGCTTTTGTCATTGCAAAATATTTTAATTTGTCTTAATACATTGTATGTTTATGTCATTTGATGCTGACAGAAAGATTATGTTCTTTTGTGGCTTGATATATATACTTGGCTGCGAATTTGGAAAGAATATAAAAACACATGACTCATCTGGTTATGTACGATGAACATCTGCAAAAAGGTGTGTATTGATGTATCCAAAATAATGATCATTGAATAATTTGACGTATACCGATCATATTTCGTAGATAAAATAAATATCATCAGAAACGTTTTGTCTGGCATTTTGTGTATCATTATCTGAATATTATTCAGGAATAAAGTCGGGACGTAAGGTAGTAATAAGGTATTAATAATCTTTCTTTTAGTTTTATCTTATATTTTTGTTATAATGTTTTCAACATGGTATATTTGTGCCGCTTAACATTGATAGCATGTATGATAGGTTCATCACAGATTAAGGTCTTTATAGCAATAAAATTAAAACTAAAAGTCATTCTTTGCCCTGTTCTTCCATTTAAACAACAGCAATGATGTAATGAGAAGCAGTGTTTGGTAGTTTCATCTGTTTTTGTTATCATGATCCAATCTCCGTTATGTATTTAGGCATACATAGACTCTTCATAGCCATTTGGTCTAAATAATTTTAAATATTTCTATAAGGGTTGTAAGTCACACTTCCATGTTTTAAATTTGCTTATAGTTATGTTTTTTCATGATATCACTAGCAAACTATATTTCTGCATGCGTGAATAATCCTCTAGAAAATCGGTGATTGAATTTGTTTTGCTCTATTATCATCCAAATTTTAATGGACCATTTATTGACATTATTATTATAGAAAGCATATTCAATTGTACCTTAAAGATCGGAGCTTCTGGTACTGCGGCAATAATGCAGAACCTCGTATGAGAGTTTTTAGCATTATATATATATATATATATATATATATATATATATATATATATATATATATATATATATATATATATATATATATATATATATATATATATATATATATATATATCGCGTGAATTCATTACAGTATTCTGTAATCTTATAATTTTGTAAAATACTTAAGTAATTGTCTACATTATTTTAGGTGGGGGGATTTGCGTGATATCAGTTGAAGGAATGTTTTTGTCTCCTAAATACTGAATTAGGTTCTTTCGGCTTCTACTGTTTGTTAATTTCTTTATTTCTGTAATATTTGCTTTATCTTTAATTTGTTTTCATGATGCATCCAGAGTTTGTTAATTCCAACGACTTGTTTCCTAAACGATTTTGGTTTTGCCGCTGATTTTGGCGTAGTGTTGGGCGCAATATAGAAATTATCTTTACACTGACAAAAGTATGTTGGGCATAGCTCAGCATTCTCTTGTTGTTTTGGTTTTCATATATTTTAGGATTAATATCCCCAATGTCCTTAACATTGTCTCCTGTTCTTGGTTTGTGTCTGCCTTTCATTGAGTTCAAGGTACTCGAGGCCATTCACACCTTTCTTTAGTGTAATATCCCCCATTTCAGATTGTAATGTTCAGTCACTCCCCTTAAACCGAAATGCACCGAGTTGGTAAACCACAAAGTGTTAACAATGGCTTCAGGTGCTTCCCTTGTTAATGCTAAATTTGTGTCTGTTCCTATCATGATTATAATTGCATATTTCTTGCTTTTAAGATGGCGATCAATGGAGCTGACAGATGATGCTTCATAAGCTGTTTGGTTCAAACTCAGATCCATATTTTCTCCTAACACTGAGAATAAAATCAGCCCGGTGCTTATTTAATTCGGATGAATGTGTCTCATGTAACTTTCTCAATTCATGTTTTCACTGCAAGAATCATTTCACTAGCCTTACATCAAAAGTGTCTTTTTAAAAGTGTTTGTATTCTACTTACTTTCTATAACTTTCGGTGTATAATCAGGCTCATGTTATACAAATCTGTCTTCCATAATCAGCTCACATTTGGCCACAGAAGGATCATTTTCATTTACAAATATCTCAGCCATATCAAACTTTCAGATTGCCTCACACTTTAGTACATTAAATGTTGCTTCATCATCTTGCTCCTTGTTTGACGTCATCGTGTTCCTTTCACTGCAGTGATTTAGTTTTGCCAGAGGGAGAGACTGGAAACAGCAATGTTTTTGAGATGATGGCAGACGACACAATTGTTTTCCTGGATTGAGTATGGTTGTTATTGTTTTTTTTTTTCTTGCATAAATCTTTGAGTTTATATGTTTTTATGAATATATTTTACATGAAAATCAGTTGCTTGTTCTTTTCTCCTTTTTAAAGGTAATATTCCAAGAAATTCATATCCATGTTTAAAGAGTATAATAGCTACAAAAACATGATCATTATGCGTATTCATACGCCATGGTCAAATCACAATTTGATATACCAGTACTATTGGTATATCATGTTGCTTTATACCAACATGTTCAAAGCTTATGCTATTTTTAATGTACGTGGTATATATATATCACACACTGTTAAGGAGTTCTAACCGTGTCACTGTTCTGTTCCTAGACAAATGTGCAAGTACGTAATAGTAATAGATGCCTTCAGATATGGAATGCTCTCAATTATTGTCCTGAGGTAGAACATATGACATCAATCAAAAAGATGTGCAGATTATAATTAATAGTACTAAGGCCATCAAACAGATAATTATACTGCTATGAGTTCTACTATTTCTTCAATGATAATGGGATCCAATGAAATAGGAAAGAAAACACAAGATGTAGAAAAAAGAACTTCAACAACTTTTCAAACTTGCAAATATTCCAGACCTATCGTCTCGCTTTATATTACAAATCGTATAACATACTCTAAACCAATGAAAGGAGATGTCGAATTCAAACAGATAGCAGACGAAATTATAGATAATATCAACACTGCAAACAGTTTGATTTGGCTACAACACCTTTCGTGGATTATTGCTTAAAATAGTTGTGTTCTTTAATCTTATTATATTAGCAAACGCTGTTCTATCCCAGTGCAGATTAAATAAAATTCGATTATCTCTCTTTTGATTGATACTCGCGTAACGATCGAACGTTTTGATACAATTTGCATAAAGTGTGGAGCTATAATCACACAGTTCTTTATATAAGATGGCGAATATCAATTGTTACAGCATTGCTTGGTGCCTAGTATACCCGTATAGTGCATAAAGAACTTGTATGCGTCTTTCTTGGATTAATAATGGACCGGTTGTATTTTCCTTGCGTGTCATTTGCTGGCCAAATCACGGGTGGGGGAGTCTGTGGCTTTGAATTAGGACCCTTGCAAAAAATCCAAACCCGGTATTCCAATACTACTCAAAACAACTGAATACAGTACAGATGTATTCAGGTATGGTATATGCATACACCTGTATAGAGAAGGTAGTGAACACACACACACACACACACACACACACACACACACACACACATAAATACATACATACATACATACATACATACATACATACATACATACATACATACATACATACATACATACATACATACATACATACATACATACATATTCTGTATCGATGGATTTGTGTGTTATGTCCACCAAATGGGAAACTCTGTCTAGTAGATTGTTCCTGTAATGGAGTTGGATACCGAATAATTAATTCCAGACAGGTAATGAATAATCACATAAGATACATTCACAACAAAATGACCGTGAAAGCCTCCAACCACTAGAACCTAATGGGCAGTCAGTCGAGTCCATTCAGTTGTTTCTGAGTGAATCAAACCTGTGCATGACCGACAGAGAATGAACAATTAAAGAAAGAAATTCGAAGCTACAGTAGCAAACTCATAGGGAGTTAAATGAAATGCTATAATCCTTCCTACGTTGTCTTATCACACTTTGTTATAACTTGTTCGTCCATTCTCATTTTTACCACACTATTCACGAAAGTATTTACATTCATTGTTATGTTTACAATTATGACATGATTATGTTTATTTATTTCTTTATTTATAACTTTTATTATTATTATTATTATTATTATTATTATTATTATTATTATTATTATTATTATTACAATTATCATCAGCATTATTATTATATTAAAATCATTAGTATTACTTGTATTACTGATATTATTGTTATTATTATTATTATTATTATTATTATTATTATTATTATTATTATTATCCCTCCTGTAATCAGGTCAGTGCATGATGCTTTTATATGTGATAGACACAATAACCAACTCATTTATTATTGTTACAGATCTTTCTAGTTGTACATCTTTCTGAAAATTCATTTTAGTGATTCTAGTATTTTGCAGAGCCTGACGTTTTCTCAGATTTTGTGTGATTTTTTTTCTTCTATTTTTCTACGTACGTGTCCTTTTCCGTGATGGGAGTTTGTGTAGCTCGAAACGTTAGGTATATATATATATATATATATATATATATATATATATATATATATATATATATATATATATGTCACCCATTTACACACACACAGACATGATTATGTTTATTTATTTCTTTATTTATAACTTTTATTATTATTATTATTATTATTATTATTATTATTACATATATATATATATATATATATATATATATATATATATATATATATATATATATATATATATATATATATATATATATATGTATATGTCACACATTTACACACACACACACACACCACACACAATATATATGTGTGTGTGCGTTTGTGTGTGTGTGTGTGTGTAAATGTGTGTGTCCGTGTAGGTAATTGCTTCAGAGAGTGCTGCTTAAAAAATGCAGCAATTGTCAGTGTCAACGAGAAGTACCATGCAATATTTATTTTCAATTTAAAATTATCATAGTGCTACAGAAACAGAATTAAAATAGTGAAATGCGCCACGATGGCAATATTATACTGCTGTAATGAACATTGCCTCCATTACGAATTTACAGTGTAATTACTACGCATTCATTTCCTTTATCAGAGGTGTACTCTATGTATGGCAAGATGTAAATTGTACTTATCTATGTCACGCCTTTCAGCGTCTAGCAAGTTAATTTGGTTACCTGCACTGTGTATTGGAACACGCTGACTCACCACATTGTGACACCATGTAATAAACACATTCAGTATGTATTGTTACCTTATAAGATTTATTTGTGCATATATTTTACCTGTTAATCATAGCAGTCTAATGAAATTACTTTTCATCGTGTATAATTCAACCAGGACATGGTGAATTTATTCCATAATTCCAATATTGTGATGTGTACTCCGTGGCAAATTATGTTCTAATCCGCCATTTGTACTCTTTTAGTCAGCGAACGCTATAGAATCTGTTTGAATATTGGTCGCATAATCTTTTTCTCTAAATAGCGCCACATACATCAAACGTAGAGCTTCACTGTTATCTTGTTCATCGTTTGGAGTAGACGGAAGTAAAGCATCAGATGACGTACCGATTTAATTGATTCTACGTCTCAAGCTTTGTCGGATAAACATAGTCAAGATCCAGTGGTTACTTATAATGACTTTTGATGTGTTTGCTTGACATTTTGGGGAATTCCAGAAATTATTTATTATTCATAAAGTGACATCTCCTACCATATTCGTTGATGTGATATATACATTTTCCTTTGAAACATACAAATTGTTCCCTCAGGAACTGATTTATAAGCTTATTAACATTAAATCGCTGCTAAACCGTCACTCGTCACCTTCGTTAGAAGACGAACTCACGTAGCAACTTCACCTTATGATATTCACCACAATACCTGTATGTTAGTTAATACTTCACTTTCATCTTATTCACCGTCTCGCTTTAAGCAACTCTTTCTTGCACTGAATTATATTACAAATATATTATTAAATCCACTCAGA
Organism: Unio delphinus; assembly: GCA_029339505.1. Lineage (NCBI taxonomy): Eukaryota > Metazoa > Mollusca > Bivalvia > Unionida > Unionidae > Unio > Unio delphinus. Next base: position 2,998,266 of record JAQISU010000219.1, read on the forward strand.
CAGAGGTGGAGAAGGTGCAATTATATTTGAAGCTCCATTGCACCTTCCCCCAGGGGAGTTCATTATCTTTGCCTTCCGTGATTTTCTGGTTTACATAGGTCTGGTATTCATTATTGAATGTTTATGTAAATATACCTGTATTGACATTCAATAATTGTATATTCACCTGCTCTTGCACTTATGATAATTTACAAATAAATAATTTCGATCTCAAGTATATACGGTCTTGTATTATTCTTATTAATTTAATCAAAAGCTAAACAGGAGGATCCAAAATATATTGTAGACCGATACAGCGTTACACAAACATTTCATATTCTTCAGGTAGGATATACACCGTAGGCACACAACATTGCTCCTAGTTGAATCAGGACAGATAAACACGTTCAGTCTTATCAAAAGACAATTAAAGGAATTGTGTAAAGACGATTAGATTTTATTTAAATATTTTACATTCCGTTGAATTTTATTCTAGTATAATATCAAGATTTGGAACGAAAAACCAACGATAAAATGAAGAGTTTTACTTAGCAAACGTATGTTAGATCCGTGCGAGAGACAATTTTTTTTTATATAAAAAAACAACAGTTGCATGAAAACAATGTCATGACTCATAAAGATTTCCACCATGGCTTGTCAATATGCAGTTGTAAAAGTCCAGCACATCTAATACAATTTCAACTGCACATAAACCAAGTAAATATCAATGGTTTATTCATAAACGTTTCCGGTTGAGACAAACATACGTTCGTGATGACATTGGTAAGTGATTAAGTGTTAAAAGTACATCCTAGCAACTACGAAAAAAAACCGCTGACAGTAATATGAATGATAACATCAAGTTCTACGACACTATTAAATAGCCACTGGCTGCACGGTTTCTTTTTGTACCTAACAAATGAAGATGAAATTATAAGATTTGATTAAACTGTATTCTAGCTAATGAGTTTTGTTGGATAAAGTCTAAACATTACTCATTAAGATCTGAATATACATTTTTAAAAGGAAGTGAAGTATGTGTAAACAAAACAATTAATGTTCAACATGTGCAAATATTGCTTACATATTGCTTACATAGTGACAAGGACAATTCACAGGAACAAATCTATTCAAATCATCAAATATAAATGTAGCATAAACAAGGAGGACGGTTGCTTTGTTTATATATGACATAACGATTTTATGGATGACATAATAAATAAATGTTATGAAGCATATGCTTATTCCATCGGAAAACTGAACACGCTTATGGTTTTTTTTGGGCTGTACATTATTTGTATTCTGCCATATGAATGAACATTGCTCTTATTACTGTTTTGTTCTTGCTACAGAAGACAACCTAGGACATATATTTTCACTGAAATCATTGATTACAAAATTGTACCTTTGCACACTTACTGATAGAATGTCAGCAACCAAATGTGACCTTCAATTTTTATTCTGACGCCAAGTTACAAAAGGATAACGTTGAAAACAAACCCATGATAAATTTCAAATAAATAAAATTACAAGAATTAAATATTAACAATTAATCTATTATGATTAGATTAAATGTCATAACGATTGTAACAGTCATCATTCGTAAGCATATTGTTTTCTTTTTGTAGTTTAAAACATCTATCTAATTTATTTGGGATCTATTACAATCCCGTTTTCATTATACAACAACGCCAACTGTCCTTTGTAAGTCCAGAACAGCAGAAATGTTGACAAAAACAATTGAAATGTTTTGCATCTAGTCTAAATTATATTTAGTGCAATGTTTCAACAACATTAGTTACTGCACAATATCAATATTATAATGCAATTTCAAATATTAATCTGGTTACAGATAAGATATCAGGGAGATTACAAAAGAACATAATAATGATTTGACAGTTATAATAGCTTATGTTCTGATGACATGAGGAATTCACAGAGGGACTCTTTGGCTATGATACGTTCCAAATAAAGTATGAAACTTCTACAAATCTACTAGTTGTAATTTTGATTGGTCAGCAATATGGCCAATACACATTTATTTTGTATCGTTTTGTATCATGTAATTAAAAAAGGAAGGACTGAGTGTAACAGTCGTTAGTTTTATAGGCCTATGATAACTCTTGTTCTATGAATGTTTTTAAAACGAAAGCAGTTTCATTTCTATGTCGATCACCAATTGTACAAATGATGCCGAAGTCATCATTTCGTACAGAAATATATTGGCCGTTATATATTATAACATATACACGTGCTGCAACCATTTATTGTGCTTCATTTATAGCTTGCATATTTTAAATTGCTGTTATATTTTATGTTTTTTAATAACCACCAGTTGTTTCCGTTTGAATCTTAAGATTAATTGGTTCTTCTTGATTCACCTTTATATTACACTAGGATAATTTAAATACTTGTATTACTATTAAAATGTGTGTCAATCACTCTGTGAGTCTACTTCGAATCTAATGTGAAAATCATTGCAAGAATGAAAACAAATTTTTAAAGGAAATTGTATTGTACTTCTGAATTTCAATGGCATTGTCCTTAGGACGGCATGCACATTTGTGTTATTTTCAGTATTTTATTTCTTTCACAAAATGTCGTGGAATCGCTTGTAATTTTCCATATTGTATCTATTGCATTTTTTAACTTTTTCGTTCCGTGATGGAATCATCGTCATAGTTATCATCATTGTTTTAATGTCATTGTATGATACTTTTTCTGCTGCATCATATTTTACTATGCACGTGTATTATATGCTAGCCGTCGTATCGGTCTTTTCTTGTGTATCACCTTTCTTTACCTGTGCGTCCTAATTGCCATACCGCTGATGTCAACCATTTGTCAAACTAAACGCCGGAGCTCAGCTGTATCAGAATCAGAAGAAATAATGACATGCCACCTTTTCAAAGGTCAAATTATATCCCAAATGGCGCTTCTACTTTTCTAGTTGTATCGTTGGGAGGGAAATTGTTCGAAGCATGTCTGAAATCAGCAGCAATGTAATTAACAACAAGAATATATCTACGTGCTAATGTCCAGCCAACTATTTTCTCTAAATTCTGTTTACATTCATAAAAAGGGGATTTAAAAAACAATGACAGAAGAAAATAATGACTTTAATCAAACGCCTCTTTGGATTATCTATTTAATATTCTTATAATCGTCCGAGATTAAAGGCGCTGTACGTTCTCTATATTTTATTCTACGTTGCGAGAATTTCACAGATTTTGTAGCTTAACGTGTTTTCCTGTATTGTGTACTAATGTGTAACCAGTCATGCTAGGCAATAACTGGTGAACTTGGGTATATTATATAGATATGGATATAAGAAGATGCTAAGTAAGGTTAATAAAAAGGCGGAATAAGTAATTAATCACAGGGAAACTCAACACATGTCTATGATCATCACTGCGATCAGCTAAGCAAATTATAAGCTCAACATTAGTGTTGCACGGGTGAGATGAACGTTGCCCGATTATACCCGATACGTGAGGTAAATAACATACGATACATCTTTGTCCGTCGAAATTAAACTCCACTGTCTCGCATGTAATAATCGGCAAGTGGTTTGCCGTACGTGAAATTAAATATATCACAAGTCGGTATCAGTGTCTTTCTTTACAGGTAAAGCGTCAAAGCAATCGGGAAGGTTGTAAAATAGGCCAAATGACGTCATGTGAGTTGAATCCCTATGCATGGTTCACTCTACTGTCTCCTTTTGGAGACATAACAGCCTCTATTCTCATGACCTTAACCTTGACAAGCGAGCTGTATGTTATTCGGAACCTATAGCTGATTCGTGTTCACATTAACAATATACGTACGCTACAAGCCGTGGAGGATACATACATATGACCTATACCAGAGCTCAAAAGAGCAAATAAAATGCGAAACTGTGGCGAATTAATATTAATCATACTATATAGAATCCACTGATGATTATGGTATATTTTAAAGAGTGTAAGGTATCTGCACACATCAGGGACAGGTCGCTATGCAGTCAGAGATGGATAGATGAATACTTCTCCAAGCTTGCTATGCGATTGCAACTTATGCAGCAAATGTTAAGAAATCCATCGATCTTTCTCGATTGTTACTGGCTATATATTTACAATCAAACGTTTTTTTTTTTTTTGTGCTCGGAATTATCAGTGATTTACCATTTCCGCCAGTATCGTGTCGAGATCGGCCATACCAATTATTTTTTTTAAAATCGATAACCGCTGAATACAGTTTATTGATGTTGTTTACACTGCTTTGTTATGACGAAAGTGGTTATGAAGATAGATGTATTAGTGAATATATTGGTGGGGAAAAATATTACTATCGATATAGCGCCAACAGTAAGTCCGATTGGTTGTTTTTGCTGTAATTTCAGCCACACCAGGAGCAACAGTTACTGCTGCGGTAAGAGTAAACATGGCAATAACCACCAATCTCGCGCGCTTGTACTTCAAAATATACGTCGTTATCTTGGTGATTGCATCTCGTATCGGATACTCTGTTTCTATTGTAATATTTAGGGTATATTATAGTTCTTCTATTAATAATACAATCTCGAAGCACAACAAGCAAATCTAGTCCAGAATTAATGAGTGCATATACTTCTATCCAATTGCTTTTTTTTCTGCATCAATTATCACATAATTATAGCGATCATCAGTTTCAGGAATACCCATTTTCATGGCGTTTGTGCATATTGGGGGTTTATTTACTTTTCATTTTAAATGCATACTGATTACATCTATACCTTTTATATTTAATGATCGTCTTTGTCTAATAACTGTTACTCATACAATGGCGTGTTCGCTGAATAACAGCCGGGATCTGTCTTTTTTTTTTAACTGACTCAATGTTGGTGTAAGATAGTCGATGGTGTGCTTAAAAGGGGTGGGTATATCGGTGAACGCCACGTCACGTGTGCATTTGGCGATGACGCTAACCTTTTAGCGTTTGCTTATACGGTGATTCCAAACATAAGACAACTTGATTGTGATACATTAAGGTGATTCTAAGGAGCTATTTCTGCTTGACTCTTAACAAAATTATATGACAGTTCCTAAGAGGGTTTGAAAGCGCCACTTTGACGTAGATAATCATCGACAAGAGGCGCCAAATCGTTATCGATGTTAATCTCGGATGTTACATGTTCCATCACCTCGTCGATAGTTTCCAAAGTCAAATTCCATTACTTGTATATGATGATAAAATCTATTCTTAAACGCAAAGACAAAAGATGCATAAGTACCCGTCTGGATGAACAATTAGTGCTTAAAACCTAATTCCATCTGATTTAACAAAAGATTTTGATATTGAAACTGCAAAAATGTATCGTTTCACTGTCCGTCAATGCCAATACGTAATATAACTGGTAAATACTCGCTATCAAGATGCTGCTTTTCATTCAACAACATTCTTATCCGACCCCACGTACCTTTTTTCAAGTTATCATTTACAAGTATAATCCAGACTCAAGCACATTTAAGATGTGACTTTCAGGTCATTGAAAACCATTTTCAAAAATAGACCTAAAATAAGTCGACCATTTGATAAGAGTTTCTAAACGTCGATGGTTCCATCTCCTTCCTTGAATTGTAAATGAATATTACGTCACGAAGTTACTATGTGCGATGGCATGGCATATTTGTAATCTGTTGATGCAAGTACTTTTCATGCCAATATCGGCTGTATCAACACAGTCTTTGGTAAACGCAACCGATATATTAGTGTTTATGATGCCCCCATTTTGCGGTGGTCTCAGCTAGGTTCTTAGCAATAATATCTCGTCTAAGTTTGATCTTTAATATTTACAAGTGATTTCTCTACAATTCATAAGCTGGCCTAGATCAATATCAAGAATAGTACGAAAGTAAACTCAGTCAAATCCGCTTTGGAAGAAAACCTGCTCAAACCCACCTCAGCACAGTGTCTTCGATGTGATACATTCGGAAATGTTAATATTAAACATGCTTTAATGTGAAATCAATAAACGTTTGCGGATTTGTCGAACGCGCAAGTGCAGGCAATGTTTCTGGTTAAATAAATTAGAACTTCAACAGATGACGCAAGTCTACATGATTTAAAATACAAACGATATCGGGGTGTTGCGACGTAAACAATCAAGTGAGTGTCAAGTCCTGTTGTCAAATCCAGGTTAACAAGACCTGTATTTCACCTGTGTAAACTATTCAAATTTCATTCCTGTAGCCCCGCCCAATCAAATCTGTTTAATTAAACATCCTTTGGATGTCTTCAGGATTATAGCTACAACAATCGCTAAAATCACCAAATGCTTCTGACGTATCTGGTGATCTAGTCATTGACTCCACTCCTGCTCCATAGTATTTAAATTTGTCCTTTTCTTTTCCTTACACTGTTTCCCTTGTTTATCTCATTCCATTTCGAAGATCAATATGTTTAGAATTTGCTACATTATCAAGTAGAATTCCTTTCGGAGAAATAATGAAGTTATTATTCAAATAAAAATGAGTACGGTTTGAAGTTAATGTAACAGCGACGACAATAAAAGCATCAAGAGTTGCTCTGTCTTTAATTACATTCTATCGAAAGTTGTTATATGTATCAAAATGGGGGCAAACGTGAGGCTAGAGAGACAATAGGAACTCCTATGTAAAATGTCTCTATAGGTTTAATACGTGGGAGCCACTATGGAGGCATAAGTGATTATGGGGACAAACGGGAAGGGTAATGTTATTAGGAGAAACAAACAAATACATTCAAACCTTAAAAATAAACACCTACGGAAACATTGGCATATTATCTATATTTTCCCAGCTTGTGGGTAGCACTAGAAAAGGACCCATGTGTTGTTTTGTCCCTACTTATTCCTTCCGCATCTTCTGGACAACGACCATTTCTTTACAAATTCTATGATTTTAACCTTGGGCTTTTGGTTTTATTAAATGATCTAGCCGGGATCAATAATCTTCCTGATATGCTTCAGGACCTTGATAAAATGGGCATTCAGGCTTAGTATGTCTTCTTGTTTCTTATGGTTCTTCTTTACCTTTCACTACTTCGCCTTGGTTGTCATAATCGTCACTACCATATGCTACATGACTTTCCTGACAAGGTTCTGCGCAATATTCAACACAGCTGCTTCGCATCTCACACTGCTTTTAGTGAGTAACACAATATATGCAGTCCTCTATCTGCTGTAAAAGACTATCTGCCTCGCATTCCAATGCAACGCTTCCTTCATTGTACCCACTTGAAAGGTGTGAACTGTTTTTTTTTTCTCCACATCACTTGTTTGTTACGTTTTTAGGGCTGTCACTTGCCTTGTCACAAAGTGTAGTGTTACTAAGTAAATGCAATAGTCATGCATTGTTCAGAAGATGTATTCACCTCATCCTTGGAGAAGGGGCTGATTATTTTCTTGGAGAAAGAGAAATAGAAACACACCTACACCAAACCTGCAAACAATCATACAGTATCACAAAATCAATGATATGAAGTGCTTAAATACCACTACAATGTTCTTGCAGCAAACAATTGTATGTTTCCCTGAGACCTTGATGGCAGCGAAAAGGCCGTTTGCTTTAATGGTGAATCGTCCTAATTGCCTTTGACTTACTGGAGAACGATCTAGTCTCATATCAGACTTCAGCACTGGATAAGGCCTGCGTCTTCGACAGGACAAAGAGAACTCCTCTACCTTTACTCTTCATTCAATATCACCTCTATTATGTCTCATCGATAGTTAGATTAGCTTTTACCTTTGTTCGTGCATCTGCCTCTCTGTCCACTCATCTTTACCGTTTCTGATTTCATCATACAAAGTGTGCTGTTTTCAAGAACACAGTATCCTTAATTTCGGTTGCTTTCTTAATCAGGTTCTGTCTGATTCGGTCCAAATGTGGACTGGCCTCGTTCAGGTTTGCAATCTTAGAAGACATGTGTGTTTCTTAAAGAGTAAATTATATATAGCCAGCCTAATTTGCTGATCTATAATTAACGTCGTGTGTGATCATATGGACGTGAACGACGATTTGACTAATAGCAACGCTGGACACTTAACTTCAACACGTCAATACATAGCACACTACGTGCCCCTGTAGCGGATGATACACAATCGGACTGTCGCAGAGTAGCAGGTCTTGTGAGATTGGCCAACTTGTATATGTCCCTGCCAGGGATTGTATGCTTTTGGAAGATTTTCAGTCTAGTGTTTGAAGAAGGAACTTTGCTTATTCTCTTTATATTCCCTACTCCTCATACGACCATATTGTTCTCATTGAGTTTAACCGTCTCGATTCGTAAATAGTTTTCCTGATCCAATGCCTCTTACTTCGCATCATACACGGAAACGCCTTCTTGGGACAGCTCTCTGTCTATATAAACCTTCAAAGGATAATAATACTTTTGTTGTGGTCGAGGTTTAGTCTGGTTTTAGTGCACGTTTGCCCTTGTTACTACCCGTAAATACTTCAATGAAGGATTTAAAACTGTTCGATGAAAAGGTTACCAATCGTTTGCATTCTTGTTGCAATCTCAAATTAGTGATCGTTGCTCCTATGACACAATAAACCACGAAAAGTTAAACGGAAAGACGATATTCTTTCAACGCAATTTCACGTTGTTTTATGTTCGGCGTTTACTTTATGTGCTCTTCGATCACGAAACTGAAAGTCGTCTTCTGTTTAGTCACTAATTGGAAAACGGACCATCTAATAAGAGTCTTTCTAAAACTTCATCGTTCGTGTCTTCATATAAATAGACCGGACGATCGTGGCTACGCCCTCGTTCGATGGCAAATCAATTCAGAATTATTTTTATAGGAGCAGACAGAAAGCTAAACTGAATAGCTTTTCTCGCTTCTATTTCCACTGATGTTTCATATATCTTGCAAACTTTCATGGTCATCATTCTAAGAGGCTTTCAACGGACTAAATCGTGACATGATATTCTTTTGATGAATCCTTTAAACTTTGTAACATGCCAGTTCTGTGTTGGATTTCATGAGGGAAGATTATAGCGGCGGTAGCGCCGCTAACTTAGACGAAGAGGTCTTTGTTGCTAGGGATTTTCCTTTAGAAATGGGTTTTTATTGTTTTCGTTAAATTAGGAGAAATGGGTTTTTATTGTTTTCGTTAAATTAGGAAAGACTCGTGTCAAATTTGTTTATTTTAGCATCATGGTCAACAAAACAAAATCGCAAAAGCTTGAGACACTGTCAGCGAAGGGTGTGTTATGGGTGGGTGGCAATTGGGGTAGCACGGTTGTGTCCATGCAAGAACGAATTTCTCTCTGGTATTCATTCTCTTTGGACTCTTCCTCCTTTTGGGGTGTGCATAAGGCGTGGAGCCATCATCATTCAGGAGAGAATTACTTCTGAGTGATCACGTGGAAACGCTGGTCCATTTTAAGTGGGTTAAAAGTATGACACCGTCTAGAAAAGTGAACCCAACTGTTTCAAAACAATTTGGAGTTTAGGAGTTCTTTGGGTTTCGACTATCGATTTGTTTTCAATAGGTCATTTGGGACAATATCACTTTATATTTGTCAAAAAGCTTTAAAATTTGATGATGGATGTGGATGATGGCTTCAAATAATTTACGTGCAGTTAATGCACGCCATCGCAAGACATCATGGAGACCTACTTCTAACAAATAAGGACGAACATGTACATTTGGTTTCGCCAGTGGCTGAAAAATGTGATTGAATGTAAGCATCGCGACGACTGTTGGACATAAAAAATGTGCAGAATGTTTGTATAGGTTTTTGTTTTCTCACTTGAGGATGTGTAAATGACAGGCCCTACATCTTCCTATCAGTCACGAAACACATGGGTAAGAAATCTCAACTAATCAGGAGTAGTGGGTTTTAAACGGACAAGTTAATAGGCATAATGTCTTTACTTTGCATCATAGAATACATAATTTATCCACGGATTTTCAAACTCTTTGGCTAATACATGTACTTGACTTTAACTCTTCGACTTGTAAACAAGACTACAAATTTTGTAAATTCGACTGTCAGTAGCGATGATGACGTTTGCGTGTAAACCAAAGTTAAACGTAGTCTTCTTCTCTCCTTACATGTCATTGAAGATGGCCATATATGCATGAACACAGCAAGACACGGTCCAAGCGTCTTCGTGATTAATGCCGTCGTTAAACGGATGGGGAATATGCAGTGTCTCTTAACTCTGACGTTCTAAGATTTCGACAATCACGACACAGAGCAGAAGTAATGGAGGAATAGCAAAATGTAAAAAATGTAGCAATAGCTGAAGAGTTCAAAAGGATGAGAATAGTACACGCATCATTAGGGATTTTATACCGTTTCGTACATATGTACGGTTTTAAAAGAAATATGTCAACACATAAGAGATACATGGCTACGTTTATCAAAAAGACACAAATCAAAATGGCGAATGCTGCATATAAACAAGTCAGTGCTTGATAAATGTTTGATGCATAATTACTTTGGACATAACCCGAATGTTACTTTAGATTCCGCGTCATTTACACTCTATAATATTTCCTAGAAAAATGGCCTTTAAATTCGTTTCGATGTGTACGACGGTACAGTCCTGAACTGTGTTTTCATCGTTCTCGTAATCTTCTGTAACTGTTTCTAACATTGGCTTGAATGTGATTTTAATAGATCAATTGCAAATATTTTGATACTTAGACACACTTTTCCAGTACGTCACAAGTTGCACGCACTCCTTGGTAAGTACGAACAGCAGATTAAGCCCTATGAATCATTTCTTAACACGGATGTATATTATTTTGTATCAGAAAGCGCAATATATTCAACACTATAAGTGTATTTTACACAACGTAAATGGAAGGACCATCTACGATGTCTTTACTGGTACTGTTCATAATTAATCCATAATTAAACTGCTGATAAACGAAATCAGAGAAGTGTGGCCACTAACACGCGTACAGCATTTAGTTCGAAATTAGATGAAAATAAATATTTAAATTTAATTAGGTAATCATCATGCGGCTGCATGTCGCCATTTACTTCCTTCCACAGAAATATTGCAACACTAAATGGTAAGCTTTAATATCTAAGTTGAAATACTTGATTTAAAGAATAACATCTCCTCTATACAAACTTCTAAAGATTAAATCACTGAATACCACAAACATGATGAAGAAATATATATCATTGATTAGTTCTTTCACTTTTCCTTGTGAATTTTTCTTTCAAACAGTTCCACACTAACCAATTGTGACATGATCTTCGTTGTTGATAACTTGTTTTATATTCCGAGGATTGAAGTTCTATGGGTAATGGCGATATATTCTATAGTCGGAGAAGCTTCCTCTCACTTTGTCACATATATATATATATATATATAGTGTAAAAGACTCTGGATTTACCAGCTGTGCAGTCCCGGATTACCCATTAGGCAGAGTAGGCAACTGCCTATGGGCCCCGCGACTTTTATGGGCCCCATTAGGGGCCCCCAGAAGCGCCCATGAGACCGTGACCGTGGGTCTGGGGCCCCAAAAGTTTGACTGCCTATGGGCCTCCACGGTGCTTAATCCGGCGCTGCAGCTGTGCACCATAATGGGGTTGGGGTGGTTCTTTACTACTGCATGTGAAATCTCCATATGTTATTAGAGATGTTTCTTTTAAGATATTAGTGTTACATGTTTAGCTTTTTGGACCTGGGGCATTGCAAGAGCATGTAGTTGTGGCAAATAAGTTGTTTTGTGATTACATGCATTTTAACATCATATAGCTTCTCCCTTTTTTCGATAATGCGCCACTTCATATGTACGTTCTCGGATTCCCTATGGTCCGTGGAGTCAAACTATACTGAATTACTAGTTAGCTAATCCCATATTAAGTATACCTCTATGAAATCTCTATCAATAAGTTTTAGCTATTACCATGTTGATCATTATATTACACTGGGCTTGTCAAGATTTGACATTTTATAATCAGCACTGTTTCCAGAGGCGTAGCGATGATATTTTGCGCCCGGGGACGAACTATAAAATTGGTGCCCCAGCGATCTTGTGACCGATTTATTACCCTTGTTTACTTATTATAATGTAACGTTGCAAGCCTCATTTTGGCGCCCCTGTACCTTTGCGCCCGGGGACATATGTACCTTCCTGCTCCCCCCCCCCCCCCAGCTACGCCTCTGACTGTTTCTGGCACAAATTACGTGCCTGTGCTACCTCAATTATTACCAGATGTGTTTCTCCATCATGTGGTTGCTCGATCGAAACATCAGGAAACGCGTATTAAACATGAAGATTTAGATCGTTCGTGTTTCGCGGTGAATTAACTTTTCAGCGATCGAGTCAAATTTTTATAGACGCCATTTTTGTTCGTTTGTGACCCATGATATCGGTGGTTAGATATTACAGCTATGTGATTTTTATACATTTACATTCAGATAAAGTCACAGTGAATATATTGCCAAAAGTAATATCTGAAATATGCTGCCTTAATATATAAACCATTAGAAATATCGAGTAATCTAATGTATTGTGTGCATAGTTACAACCTCCATAGCAACCGCAATTCTTTCAGTACCATTTTACCCTGTCATTGGTTTGCCACAGTTTTTCAATTCTAGAACTGATGTTCTGCTACTGAAAACTATCTAAACAATTAGGATATAGAGTTTTTATCTCACAGCTTTGTACAGAGTAAGATATGAGATGTGAGAATATTTTATATACTGAAATATATTGAACCTTATTCATATGTGATTTATATCGCAAGATTTGCGCTAGACTGAGGTTTGCCAGTTTGCCACATCTGATTCGTTGGCGGATTTGGTCTGCCAATTCTGATTGTTCAGTACTATCACGTGGTATAAAAGCGAAGGTTATATATTGGAGTGGAGGACAGTACTTGTCAGATAACTGCAGAGCGCGGTAAAATTCAAATCCAGAAGTAACATCTGTGAAATCCAAAACCGATTTAGGTAATGACTTATATAAATCGCTAAACAATAATAATAATAGTATAGAACTGAGAAAGAAATAAAATACTTTAATTTATTTGGACATTGTTTCGGCGAAAAGATAGTAAGATAAACAATACTTTGAACATTGAACATTCGTGTTTTTAACAATATGCAGAGGCAAGCAGTCTGGAAAATTACGTAGGAAATGTTTAAGTAAGTAAATTAATCTTCACAATTGTCGTGCAGTTATATCCCACCACAATGGTAACCTGGGTTAAACGAATACAAAGCAAATCTTCAATTCTCATCCGTTAGGGTCACTATATGATTTCGAGACATTATTTAATCTAGTCAACATTGAAACAGACTATTATCTATTATATGCTGAGACATTTTATTGAAATGATACCGGAAAAAGACAACAGTATATAACTGTAATAGTACAAGAGTGAGACCAACGAGTGTTTCCTTACAAGAGTATGTTTTATTCCGATGACTATTATATGCTGGTGACAGCTTTCCAGTTTTCTTAGTTGTGTTACCCTTATTAAATATATTTGTTGACTTTACTGTTGAGTGGAACTTATTCAATGAACCCTCCCTAGCAGACAAGAAGTTGAGGTTGCTTACAATATAAATATATATATATATATATATATATATATATATATATATATATATATATATATATATATATATATATATATATATATATATATATATATATGACGAGTTTCCAATCCTATGAATGATCAATTAGCTTCTAACGGTCAAGATCGAAGACTTAAACAAAATCATCTTCTGGTGTCTGATTTGCAGCGTCTTATTAATATATATTTCAGAGATGTTCACTCTTTCTCATGATAAAAGTCTAAATAATCGCTACATCTATCAGTAGAATGGACAAGTATCACCACGTTAAAGGAAAGGATCGGCAGGAGAAGATAGGGAAAGGTCTGAATCCTGTTTTCATTGTCTGGAAAACTTATATTAGTTTTCATAATATCCTAAGAAAAGAATAAATGAAAGAAGCAAGGGGAGCTAGAGGAGTTGTCTTCAGAAGATGATGAACACCATCAATAAATTTAAGAAATACAAGTCAAGAGAAGAAAGTAAAGGCGACAAATAATCGATGCTACTGAATAAATTAAAAAGGACCAACTGTGAAAATGAAAAATGAACTTTTCTAATGTGTTGTGAAATTCTCAATGGTAAATAGCTTAGGTGGTATTAATGGTTTGGAATAACTGGTACCTGTAGGTCACTTTCTCTTGGGTCGAGCTAAATAGGTCTGATACAGTTGCTTAAAATACATTCACTTTACCAAACTTTCGTGCAGCGCACACTTCCTTTATCTTTCTACGTCATTCTTCTGTCCTCTTCCTTCACACTTTATCTTCTCTTCTTCACGTTTTCTTATTTCCTTCTGTTTTGCTCTTGTTGAATAACAAGACCATCTTCTTCGTCAATCTGACATTGTAAATAACCTATCCAATTATTTCTTCTGTATAGCATCGCTCCTTCTATACACAGCAGGAAGACCACAATATATCGTCTTCATGGTTTTAGTTTTGTTCAATATATTTTGCTGGATCAACGTGCATACGAACGTTGATGCCCATGTAACGTCATGAATCGGTCTCAGAGAGAGAATCCCTATTCTGTTTGGCTGTTGTAGTGTATTTTTATATGGGTGTGAACACAAACATTACGAACACAGTCACTTGGAAGAAACGGATTTATGTGGCCATATAATGAAATATTCGGAGAGTCTTGCTGAAGGTCTTCTCTGTTAGACGAAGTTTGATGAAGAGAAGATGATCGGTGAAAGGAGACGTATGTTAATTCAATCTGACCACCGTCAAGCTGTAATAAACTATTTATTTATTTCGTAGAAATACAGAACGACTGTTGATTGATTAGAATTAATTACAAGACTGCCATGCGAGTGTATCTTTTACGCACGAGTGCATGTGACACCCCAGCTAACATAACGTTTTCACAACGTTGCTATATGGTTGTGTTTTGGTTACGTCGGAAAATAACGTTATGGCAACGTTGCTAAAACGTTACACATGAAAATGAAATTAAATAGTCCTCTGATCTAAAAGATATAGTAAACTACAAATGGTATGTAATAGCATTGATCCTAATACTATGGACAATAATGAATATAATTATTCCCAAGAAATTATATAACGTTTTTATAACGTTGTACAAATGTTGTGGTTAACTTTACATTATCAATGAAAACACTCATAGTTTCGTAGCTCGTCCATTTTTATTTTCAAAACCAAAAACTTAAAGGAGGTTGCAATTTTTGTAGAAAAACATTTTACTCGTCAGCTTTTCCTTATTACAAACATGAGGTACTGCCATTGCCTTAACAATATTTTACGTATCTACGAACCAAAGACTAGCTCATCCTGCACCGACCGAATTACAACTGAGACGACAGAGACGAATCTCCTGTTTCCCGCTATTTTGAACCTCCAAGGTAAAACCATTAAATAGTTAACGTATATTCGCATATTTAGTTGCAGAAAATAACGTTGTTTTTTTGGGTAGATGTCTGCTGATGCAATCAAGCACTTGTAAACTGCTACGATCTAGGCTCGAGGCACTGTCATGGCCTCAACGGCTCAATCGCATTTTCAAACAAAGAAAATGGGATATATCGACCAACATGTTCAACTTGTGAAAATGACCAAACTGCTGGGCATATTTCTGTGACTTTTATCCGATTCGTATTAAGTAAATTATATTGTTACACTGGTACACTTTTGGAACGAAAAATATCGAGGATAGCATAGGTTACTATGATAAAATGCCTTCTGTTAGGCTAGCATTTTGGATTAGGCGCGCTTAGCTCAAGATCGTAAGATTTATCGTTCTTGACCAAAATTTTAAAAAAATTAACTTTTCAAAAAATACAAGTAATTTAAATTGAATCAAGTTTTATTTAGACATGTGTAAATATGCTGATTTATATAGATGTGAAAAAAGAGTAAATTGTTTGATAATTACATACATCGGGGTAGGGTGGATAAGATGTAGTGGTCAGCTATTAAATTTCATGGATGTAGGTCAAAATATGTATAGAGATGAATATTTTACAGGTGTTTTACTACATATACGCCATTACATATTTTTGGGCTATTTTAATTAAATCTTACAGTGAATGTCATTTATGAAGTTAAATGATTCAAGGAGGTTAATTTGTTATATAATTGCTGTTAGTACATTGTGTTGCATGCTTGGTGTTGGCAAATTGTTTCAAGTTAGAGCAAACAAATTTGCATGCAAAATCATGGCAAAAAAAAACTATACTAAAGCATATTTTGTCACATTATTATTATTATTATTATTATTATTATTATTATTATTATTATTATTATTATTATTTGGGATATACTACTTGAGCTCCTTAGGCAGGTGTAATATGAGGGATAGTGTCCACAGGATGATGAAACGGCTACGACCAAAAAGACTCTGGTCAGAGTATAGACTAAAGGGACGAAAAGGGAAGAAAGGCATTTGAAGACCTTGCGATATGCCGAGTTTTAATCAGTAAGGATGACTTGATTTCAATTGTCTATTTGTTTTAATTACTCGCCAGAGATTTTTCCATGAATGGATAAGGTACTACATGTTTCTTCTCGCATTTAGAAAACTGCAATTCATTCTTTGTTGTGAAACTTTTTTTTAAAAAATATTGTGTTTCTCTTGCAGAAGCTTGCTTGAAAAATAATGGCAAAGCGAAAGAAATTGAAATTGAAGAGGCCATATCGGAGACCCTTAAATATGCACCCAACCAACGTGGATGGATAAAATACAAGGTTAGCCATTTGACTCTTATTTCATCAATATTGGATTCAGTTTATTAAGGCATTGTGGATGCATCTCTAAATTGCAAACAGAATCAGCTTATCATAGTTTGCAGGACTATTGAAGCTGGAGTAAAGCTAACTACAAGTTTCATCCATCTTGTATTATGGGAAAAGTGCTTCCACTTGGAATTTTTATTCACATGCAATAAATGGGCAAAACATTTTTATCTTTGCGCAAATTTATTTCACCATCCACTTGCCTGAAATGACACATAAGTACAAAGGTGTCTTATAACTTGGCTTAACAATAATAAGGGCAGCACACGTGCAGTGAAGAAAGTTTCATAATGTTTAATAATGCTAGTTAATGTGACTTCTGTATATGTAAGTGGGGCTGAGATGATATGTGACTTTTAAATTATATTTTAATTTGCAGGTCCCTGAACAGATGAAGAAAGAGACAGTGGAGGAGGAGACTATTTCTGAGTGCTAATCTTAATTAAATCTAGAAAATAAATAAACATTGATATTAAAATATGTGTTGCATTGTTTCCTCTTTCTTTTTTTTCCTTTTAAAAATTGAACCTTCAGTCTGCAGATTCAGGGATTCCTTATCAGGTAAAAGCAGTGTGGTTTACCCATCTACTTTCACTTTGCACCCTGCTACCTGATTTTTTTATATCCCCATTTGAGTAGATCTCCCCAAACCCCTGCCTTACTTGGTGAACTCACATGTCCATTTTAATTCTAATGAAAGGCCCTGTTGTAAAGTCTGTTAGAAAAGCTACCAAGAAAGAAGATTTCATACAATGAACAGAAAGCAGTGTTTGCATATAAACCGTGTTAGAACACCTGCACTGAAACTGATTGCAAACTTCAGAATGGACGTATTAATTTTTATTAAATTAGTATCATTACTTTTTGTTTTATCTAAGATTCGTTTTAAGTGCATGAAATGATAAATAAAAATTATGTATTGTGAAAAGTGCATTATTATATGTGCAACTTTGAACTGATTTGTGAGAGTTGTCAAGCATCAACGAATGCAGAGTACTATTTATATTAGTATTATTATTATGGTCAAATGACTGGTGATGTTTGGTTTGTCATGAATGAAAATGGTGCTGAACTGACACTTAATGCTGTTGACATTCCTGCTATCGCAACTCCTAGCTGGATGGTGATGTTGACATTTTTTAATGTCGATTTGTTTGACATTCTTGCCAAAAGTGCAGAATATGTGTTTCAGAAATACAATCCGGTTTCATCAGATTTCCATATAGGATTTGAATGTTGCAAGAATGTTGTAGGAAGGTAATTTAATAACGTTAGACAACAACGTTTTAGCAACGTTCCCACTTGTTCACCAAATCAAATTGCCACAACATCATTTGACAACGTTGCCAAAACCTTACCACAACGTTGCTGAAACGTTGTAGCAACGTGGAATTGTTAGCTGGGACAGCCTCAATGCCAACATATTTTGCTAATGTGCTTAGTCGAGCAGCAGAGATGGTGAACAGCTTGCTACGAAACGAAAAAATACAAGGTCCATAAAGCCAAACCAAAGCCTCTAACTGAACGAGAGTTTCTCTAATTTATTTTGTCATTCGTGTGTTTTTAAATAAAACTTGTACGTATGGTTTTCATTTACCCATATGACGTCTCAACGAAGTCACACCATCTCTGCTTCTGTAATCATCCAAATATTGTATCAAGACCGATTCGGTATCTTGATATTGGGTCATGTACATTTACTGTTATAAATCCGTGTGGAATTAATTGAGCATGACTGAATAAATTTATACAAAGATTATAGTCCATATCACCGCTACAGCAGGTCTGATCAATAGTACGTAACGTGTCAGTATCAACTCCATTAAACACAGCAAGGATATTACAGTAATACCTGATCACTTTATGAATTTGTATATACCGTTGAGTAACATAAATCACATCCGTATTTTTATGTCTACCGCTTGAAAAAGGTATAGCTAGATTGGTCTGTTTCTCCATCATCACGTCATCGTACAGAACTAAATTAAATATAGATCCAGCAAGGTCATCTACGGACGGTGCTTCATTGATATTAGTAAGAAATTAAATAACATTATCATTCACTAATTTCGCATTTTCATTACATTCATTCAGCACAACGTAGCATCGTTGATCATCCACAGATGGTTCAACTAAATACAATTTATCCCATTTGAATCACATCATTATTAATTTAAGTAACACCTGTGTCTTACCACTTCCAGATGGACCTACTCTTATAGAACTTAGTAACGATGGATGAAGCTTGAACGGTTCTCTCGCTCTTGTTGCCGAAAATCACTGAATATTAATTTGAAATGTAAAGCTTTTTTTTATATTCAAGATGGCTATAATCTTTCTGATATTTAATTATTCCAGTGGGATTACGATATCACCTCTGATACTATATACAGAAACAAAAATCACCAAAAGTTGTGAAAATCGTTCAATATTGATTTCATTTTCAAATACTCCAAAAGATAATTTTGATGATGAAAGGGCAAAAAGTTGGATTCATAATGGTTATCCAATTATGATTATGGGCAGAATATATATTGAAAAACATCCTCATAAAATATTTCCTAAGGGCAGGATAAAAGTCATAGGAGAAAATAATATAATGATAGAGGATCCCAGTGTCGATGATACAGGTAAATATGAAATGGCGATTAGAATACGTAGCTCTAAAATACCTATTAGCGAGGAGAGACATGTAGTAATTTATCCGAAAATTCAAAATTATATCATCAATGATACGTCATTGCAAATTAACACTATATCGAAAAATAATTACATTGTAAAAGTTAAAAATCAATTGTGTAATGTCGTATAGGACGGCATAACGACGACATATATATATATATATATATATATATATATATATATTATATTCATCCAGAATAGTATAATTGTTCTCCTGTGTCACAAAATCCCATCGCGGATGCATGTTTACAATAAATATTATTTTCCGTTATTTTTAAGTTCCAACTCGGACAATGGGTCTATAGTATCTATGTTCAACAGTATTATTTACCTGACTCTGTGTGTGTGTGTGTGTGTGTGTGGTCTTTATGGTAATTTGAGATTCAATCAGATACAACACCAGGACGATATTTTGATTCTTGCAGATGTTAAATCGATATTCTGAGACCTGTATCATTTGTGTGGATCCGTGTAGAAATGTCCTAATAGCGCCATTGTTTCGTCAATTCGGAGTTTCCGTATTGTTTTCGTTGATAAGCACCTCAGATGATATCATTTGTTTGAAACTGAGAATTATATATTTTTTTCTAAAGTATCAAAATATATTTAAAATATCAATTAAAGACTAAATTTATATATAGCAATAATGAGTCAAAATACGAAATTATGATTCCACAGCTCATATTTGTGACATTTGTGAATTAATCCCTTCCGATTGTCCGATGCGTTATAATACGGCCGATTGTATATGTTGTATACATTTAAATGATAATCAAGAAAATATCAACGATGAAACAACCACCAAAAACAATTACCCTGACCTCATTGATTATTTAGGACCTGATAGGGATCACATGCATAGTGTGTCTGAAAACACCCCGATGATCTTTGTGATGTAGCAAAATTAGATGGGTTTCGTTTACAGGAGTATGATCCACGGTACTCGATATCGCTCAGTGATGCGGTTCATTTTGACATTAAACCTGAAGCCATTAAAATGTTAATGAAATATGAATATCTACTGCAGGAAATTATAATACAACATTTGGATAAATGTTACACCTTCACTTAGTGATTTTAATCTTGTCTCACATAAATTTATAAGAAAATCATCTGTCACTGAACTCATTTTAACGAATAGATGATATCCTGTCTTCGAACGTGACACAAAATATAACTACGATAAGTTAGTTTACTCTTACATAGAAACAGAGTACAGATTAACCAATGAGAAAGTAAGTACCAGCGAAATTATTGATCATACTTTTCGGAATTGTGTGACTGTCCAATCGATAGAGTACATTTCTATGAAACAAATAGAGGATATCATATCCTTTGCAAATAAACATCTGTATCTTTCGAGCGACATAAAGAACGTCTGGATAAAGCAACCGATAAAAAATTTTTTGCCTGGTGCGTTGATAGACAAGCTGGTATTCACAGTATAAAACTCTCCTCGACAAGGTCATACAAATCAATTCAAGCGGGTTTATGTAAAACTCTCATATCACAGAATGAAAATTTTGGCGCATCTGAATTACTTGTTTGTCCAACATCGATTCGTGACAAATACATAAATATCGATGAAAAACCTGATGAAGATAAATCTGATGAGATTAGATCCTTAGATAATATACCCAAAATATCTTTATCGTGGACAGGCCAACCAGATCAGTTGATGAGTATTATATCATCAAGCTGTAATATACTTACAGTATCAGGAATACAAAGTCATTACTGTAATATTTGTGAGCATCCACATGGTTATAATGGTTATTATGACCGTATTGAAGAGAAATGTGATAACTGGCTTATCAGTATCTGCTCGGATTGTTATTTTGTTATTTGTTCCAGTAGTCCTGGCAAAGGAATAACAGTTAAAAATGATATTGATCAGGAAATTACGAAAGCTCTTAGCGTAATATCACAACAACAAGTTGTTGATAACTATCGGATTATAAGATAGATCCTGATTTCATAACATACAAGATGAAATCCAGCTATCTCAGACGAGATTATCGTAGATACGTTCCAGAGAAATCTCCTCGTGCATACACTGAAACACGTGCTCATGAATCCAGTTCAGGTTGTAAGGAAATATTTGAAGATGACTACATTGACTGGTCTGCATGTGCAATGGGGAAATCAGAAGCAACATTTAAGTCCATACCAGAAGATCACTCGATGATTATTATCCGCTACAGAAAAACATTGTCTGACAAAATTAAATCAGATCATAAGATATAGTAGTATTCTGTTATTACTGGTAATATCGAGTTTAGACCAGGTGATCGTAGAAGAGTCATACAGCCATGAAAGGATCTCCAGATAATTTGACTGTTGATGAATGGCACAGAATTCGAAGACAACAGTTTTCGTCAGTTAAATTTAGTCATTCGCTGAGTTGGTAAGCTGACAGTGATGATCTTAAATTATTTCGCTCCATGGGGAGATCAAGGATGATCTTTGACATGAACGATTACAAACCTGATCATGACAAAGATATTTATCACGGAGAATTCACACAACTAAAATCAGGAAATCCCGTGGCAGTATTCTAATATTATAATTCTTCAAGTACAGAGTATTCCGTGGAAGGTCTTGCAAAACGGATTCAGCATGAAGGTTACTGCGTGGTATATTAATTACCAAGCTGATACTGACCCAGCACAGCGAAGAAAGGAGTTTGCTGACATCAATCACACGTACGATAATATTGATGTTGTTATATTCAACCATAGTGTCGAAGCTGGGGTAAGTATCACCGACAGAAGATTCAAACAATTCTTTGTTTTCATACAAACTAAGATCAGTCTAATCAACCAAACAAGCGTTGCACAGATTTCGTGGTGTTGATGAAATTCACTAGTCGAATGTAACAAGAAAACACAACAAAATTATCAAAGACCCGTGATAAAATAATTCAGACGATAATCGATAACGAGCAAAATCTCAATAATACCCCAAAAATATTTAGGGTTCATAATATTGGTGATATATACACTCTGTAAGGATTCGCGTTATCAGAAACATCATTGATAAAAATAATTCAAAGATGCATTTTACTTCACGATTAATCTCAATGATGAGATCAACAGGATACGAGATAATACAAACCCCACCAGACGATTACGAAGAATGGCTGAGAAAGAAACAAACGTAGCTTCCCTGTGTGCTGGTACGTATTAATGTTTGCACCACTAAACAATCCTCGCCGTCCCCACATTACCTTAAACGTTATGGTACTTAGTGTAACTAATTAGTTTCTTAGCCTATAAATGGCTAAATATACCTATTACATTTTCGCCTTTCGTGGTTTTCGACATTGAAATTGGATCCATATGTTTTTGTTATAACAAAATGATACTGGTCCCATCAAACGTTTAAATTGGAGTGCCTTATTATTTATGCTAACAACTACCTGAGCACATGTCACAATAAACGGTGAACATATCACCTGTCATTCCTTCTTTAGTACATATACCTATGTAAATTTGAACAGGTGCATAACAACTTCCTGCAAACGTCAATTTTGCTTCACTACCCCTAGGAAATATGATATCATTTGTACAGACCGAAACTGCGATTTTTTCAAGTACCATTTATGAGTCAACTCTACAATGTAAAATTTACCAGTTTGAGGATATGGTAGAGCTTAATTATTCGATGAAGTTAAAGGAAGTTAAGAAACTGCTTGACTGGTGGAGTAGAAGAAATTTATCTATTATTGGAAAAATTACTTTGATAAAGTCCTTGCTTTTGCCTAAATTCATTCATCTTTTTGCAGCTTTGCCAAATCCTCCACCCCATATAGAAAAGGAACTGAATACATTATTTTTCCAGTTTATTTGGGGCAGTAAAACTGAGAGAGTTAAACGAGACACACTTATTGCTTCTTTTGAGGAAGGGGGGTTAAATATGATTCACTTGCACTCATTTGTGTGTTATATAAAACTTACCTGGATTAGGCGCCTCTTAATAAACGAAAATGGCTTATGGCAAAAACTGGTTTCTGAACAAATATTTGGAAAATTTGGAGGTATGCTGTTACTTTCATTAGGAAAAACTAAACTAAAAGTAATCTCTAAATTAATTAAAAATATTTTTTGGCGTGATGTTATTTATGCGTTATCTCAATGGAAAAATGAACCATCTACTGTCAATGAATACTTGTCTCAAGATATTCTTAATTTAGTGACTGTAGATAATTTTAAATCATACACAAGGTGGAGAACAAATGGTATTATAATTATTAAACATCTTTTTGATGCACAAGGGTCTCTATTAAGTTTTGATGAAATAAAACAAAAAACAAAAACAAATAATTTCATACAGTACTTTGCTCTTATTTCAAAGATCTCTGTGATGTGGAAAAAGAAAATTAAAACTTTCTATGAAAGTGGAAATAGTTTTCTTGTAGCTTTGGACAAAACATCTCTCTTTAAGGTAAGAGCAAAGAATAAATTTATCTATAAAGACCTGATAAGAACCAAAATAATAAAGCCAAATGGTAAACAGGAAACTTGGTCCAGACAGCTAGAGTGTGCGATTGGTACAAATGAATGGACCAACTCTTTTGTTTCGGCTAGATTTTGTACAAAAGACACAAAACTGATTAGCTTTAACTTTAGATTTCTCCACAGAAATATTACCACAAACCAGTTTCTAAAAAAGATTAATTTAAGTGATAATGATAAATGTACCTTTTGTAATGAGGGAATAGAAGAAATTGAGCACTTATTTTATGACTGTTTAGTTACTGAAAACTTTTGGAAACTGTTGGTAGAATGGATACAAACTTATGACCCAAATTTTCGAATTACACGAAAAGATGTCTTTATAGGAAATAACAACTTTGACGATCTTATTAACTTCCTAATTTTGCTTGCAAAATATGTTATATACAGATCACGTTGTGCATCAAAAAGCCCAAATCTTGCCTATTATAAAAATTGTGTTTTATCATATAAAACGCTGGAAAAATATGTCGCCAAAGTGAATAACAGCAGTGACGAGTTTAAAAGAAAGTGGACCCTATTATCAACTTTTGGTACATGAATTATTATTATTATTATTACTATTTTTACTTTTAAAATTTACATATTTATTATTATTATTATTATTGTTATTATTATTATTATTATTATTATTATTATTATTATTATTTTTAAATGCGATTTCATGCATCTTGGGGTTTGTATGCGAGTATGACTTTGTGTACAATAATTGTGATTGTAAGTAAGTGTCTGTGTGTGTATGTGTGTGTGTGTTGTGTAGGGAACACATGTAGAGATCAGGACACAAAAAAATTTAAGATCATGCCCCATACGCCAGGTCAGGTGGTGATGTAGGGGAATATGTAAAATCCTGATACCTTGTGTTCAATAAAAAAAAAAAAAAAAAAAAAAAAAAAAAAAAATTTTTACCAGTTTGCACTTTAAAGAATGGGACAAAAATTTAATTTTTCGTTGAAGCGTTATTTTCTAAATTTATTTTGTTTTTTAAAGTTTCAATTAAAACTTTAATTTCTCAACGTTTATATTCCAAGCATATTTTCAGACAGGCCGCATCTTGTAGTACAATAAATGTTTACTGCATTGAAAAAAATGCTATTATTAAGGAACAGCAAATTTACTTTTGGTTTCGCAAGAACACATTGTCGAAAACCTGTACCCTGTTCAACAACAGCATCACACACTTTCTGACAGCTGTCACATACGTCGTTTCTACGGAAATTCATAAAGATTTCACGTATAAAGATCGACTAGGTGTATTATTCAAACATAAACGTTTGACTAAAATTGGCTACAAATAATTTGACTTCATATGAATCAGATCACAAGTATTAGTTCCGATTCATTTTTTAGATTTTGAGTGTTACGGCGTGGTTGCCTGTTTACATTCCGGAGGCGTCAGTGCACTCGGTATTGATGATGATCCTGTGCTTGAAATATGTTACCCAATGTGTGGTATTTTGTTTATTGTCAAATCTTGCAAAATATTATCTGATAACCAATGACAATAACGTTACCAAGAGACCATTATATACAAAAATAACAATTATGTATAAACACAAACACCAAATACTGCTAAGTACCCAGTGGTATAAACGTTGAGTGCTTTACACATGATTGTATTTCAACTGATTAAAAAGGTTGCTACTAAAAACATGTAATTCAAATCTAATAAAAAGTGATTCATTATTAAAATGATTTCATCATTTATGATTCTTTCATTTCACTCTACCTTCCTTTATTTCCAGTAAAGAGAAATATGTATAATCCAGACTCATGCACATCTAGATGTAATCATTGGGTTCGTCAAAACTTTATCATTATAAAACGTAAAACAATTAGACCATTTGGGGAGTTCGGTCCGTAAAATGGTTCTCTCCATCTTTGGGATTAATTCCCGTAACGTTGCTTCCAAACCATAATACGCACGATGACCAGGCAATTATACGATATTTTAGTTTAATTATGCATAGTATTTATTCCCCACAGGTGCATCGATGACCCTTATTCGACCATCAGCATCCTCGAACAACAGTGTTTTGTCGAAACATATCACAGCATATCATCCATTGCCAGCACCATCAACATCTCTTATATGCCAAATTGCCTCTTATTTGGAATTGTTTAACGGAACAAGGATACTGTTTTAGCTCTAAAACTAATCGTGCGAACATCTCTAAAACTAAAGTATTTGACTGAGAGAAATCGCACTAGAATACATCAATGACCCACAAATGAGATGTGATTGTTGCTATCCAAATACAATATTAAAAGTTAAATCGGGGCCAAACACTACGGCGGTGTGAGGGGATTAGAACAAAATAACAATGGTATTGTGTACGGCGGTGTGAGGGGAGTAGGAAAAAAATAACAATGGGATTGTGTACGGCGTATGATCTGTATTATTAGTTTCATCTTTGTCAAGATCATTTTTGTCCAGCTGCTGCGTCCATGTTGTCAAGAACTTATTTGATTTCCTTTCCATCAGTGAAATACTGTACACTATTTAATAACACTATGATACTTTTTCACAGATTCTACCGTGGCATTGGTATCGTAATTGGTATCATCATGCGTAACAAGTTTTCCCCCAATTCCCAAGATAGGAAAACCCAGAGGTATATTGCACTTGAAATACAAGTTTTAATTGATTCGGATCTCTAGCCGGGTATGGTTAATTCTTAATTTTTTCCTTGCTACCGTTCACCAAACACAGGCACACCTGTTTAATACTGGATCAGATATATATTTTGAATTGAGTCCAGGTGAAACGTTTAGTTTACATTTATACTCTATGAGGTTTTTCTCATGCGTTTCAAGAAAACACTGCTTTCCGAATGTACTTCCAATTACCAGATTTGTAACCGTCTAATATGACAATTGTTGCTGACTGGCTTCATTATTATTTTTACCAATCGCATACGGTATAGTTTATGTCAAGGGTATCGTAAATGATTTAGGTTTTACTCAAGTCACTACTAACCGTAGTCGATCTCGAATAGATTGATCCTGCGATCCTAGCTTTTGATTTATTCCGATACTATCAACTACTCGCCTTACAAGGTCTTTAGTGACTGATATAGTAAGAGACGCAAAAGCATCGAGGACCTATGTGAACAATTCACAAAACAAAATCACGAAGGCAAGTTACATATAATGTCACATAAACTAAGTTTTGTTGCATTAAACAAAAACGCGTAAGGTCATCGGATGTTTACGTACAACTGGGAATATATTAAATGTCAGGTTGATCTCTAATGTACAATTGTATTGTTAATAGTTCACATAAAAAGTCAACAACATACCCGTCTTTATACAAAAGGGTTAAACGAGTATTTCATCAGAGTTTTCGATATGTGAGATACACCAGTGACCTAGTCGCAATTGATAATAAATCACCTGGTTCCATGGTTTTTGAAAACCCAAACAAACTAAAAATGTCGTTTCAGAACTGCATTCTTAACTATCACTAATGGTGTCACAGGTAAATTTGACCTGCGTCCTTGAGGTATTTTTTTGAACTGTCAGGCGTGATATGATATCCCACACATACAAATTATTTTGCATATGCAAACGCAATTAAACGTATTTATACAGACCACGCATATGGCCATAATTGATAATAGTGCAAAATGGTAAATAATGAATCAGACATCGTATCTTGTTATCCAAACATCGAGGACAGTTCGTGTTGGACATGTGAATGTGACGCGTATTGTCTTTTCCATATGCGTCATATTAGGTCCGTGGCGAACACGTTTCACGAACATGGTGTGCCTGAGACCTTTTGCAAATGACATATTTAACACAAAATTTGTTCACTTTCTTTTTCCAAACACCATTGAAAACATTTCAAGTCGCAGTCCAGCATACATTTCGACTAGTTTATTCAAGAATTAGTCTATGAGCATACCAACAACCATTTCAATTGTCGCTACTATATAACATATGATTTTTTTATTATCGCTGGTATGAAATAAATTACCAAACATGGTTGTGTTAAGTTCGCGTACACATCATTATTTTGGACGTGCATCAGCATTTAGTCATTGTTAGTGTACATCTTGACGGATCACGTTAAACTTTTGATTTTGTCATAGTAAAATTTGTATATAAGCACCTTTGTCAAGTCAAAGACGGGTTAATCAATAAAAATTGGCATTGTTAGGTAAACTTTCATATTTAACTGTGAGTGGCTGCAAGTCCACCGTCAAAGCTCTTTCTAGATTCCACGGCCTGGTCAGCGATAAATCTTCGAAGTGTGTCTTGATCACTATCACAGATGAGGTCAGCCTGAATTCGTTTTCGCAATATTTGTATCGAATACAGAATTGTTCATGCCCTCTAAAAGGTCATTCTCAGATTTATTTGCGGCTATAGTTCTCTGATGTGTAATGATCTGGAAATACCAGGCTATTTAGGAGTGAAGGCAAAATTCAATCACTCGATGAATCATGATTCGCACACCCACTTACAGACACAGCTAAATGTATCGTACGCATAGTATGTAACTATTTTTCGTCCATCAAATTGGTACTTTTTTTTATAGCATTCAATACATTTGCATCCGGACTCATCAACAGTGGCACACTTATACGAAGACAACCAAGTAATGGGCACTGGCAAGACGTCTGAGGCAAGCGTTTAGATGTCAATGCGAAGAAACCCTTCATTCGGCAACAGTTGCATCGCTGAAAATACTTAAAGGTTATGTACGTAGAGATACACGATATAACTGTTGGGGCAGCGGAGTTACACACGTCCACTCATGCTTGGTTGTTGGTCTGTTGGTGAAACAACGCATATATATATATATATATATATATATATATATATATATATATATATATATATATATATATATATATATATAAGCAGCAGAGGGGGCGAATCGTACAAGATCTATGGAGGCGTCGATTCGGTAAATTGAGGCTTCCTCGAAAAATGTTAGCTGTAGAGACGTCGATTCGGCAAACTGAGGCTTCCTCGAAAAGCGCCAAAAAAAGGATCGAAAATTATTTTTAAAAAGCGTCGATTCGGCAAACCAAGGCTTCCTCGAAAAGCGTCGATTCGGCAAACTGAGGTTACCTCAAAGACGCCATTGTGGCTGTCGCCGCCCCCTCTGCCGCTATGGGTTAACCAAATATTTGATCAAGTCCGATACGATATCTTGATCTAGGATCATGCAAATTTATCGTTACAAATCCATGCGGGATTGACTGAGCATGACTAAAGAAATTTCTAAAGAGATTATAATCCATATCACCGCCGCACCAAGTCTCGTGAATATTTCGCAGCGTATGTGTATCAACTCCGTTGAATATGCATAACAAATTGCAGTTATCTCTGATCACTTTTGGTATTTGTGTGTATCATTGAGTGACATGTATCACGTCAGTTTTTTATGCTTACCTCTGGAAAATATCCTAGTGGGATTCTTTTGATTGTCTATTATCACATCATCATATACGACTAAGTTGTTAATACTTCCATCGATATCATCAATGCTCGGTGCTTCATCGATATCGGTTATAAACTCAATAATACCTTCGCCGGATTCTTCTACCACTTTGTCGTTAAAATCTTTTAATACATTGTAACATCGCTGATCATCTAGACTTGGAGCTATCAAATACAACTTGTCCCATTTCATCCATCTCGTTATTAAATTAAGTAACAATTGTGTTTTGCCGCTTCCAGATGGTCTGATTATTATGATTCTAATTGAATTCGGCAACATCGCATGGTGTTTAATAGGTTTCCGTCGTCGAGTAGCTGGATAATCAATTACATTCATGTTATTATAACTATATTATGGATCTATATTGTGTGAAGTGTAAAGCACGTACTGGTACAGATGACTTGACGACGATTAAAACTAAAAATAACAGATCAGCACTTTCTGGTAAGTGTGTACAATGTAGTACAAAAAAATTTAGATTTGTTTCCCTTGATAAAATCAAGAATTTAAAAAAAAACGAGGAGGTGATATCGCAGCCAAGCTAACTAAACTCCCAGGACACCATGGGCAAAGTATCCAGGAGGAAAACATCTTCCAGGGTATAGTTATTGTGGACCCGGAACCAGACTCGATATTAGACTCGATGATCAAAACCAACCCCGACCCGGCGAATATCCAATAAACGCCATTGATAAAGCGTGTCATGCTCATGATGTTGCTTATAAAAGCAGTAATTTGCAACACAGACATCTCGCAGATGTGAAATTAATTCACGCGTTGAATTTTATCACTGATAAATCCTTCAAAGAAAAGTTGGCTTCATGGTTGATAAAATCCGCCATGAAAGGTAAATTGATGTTAGGCGCTGGTAATTAATAACAACATGGGATCTATTTATTATTCTCCAAAAGGATACTGAAAGGGTAAAGCAGCAATTGGTAAACTCGCTAGCGCCGCGAAGGTGAAATATACCACTGCGGCTAATTGGTTATCCAAACAGGCGATATGGCAAATTTATCTACCGCCACCTAAAAAAATTAACTACTCGCATTTTGATGTGACCGTTCCTAATGAAGTTCATCTGGCTGACATATTATTTCTACCGCATGATGGTGGTTACAAATACGCGTTAACTGTAGTTTATGTTGCGAGTCGATACAAACAAGCAGAGCCGTTAAAAACAAAATCATCAACTGAAGTTGCTTCTGCATTTGAAAGGATTTATCAAAGGGGTCCTCTGCGTTGGCCAAATCTATTACAATTTGATCCTGGCAAAGAATTTCAAGGTGCGGTTCTATCAACGATGAAGAATCATAATGTCACCATACGACGAGGGTATACTGCACTACATCGCGATCAGGCAATTGTCGAATGATTTATTCGTACACTTGCTGAGCGGTTATTTGGATATCAATACGCGAAAGAATTTATTCAGGATAAACGATCTCGTGAATGGGTCAAGAGATTACCAGCTGTGATTACCGCGCTGAATAACGAACAATGAACATGAAAGCTGACAACGCGATTAAAAAGAAGTATATAACCGTACAACCACAAAAAGATTTTTCAAAACAACCAATACTCGGTAATGTCACTGTGAGATAATTATATGAACCAGGAGAACTCGAAGGTGGGACAAAAAAGGCTACTGATCCTATTTGGAGTGTCACCGCACATAAGATATCTAGTATAACACGAACTACGGGTAGACCAGCAATCTATAGACTGGATTTGACCGCTCCTCAGCGAGGATTTACTCGTGAACAACTACAAGTGATACCCGAGGATACTCAATTACCACCGTGTGGTCTTAACTAGCACCTATTCGTCTGTTGCAGTCAAGACAAGTCAGAATCACATTATCTCTAGTATGACCAATACTGCTATTCTTTCAATCAACGGTAAATTGTCGAGGATCTTTATCCGACCAGCACCACCGCATTATACAATTGCAACAAGCGTAGTGATTATTCTGTTGTTGCTTCAGCGTAATTAGTAATTCGGCATCAATATTAATATTAAATTCTCTGTTATTTTTTTATCCTGCTGTTTATAACCAGAAAGTTTTTTTCTGATTATATCAAGGCTGAAAATATCACTTATTGCAGTGTCATTATCATCTCCTAACTCTGTCAGGACAACTCTTCAAAGCTGATTTATTCTTCGTACTCTGGATACTGCGAGATAAACTAAATTTGACCACTCGATGTGATTATCCACCATCCAAACAATTGTATCTGATATAGTCAATCCCTGTGAAGAATGTATTGCTGCTGCGTAACCTAGCGTCCATGGGGATTTATCAGCGCGTAATGCATCTTCGACGACGCTGATATCAACCAATACAATATCATTTAACACTAAATTCTGCTTTTTACGCTGTCCTGGAATATTTACTTCAATATTCTGTTTTCGTGTATCCGAAGGCCTATAACACAACGGTACTGGAAGTGTTGCAAATTTTTCTTTATGCAATTCAAATAACTTCATCTGATGTGTGTCTCTGACTATTTTTCTACTTGTGATTATCAAATCGTTTGCTCTCCACGTTTCCCAAAAATCTGTTAATGGTGTTTCCGAAATTATTTCACGCGCTATCTCACATTGAATTCTATCAGGTTGTAATCTGTTTAGTTTTGTGAACTCTCGTAATTGTTCATCAAGTGCTCTATGATCGGTGTTAATTTCTTCATAATAGTCTACAAAATGTTTTAGCCAATCATGTGGGGATAAACCAACAAATGGTGGTGGTTGGCCATGATCGCCGCACATTATTTCCATCGAAAGAAACTGAGATAAGTACAAGCATTTACCCCTCGTTGTTTCATCTCTCTGGCAAGTCTATGGGTCGTTGTTAGTACAATCATGTTTGATTTCCCATGAAATAACTCAATCGCACGAGTCGTTTATCCTGACCCACCACAGCCGTTTAAATAAACTGTTTTATATCTACATTTTGGATCAGATATCTGCGGAGCATTCGATAGTTCCGATATCTGATTATTTTTCAAATATTTATCTTCAATCGTAACATCTGCTGATTTGGAATAGTCATGCATCATTTCCCGCTTATTTCTCCATGATCCCCAGCTCTCGTCAGAATTAGTGAATTCAGCCACTGCTTCGCTGTGTTTTGCGTTGATATAACATGAATCAGTGGCGACTCTAACTGCGGTGTTAGGAAATCTATTTATCATCGAAAATAAATTGATAGAAGCATAAACCAGCATAGATGCTCTCAAATGTGTATACTGAAGATTTTCTCCGTCTGCGTAAGTAACAATTGTACCAAATTTTGTTCCATCGGACAAGAAAGCGTCTTTACGATCCACGTATATACCTTTACTCGTTACATCCGTGATTATAAAATCGTACTCAACGCTATCTATAATCAATCGTTAAGAATATCTTGTATTGTCGTATTTTCCACCTGAGTGAATTTACCAATTATTCTTCTACCGAGATCTTTTGCGTCTTATTTTCTAATTTCAAATAGCTGTTTGGACCATTTCACGATATATTATTCGTCGAGATCGGGAAACTGTTTCCGTTGTTCGCTGATTATACTATCTAGACTATCAGGTTGTGGTAACCAGACTTCAGTCTGAGCTCGATAGGATATTATCGCTTCACTGACAATCAGCGATTTTAGTATACCGCAATCAATCATATACCGTAACAGCACTATTGGCATCCAGTGTTTTTCAGATGTGTCTACCAATCCAAGCATAACAACACGGATGAAGTCCTGTAGCCAATTCAAATGATACCACACGAGCGAATCCGGTTAAATCAAAATTAGGCAGTGGCCCATTAATCGCAACACGGGCCATCTCGTGTGTGAGATGTCCAAATCGCTTGAAGTATTTAGCGCATGCTCCGTACCCGAGAAAACTCGCCGTATAACACGCGACTATATCAACTGAAATAATACTTTCACGGTCGTACTTTGTATTCCATAATCCACCGTGGTTAAATTCTATACAGCTTGATTTGATGTCTGTGAGAAACTCACCTCGCATTAGTTTTCATGTGTTTTTCTTTCTCGCAAAATGAGCTGCAACCGACGGAATTGTAAAACAGTTTGTTAGTAATTGCTCGTCGTCGAAACTCTTCCGAGAAACTACTAGCTAGTATTTTCATCGCCTCATGGAGGGTTTCAGTGCGGTACAATTCTCCATTGGGTCTTACAAATTGATCAAATCTGCCCTCGGAGTGAAGTAACCACACTGACACAGGATTTGAAACGAGGAAAGACTGAACAATACTCGAAAAAAGCGAGACCCGTAAGCTCTTTTAATACAACAAATAACGAAGAAATAGTATTTCAACCAAATAGCTAAGGCCGGTAGGTATTTCGATATTTGTCCACCTTCTGTTCAATGCGTCGCAGAGGGAATTTCTCGATCTGCGATTTCAAAAAAAGACCGGACAAAAAATTCAATTCGTTTTCGTATGACGTTTACGGACAGGGTTCCTCTTTGAAAAATGAGGTTATAACCGAAATTTTAATTTTGAAATCTCAGGGGATTTACATATCAGATACTTTAAATTGCGATCAAATTATGTCCGACTAACAGGATATTGAATACGGCGCTAACAACAACAAATATGTACTACCGAAAAAATATGCCCTCGTAAAACGAATTCAGAATTCAATTCGCAAACCCCTTCTATATTGTGACGACGTCAGTAAGTTTGTTCCGTTATTTACTATCGTGGAAAGAATAAGAAAGGAATTAGGGAAGGAATACGAACTAAAAAGAACAATTAATTCAAAAATCAGAGATATAAGATTGTTAATTGAACAAAACGAAAATTCCCCTTTCGGATGGTCGGTTTTAGGCAATACCGGCGTGTAGTAAATATTTATTTTTAGATTCAAATTTGAAAATTGTTTACAATTTAAATAATGGTTAATGAATCATTACCGACTAGATTGGCTCGTGAAAGATTAGATGCGATTAAAAGATTTATACCAATCCGCGACTCTGTCAGAAATAAACTGCAAGCTAGACAGAGTTTACAAACGGATTTTGCTGCGGGATCTGAAGAGTTGTTTAAACCAATAACCACAGCAACAAAGGGGGTAGAGCGTGCTGTATGGGGAGATATTCCCGAGACGGGGGGATAAAGAAAAAAAAACTCTTATTGGTGAACTTGAAAAAATAGCAAGAAGATCCAAAAAAACAAAAAAATCTTTAAGAACACTTCCTGGTGATATAGTAACTGCTGTACAACGACAACAAAAACAAGAACAACAACTTCAGGAAGAAATAGAACGATTAGGCGATATTGATATTAGATCCCCGCCACCTGAACCAGAAGAAGATGTTACCACATCAATTGAATCACCAAAAGAAGAACTTGCTAGTAAACCACCACTTACCACACCACCTGAACCACTACAACAACAAAAAGAAGAAGAAGAAGAAGGTGGAAAAGTTGCATTCAATGATAAACTTCGTCCGGGTAAATTCGATGAATTAAAAAGTAAAAAAAATAATTCTATGGAAGAATTAGCTAATTTAGTCACTAGGAGTTTTCATCAGAGAAAAAATTATATCCATGATGATTATAATCTACCTGATAGAAAAAATTGGTATAATGGATTATATCGCATAATGGTAGATGTATCTCAGGTATCGAAAAAAGATTCTACGTATAACGAATATATGGCAGCAATAAAAAAGCTGAATCATCTCCAACAATACAATCAGATACCGGTTTTTTTCATTTACCACATGTTACGCGCTTAGGCTCGAATAAGCAGCAACACAGAAAGAGTGAAAACTAACAAGCTTGTATAACTTGAACAATTAATTTATTAAGTACAATTATTTTCATAAAATAAATAAACTTACGGTTTTAGAAAATCAAGTCCAACATTAATCCAATATAGAATTCATAATAAAAATCCACTAATGGAATTGTAAGAGTCCTGATAAATAAATGTTCTAATAGTTCCAGGTTCGAATCTTGACGATGTAATCCAAAATGGCTGACAATGTCACGTGATGCAGTTCTTGTTTTATCATCCAAATGAAAATCATAAACACATGTCCTTTTCCAGATAATTCTTCTTTCTTCAATAAATTGACACAATGTCCAGAATAAAATAATTATTATTAACACTCAAACATGAATTACACAACTGTTAATTTTAAAGTCCAAAATTCTCCTGAATGAGAGTTATAGATGCACCAGTGGAAAATATGTAACAATTAGATCAATCTGTTATTGTATAATGCCATATGATGTTATTAGTGTTGCGTTAACTCCTAATCAAATTAAGAAACTACAATCATCAGCAACTGAAAAATGCGGAACTACAATCACATTGAAACCTAATCAGATGATGATGACCGGCGGGGCGAATAAATTATCGTTGAAACCTAATTAAACAAAACGTTTCAATGACGCGCTTGATAATAAAAAAGGAATTCGAATTAAACTCTCTGCGACTGCAATTGCCAATATGAAAAAAACCGGCGGTATATTCCCGTTGTTAGCTGCGATTTCAGCTTTGATTGCGGCAGCAGCCCCACCGGTGGCTAAAGCGGCGGCGTTAGGAGCCGTTGGTACCACGGCAGGAATGCAACTAAAGAAAGCTACCGGGCGGGGGTATAAAAAAAATGGAAAGGGTCTAAGACTACCATGAACTCCGTATTCATGGTACAGCGGAAAAGGTCTGAGAATCCCAAGAACGTTTTACTAACTCGGGAACCTTTGGCTGTAGAGTCTTTGACTCCAATGTCCAATTTTGATTTACTCGATGCTGCTAAAAAACTTGCGATTAAAAACTTCAGAGGTGTCTTTATGAAAGATCAGTTGCCGGCACAACCAAACAGCGTTGAAACCGGTATCATTAATCTCGATAACAGCACCGGACCTGGAACTCATTGGGTTGCATATGCAATTGATCCACGTGCAATCGTTTTTTTTCGATTCATATGGATTAGCGCCGCCGAAGGAATTTATGCGTTATATAAACCACTTAAAAACTCCTCCTTGGTATTCTACGCTAACAACACAACAAATGAATGACCCACCAATATTCGGCAGCGAAGTATTAAATGTCCTTGACGCTATTTCAACATCTGGAAAACCACCACATATTGTCGTAAATGAATACACTAGTAATCACTTTTTAGAGAGAGATTATATAAAATAACATGATTGATATTTGGGGGAGATCTTTATCAGCGCTGAAGAAACCAACCACAGAAATGTCTGCAACCGGTGATATAAAAAAATCGAAGATGAAATAGCTGAGAACTTAGCAAGTGTTGATCCTAATGAAATAGTTGTATTTCAAGATCGTCAGGGTAAATTGAAAGCTAGTAATATTTCCTTGAATGATATTTTAGTAAAACAAAGCGTCGTAACCGAGAACACCGTTGCGTTATTTTCCGATCAGGGTAAACTCAAACCGGGTGTACTTATTTCAACTATCTTGGAACGAATTAACAATATTGAAAAGCCGTTATTAGATTTCCTTGGAAATCCACCCGTGACCACACCGAAGCTCACAGAGATAAAAACTTCTATGTTGGAACTAGCAACACTTCAAAGCAAATATGCAGATCACGTTGAAAAGTTTACATCATTTCATAAAAATATCATCGAGAAATTCTTTGCAACCACGCTGGATAAACTCGACATAAAACTCCCAGATATTAAAAAATTCATCGATAAGACGAAAAACTTCATCGAGGCAATCAGAATTGATTTTCCGAGGATGATAACAATCATTGAAAAAACAAAAATCCCTCATGCGTAAACCAACAACGTAGTATACACGATTCAATACGGATCATTTGCGTGGACACCTACAAACAACAAATTAGATATCACTGCAACCGTAAAAGGCATTTATCAATTAAAACCAGTGACGCCAACTCAATTTAATATATCATCGTCGAGTTCATCTGGGGTCAACAATATGATATCAACGATAATCGATAAGGATACAACCGAACAATTCACGATAGCATCCATTGATAAAAATTTGGTTAGGGTTTCAGTATCATGGTATGTGGAATTCGTAGCGGATTTGAGTAAATAACTAAATTGAAATCGTAAACTGATTTGGAAATAAAATGTCGTCATCAACGGTACCTTCGGTATCTCAATATCGCTATGATCAGGTCAGAGAGTTTCAAACTAAACTCAAAACACTCACTGAGGAGTATCAAACAAAAATAAAAAAAATACCGACGAAGAATCACCGCAATTGATGTTACCGTGCACTCGGTGAGTGGTGTAAACACCGGAGCCGGAATTATACTCTCCTCGGTGACAATGATTGCCCCGATAGCTGTTCAAATTTGTATATCCGCGGTGACAACAATCGCGGGAATATTTTCGATAATAACAAAAAAAATATCATCATGCAGCCAACGCAAACTATAAGACTTGTCACGAAATTGTATACGACTATGTTCAATATGTATATGTGGTCAAAAATCTAGTCTCGATTTCGTTACTGCGTACAGCCTTACCGAGGGTAGTTTATTATTTGATGGGCTTTTTAGTTATTTCGGCATAATGAGTGAACGCTCAGCTCATGCTGCATGTGCGAAATTGCCTGCAGTTTAAAGTACCTAGCTGCGCATATCTGTCACAGCTAGGGGTATATAAGGACGAAATTATAAGACAGAAATCACATCACGATCCAGTCTTGTCGGAAAAAGCTTCCATCCTTAAAGGAGCAATCTATCAGCTAAAAGAGCTGAGTGGGGGCCGTTGGTGCCCGGGTGCGGTGCCATGTTGTGGTGTCCGTGGGGTGACCGTAGGTGACTGTGGTCCGGAGCTGAGTGGGGCCTGTTGGTGCCCGGGTGCGGTGCCATGTTGTGGTGTCCGTGGGGTGACCGTAGGTGACTGTGGTCCGGAGCTGAGTGGGGCCTGTTGGTGCCCGGGTGCGGTGCCATGTTGTGGTGTCCGTTGGATGACCGTAGGTGACTGTGGTCCGGAGCTGAGTGGGGCCTGTTGGTGCCCGGGTGCAGTGCCATGTTGTGGTGTCCGTGGGGTGACCGTGGGTGACTGTGGTCCGGAGCTGAGTGGGGTCCGGTGGTGCCAGTGTGCGGTGCCATGTTGGAGTGACCGTAGGGTCATGGAGTGACCGTTGGGCTTCTCTATGCTGCCCGTGTGTGGTGCCATGTTGTGGTGACTACGTGTGTGGGCTTGTCTATGCTGACCGTGTAATGCCCGTGTGTGGTGCCTGTGTATGGTGCTTACGTATGCTGCATATATCTCGTCATATGGACGACGTAATATTTATTTAAATATCTTCTTTGCAGTCTCGTTATATGAACGACACCTGCATTATTTCATTCTACACAAATCTCGTCCCATGAACGAGAACTTCAGAACTTAGGGTTCACAATTGCATATATCTCGTCATATGGACGACGTATTATTTATTTAATATCTTTTTTGCAGTCTCGTTATATGAACGACACCTGCATAAGTTCATTCTACACAAATCTCGTTCCATGAACGAGAACTTCAGAATTTAGGGTTCACGATTGCATATGTCTCGTCATATGGACGGCGTATTAATTATTTAATATCTTCATTCTAGTCTCGTCATATTGACGACGCATTCTTTGCATATTTGCATCTATCTCGTTATACGAGCCTTTTATATATATATATATATATATATATATATATATATATATATATATATATTCATATTTGTAAATTCATTCTTATACTTCTTTTTTGTCATTACGTTACTGAAATTCATAGTTCCATGTTAGGAACATTTATATAAATAGATTTTTCTTAT